>OY856409.1:172821323-172843823 GCA_963693085.1 Alisma plantago-aquatica
GGACTCCATGACCTCCCACCTCGTGGTCAGTACACGAGTACAACACAAGAAGGACCGTAGTCACATGCTGAAGTGGTCTAAGCCACAGGGTTAGCTCCATAGGCTACCCATTCTCTAGCCCGCCTTGGTACAGGTCACGGCGCTAGTAAAACTGAGCCACGTGCCTGATCACCGTGCTCTGAGCCATGAACGCATTCATGCTCCATACATCACATATCCTGAGCCATGGGCCTGTTCACCATGCTCTACACACATATCTGAGTCTGCAACCGAAGTTACACTCTTACCTCCTCATTTTCAGGCTAGGAGCAACCTACACATATTCAACAATATGCGCTTCCAGGTTAACCCGTAGGAAAACCTGTTTCACCATCACCAAGTCCTGACGATGATGGTTCTATGGCCAGGGCAACTACATGATGTATTTCACTGTGCTTAATTAGTATCTTTTAGATGGATTTGCAAGATTCAACCAAGGTGTATAACATGCAAGATATAACAGAACGTAAAGAACATTATATTATGATCTATTCATATCAACCTGATCCATCTTAAGGATCCAACATCACATGTTATCACTTGGCCTCTTGCCAACCATCCAGATCCATCTCAAGGATCATCACATACCACAGGGTCTCAACCCTTCATCATGCACTGTCACTGCCTCTCAAGGCTCACCTCATCATCATGGGACAAACACATCACATACATAATCTTATAGAGCAATTATCAAGGTAATGTTACTCATCACATATGTCACATAGCCCTTTCATGGCTACCCATCACCTGCATGGTTAGGATGCACAATAACCATAGATTCAACATCATGAAATATCATTCAAGATAATCTACTTATCAATAATACACTTATCTAATAATCAAGTGTATTAAGTACATCATTAACAAACCATACTGATGCTTACCCTTATCTCAAGATTATACAAACAATCAAGGTATATAGTATACAGAACCAACATTATTATTACCAATGTCATTATTGTTGCCATCAACTATTTTCATCTTTATCATGAAGCAACCATTAATATAACTGTCACTTAGCATCATTATTACCAACATTATGATCATTAAACAAACTACTAGAGTAGTTATCATCATTCTCATTATCATTAACAATTAAGCATGACAGGTCACATCATGCATCTATTACATGAGGGCTATCATCATATACATTACTATCATTAGCATCCTTATTATATTTAAGGCATCGTATTACATATTGATAGTATCACAAACACCACCATCATTTAATTAGTTAATGGATAAGCATCCACTTCCATCACATATGAGGCCATCACCAAAGAAACCCATACCCTCACTATAGCCTCACAACCCTCATCTAAAGCCTATCACCCAACATGGGTATCGACTTCCACACTATCCTTATTGGTCATCACACCATCAACCATATCGGCCACCAACCCTATCGGCCAACACACCACCAACCATATCGGCCACCATCCCTATCGGCCAACACACCAGCACATGAGTAGGGTATCGCCCAACAGGGCTATCATCCACCATGGCTATTGGCCATTAGGGTTATCGGCCACCAAGGCCCAAGGCTTATCGCCCAACCCTAACACTCATGGCACTACATGACCCTATCGTCCACCACATGGACAAGGAGATAACTCGACACAAGAGCACCCACTCTATCATCCAACACAAGGACATCCATATCGGCCAACACCATCATGCCATATCGCCCAACAAGAGAAGGGGTATCGTTCATCTCCAAGGCACTCACCATATCGGCCAACAAACCCTAGCTCACCCTATCGCCCAACACATGGGCAAAGGTATCGGCCAATCTTCAAGAGCACAACATATCGTCCACCAAGGTGCCATGTCGGCCACCCAAGAGAGCACCATGTCGCCCAACATGGTCACCATGTCAGCCAACACAAAGAACAAAGGTGTTGCTCAACCCAAGAACACTCATATCGTTCAACTTAAGGGCAAGTGTGTCGCCCAACACACTCACAAGGAAGGGGTATCGCCCAACCCTAGGTCACCTTCAACCTTCAACACAAGGGAGCACAAACCCTAAAAAGCAAGGTATACAAGGAACCCTAAACCCAAGAGAGGGATATCGGCCACTAAGGTACATAAGCAAGATGTACAAGCAAGGAACTAAGCTAGACTACTAACATATAACAAGGTTAAAGCTAGAGGTAGAAGAGTTAGGGTTAGAAACTATGCAACCCGCCTTAAGCTCCAAGGAAGAAGATGCACTTTGAGCTCCAAGGTTGTCGGCCACCAAAGCTCCAAAGCACTCCAAGGTCCAAAGCTATCGTCCACCAAGCTGCTCCAGGAGGGTGTATCGGCCACCACTTCAGCTCCAAGTAAGTGTATCGGCCAACCCAAGCAAGATGGAGAGGGATATCGTGCACCAAGGGTGGATGGGAGACCAAGAGAGCAAAGGAGACTAAGGCAAGGAGAAGAGCTACCTATATAGGAAGAAGGGGAGGAGAAACCAAGGTACAACCATGCTATGTGTCGCCCACCCAAGGGACACATGTCCACCAACTCAAGCCACTTCTCATGCAAGCCATAAGGCACTTGTCCAAGATGTGCACCATGTGTCCATCAACCAAGCCAAGCCATCTGGGCGACACAACAAGAGCTATTGGGCGACACACCAAGCAACTGGGTGACACACCACCTGCCCTGGGCGACACAAGGCTCAAGCAAGCCCAAACAAGGAACTCCAAGGCCCAAACAAGCCCAACTCAGGCCCAAAGGACTCAAACAACAAGCCCAAAACTTCCTCTCAACCCTAGAGGAAGCAAAGAGGGAAAACATCTCACAAGATGGCAAACTTGCCCACAAAACCCTAAACTTGGGTTATTTGCAAGTAGCCCCTCGAACTCTCAACAAAGCACAACCAAACCCTAATCACCACTAAAGGTGATTAGCAAGCACCAAAGCACCAAGATCAAGCAAAACAAACAGGGTAAACCCTAAACATAGGTCAGGGTCCTTACAGCCATAAACCTCTACAAAAGGATTTCGTCCACGAAATCCGAAGAGAAAAGCGAGGGATACTTCCTCCTCATCTCTTCCTCAAGCTCCCACGTGGCTTCCTCAATGCCACGGTGATGCCAAAGGACCTTCACAAGAACCAGATCCTTTCTCTTCAGCTTCTTGACTCTTTTGTCAAGGATCATCATAGGACCCTCTTCATAAGTCACATCTTTGTCAAGCTCAACTTCAACTGGTTGTATCACTGTTCCTGTATCCGGATGACTTTTCTTCAGCATACTGACATGGAACACTGGATGTAACCTGTGCAACTCTGGAGGCAATTCTAACTCGTAAGCCACCTTGCCAACACGTGCTAAGACTGGGTAAGGCCCCATATATCTGGGAGCTAACTTACCTTTCCGTCCAAACCTCAGCACACCTTTCCACGGAGAGACTTTAAGATACACCTTGTCTCCCACCTGGAACTCCAAGGGTCGTCGGCGATTGTCTGCATAAGACTTCTGCCTGTCTTGTGCCGCTTTCAACTGTTGTTGTATCACCTCGATCTTTTCTGTCGTTTGCTGTACTAACTCAGGGCCCAAAAGCTGATATTCACCTGATTCATACCAACACAAAGGAGATCTGCACTTCCTCCCATACAAAGCCTCATAGGGAGCCATGTCAATGCTCCGCTGATAGCTATTGTTGTAGGCAAACTCTATCAAACTGAGATGTACGTCCCAACTGCCTAGGAACTGCAAAACACAAGCACGAAGATGATCCACCAAAGTCTGAATAGTCCTCTCAGACTGTCCATCTGTCTGCGGGTGGAAAGCGGTACTGAACTTCAACTGTGTTCCCATCGCCCTGTGCAACTGTTCCCAAAAATGACTTGTAAACTGAGGACCTTGATCAGAAACTATCATTGCTGGCACACCATGCAAACAAACTATCTCATCTACATATACTCGAGCGAGCTTTTCAGCTGTATACGTGGTCTTCACATGTATGAAATGGGCAGACTTCGTTAATCTGTCCACTATCACCCAAATGGAATCATGATTCTTAGTTGTCCTGGGTAGACCAACTACGAAATCCATGGTGATATGATCCCATTTCCACTGTGGTATAGGCAAAGGTTGCAACGTACCTGCTGGCTTTTGATGCTCAGCCTTGACTTGCTGACACACCGCACACCTAGCCACAAACTCAGCTACATCTTTCTTCAAGCCGGGCCACCAGTACAAGTCTTTCATACTATGATACATCTTGGTGACGCCTGGATGCATAGCATACATAGACGTGTGTGCTTCCTCGAGCACCAACTTCCTCAGATTATCAGCATCTGGAACCACCATCCTATTATGATAGCAAACCACTCCATCCTCGGACTCATGGAACCCATCACGCTTTTTGCTGCCAAACTCTGATCTGATTAGCTGTACTGTATCATCCGTTTGCTGTGCATCCTTGATCTGCTGTCTCAACGTGGGCTTGATTTGCATCTGTGCTAAAAGTCCAGCTAACGAGGAAACCTCCATCTGTACGTTCATCTGCCGTAAGGAGACTAACATGTCCCGCCTATGGCATACCAAAGAACTCATCTGTGCCTTCTTGGGAGTAGAAGACTTTCTGCTAAGCGCGTCTGCTACCACATTCGCCTTACCAGGATGATACTCGATAGTGCAATCATAATCATTGATCAACTTCATCCACCGACACTGTCGCATGTTCAACTCTTGTTGTGAGAAGATGTACTTCAGATTCTTGTGATCTGTAAAGATCTGACACACTTCCCCATAAAGATAGTGTCTCCAAATCTTTAACGCATGAACCACTGCTGCCAGCTCCAAGTCATGGGTCGGATAGTTCTCCTCGTGTTTCTTAAGCTGTCGCGAAGCAAAAGAAACCACATGATCTTCCTGCATCAGCACACAACCCAAACCTTTCTTGGACGCATCACAGAAAACAACATAGCCTTTTCCAAATTCTGGCAAGATCAACACTGGAGCACTGGTTAGATTTTCCTTCAAACTTTGGAAAGATTGCTGACATCGATCATTCCAAACAAAAGGTACATCCTTCCTGGTCAACTTCATCATCGGTAGAGCTATCGAACTGAAGTCCTTGATAAACCTCCGGTAGTATCCTGCTTGACCAAGGAAACTACGAACTTCCTTCGGCGTCTTCGGCTGTTCCCAATCCGCAACGGATTCCACTTTCTTCGGATCTACTTTGACTCCTTCAGAAGATATCACATGACCTAAGAAAGTCACTTCATCCAACCAGAACTCACACTTACTAAACTTAGCATACAACTGATGTTGACGAAGGAGAGTCAACGCTTGACGAAGATGTTGCTCATGCTCTAGCCGGTTCTGACTATAGATCAAGATGTCGTCTATAAAAACTACAACAAACTGATCTAAGAACGGACGAAACACTCTGTTCATCAGGTCCATGAAAGTAGAAGGTGCATTGGTTAATCCAAACGGCATAACCACAAACTCAAAATGACCATACCTCGTCCTAAAAGCTGACTTTGGTATGTCATCCGCCTTTATCCTCAACTGATGATATCCAGACCGTAGATCGATCTTCGAAAACACTGTAGCACAACGCAACTGATCGAACAGGTCATCTATCCTCGACAACGGGTACTTATTCTTGATCTTGACCTTGTTCAACTGTCGGTAGTCTATACACAACCGCATCGAACCATCCTTCTTCTTAACGAACAACACGGGAGCACCCCAAGGTGACGTGCTCGGTCTGATGAAACCTTTCTCCAACAACTCTTGTAACTGCTTCTTCAACTCTACCATCTCTGCTGGAGCCATCCTATAAGGTGTCTGTGCAATCGGCTGCGTTCCCGGAACCAGATTGATCTCAAAATCAATCTCTCGGGGTGGAGGAACACCAGGAAACTCCTCGGGAAACACATCTGCAAACTCTCGGACCACTGACACTTCTTCAAGGTTAAGGCCTTTCGCCTTGGTATCCACAACGGTATCCACAACGTGAGCTAAGAACGCCTCACATCCTTGTCGCAACAACCTATCTGCCACCATAGCTGACACCAGACACGTCAGAAGAATCTTCCTATCTCCCTGGAAGATCCACTTCTCTCCAGCAACATCAAACACCGCCTGCTTGGAACCACAGTCCAAGACAACCTTATACTTCTCTAAGGTATCCATCCCAAGGATAACATTGAAACCATGCATATCAAGTGGTATGAGATCCACCTGAATGTTGTGTCCCGAAAAAGACAAAACACAAGATGGACACTCTTCTCGAAGCAAAGAGGAACCATCAAGAGGGGTTTCTAGCAACAAGCTATCCTTCTTACAACTAACAGGTAGATGACAGTTTTCAAGCATACTATAGGCGATAAAAGAGTGTGTAGCACCCGGGTCAACCAGAACAGATATAAAGCAAGAAGAAGACATATCAGAATGAAATAACTCCATCTGACCTGTCACTACTAGCGGGTTGACTATCGCCTCCGGCTGATTCATGGCATAGAATCGAGTCGTTGCTTGCTGTCCACGACCTCTTCTCCCTTGAGCAGATGATCTAGCTAGAGACGCTTGACCGCGTCCTCGTCCTCTGCTACCACTGGGCTGTGGTTTCTCAGACTTCTGGAAACTCTGCCTCGGCTGCTGTGTCACTTCAACATCTCTATTCGGGCAATTGAACTTCCAATGCCCGACTTGTCCACAGAGATGACATGCTCTATTGTCAACTCGTGGCCTAGATGGCCCTGTCACTGCCACCGAAGCTGAGCTGTGCGCCTTGGATGGTGAAGAAACATAACCTTTTCCCTTACTCGGAGACCACTGAGATGGTACACCAGCACTTCTCATCACTGACGGTGCTGAAAACTTGGGCTTCTTGAAGCCACCAAACCTTCATCCTTGAAACTGAGCAGGTCTTTTAAGAGACACCGACTCTCTTTTCTCCCTTACTGTCCTCTCGATCCGTCGAACTGATTCCACAAACGTAGAAAACCGCTCTCGGTTTTCCAGCGCAGACACAGGGGTTGTCAACTCAGCACTCAAACCCTTCTCGAAACGTCTGATCCGTTCATCATCTGTCGCCGCCATGTGAGGACAGAACCTCAACATATCCATAAACTTGGCTTCATACTCGGTGATGTTCATCGTTCCTTGCCGCAACTTCTCAAACTGACTGATCTTCTCATCCAGGTACGTCTTCGGAAAGTATCTGGTGACGAACTCGTGCCGAAACACTTCCCAACAGATCACCTCACCTGGCCGCTTCTCTTCCTTGATGGTCCACCGGTGACCAGCACTACCCTTCAAAAGGTAGACAACATGCTTTACTTTGTCTGCTTTGGGGATGTCGAGGATCCGGAAAGCCTTTTCAAGACTCGTCAGCCACAGATCTGCATCCGCTGGATCAGCCGTTCCAGCATAATCCGAAGCTCTGACTCGGCGAAGCCGCTCAAAGGTCTTCCCAATACCCGATGCTTCTCCATGGGGAACCTGTGCTCGCGGAGGAGGCACTGGTAATCGCTCAACCATGAGATTCATCATAGCCATTAACTGCCCCATAAGCTGTTGGTAGGCAGGGTGTTCAAGTATGGTTGGGTCTGGTTGGGGGACCTCAGGCACCCGATCATCATGTGCCCGTCCTTCTGCTCCATCAACCGATGCAGCATCACTATGCTCAGGAGCATGTTCTTCGTGGTTTCCAGACATCTTGGTCTTTCTTCCACTGAGGGTAGAAGGTGTTGTAAGATAACCTGGAAAACTCATAAGAACAGACTCAACCTAGTCCTAGATCCCTGTAGACTCAGCGAACCTAGAGCTCTGATACCAAAACTTGTGGCAACACATCCCATTATCATACAGATAACGAGGTGTTACGCGAAAACGTCCGGAAAACACCATAACCACAGATTATCAAAAACACGGGTTAATTAAAACCGATTGCGGAAAACTGATAAACTTTGAAACTATTACTTTCCAGTCCTCATCCTGCACAGAAACATGTCATATAAATATGTACATACACAAGATCTGACACGCGTCCACAGCTCAAAAACAGCTGTCCATCCATCACATGAGTTCACCACCTGTTCATATATACATAAAGGCCCACATCCGGCCAACAGCAGGATATACAGGTATCATCGAACGATCTTCGTGAAACATTATCAAAACACTGCCAAGGACCTGAGAGTACAGGGATGACTCTAGACTCTACTACAAAACATCTAAAACAGCAACATGTCCAACGCTTGCCTTCTACTGCTCCTCAAGCTGCTCGTCCGCAACACCACAACCACGACCACGTCTACCTCGATCACCTAAAAAGGGTGTAAACCAGCGGAGTGAGACAATTGAACAATTGTCCCAGCGGGAAACATAGCTCCCCACCGCAACTATAGAACCTCAGCAAGATAAACTAGTACAACAATTATAATATGAGCAGATATATCAGAAGCAGTTATATATATATAGCAAGATCATTCTTACCGGAAAGCATACCAGCTGTACCAAAGCATATAACCAGATGTCTTTCAAAAGAATATGATTATCATGATAAGGTATATCATCATGTAACAGGATTATTAGAACAGAATATAATGTCACATAACCTAATTATCAAGATAAGACAGATTGCCACATAACCTGCAAGGTATAACAAACAAGGCCTCAACCAATGTTTCGTGTTTGATTTGATCAGTAAATACTAAACTACTGTATTACATTTTATTATGCCCTGAGGATTTGAACTGTACCGTTCAAATCCAACCTTCGGTTACGAAACCCAAGCCGGTGCCATACGAGGTCAATGGAAGAGCCGGACTCCACGACCTCCCACCTCGTGGTCAATACACGAGTACAACACAAGCAGGACCGTAGTCACATGCTGAAGTAGTCTAAGCCACAGGGTTAGCTCCATAGGCTACCCATTCTCTAGCCCGCCTTGGTACAGGCCACGGCGCTAGTAAAACTGAGCCACAGGCCTGATCACCGTGCTCTGAGCCATGAACGCATTCATGCTCCATACATCACATATCCTGAGCCATGGGCCTGTTCACCATGCTCTACACACATATCTGAGTCTACAACCGAAGTTACACTCTTACCTCCTCATTTTCAGGCTAGGAGCAACCTACACATATTCAACAATATGCGCTTCCAGGTTAACCCGTAGGAAAACCTGTTTCACCATCACCAAGTCCTGACGATGATGGATCTATGGCCAGGGCAACTACATGATGTATTTCACTGTGCTTAATTAGTATCTTTTAGATGGATTTGCAAGATTCAACCAAGGTGTATAACATGCAAGATATAACAGAAAATAAAGAACATTATATTATGATCTATTCATATCAACCTGATCCATCTTAAGGATCCAACATCACATGTTATCACTTGGCCTCTTGCCAACCATCCAGATCCATCTCAAGGATCATCACATACCACAGGGTCTCAACCCTTCATCATGCACTATCATTGCCTCTCAAGGCTCACCTCATCATCATGGGACAAACACATCACATACATAATCTTATAGAGAAATTATCAAGGTAATGTTACTCATCACATATGTCACATAGCCCTTTCATGGCTACCCATCACCTGCATGGTTAGGATGCACAATAACCATAGATTCAACATCATGAAATATCATTCAAGATAATCTACTTATCAATAATACACTTATCTAATAATCAAGTGTATTAAGTACATCATTAACAAACCATACTGATGCTTACCCTTATCTCAAGATTATACAAACAATCAAGGTATATAGTATACAGAACCAACATTATTATTACCAATGTCATTATTGTTGCCATCAACTATTTTCATCTTTATCATGAAGCAACCATTAATATAACTGTCACTTAGCATCATTATTACCAACATTATGATCATTAAACAAACTACTAGAGTAGTTATCATCATTCTCATTATCATTAACAATTAAGCATGACAGGTCACATCATGCATCTATTACATGAGGGCTATCATCATATACATTACTATCATTAGCATCCTTATTATATGTAAGGCATCGTATTACATATTGATAGTATCACAAACACCACCATCATTTAATTAGTTAATGGATAAGCATCCACTTCCATCACATATGAGGTCGTCACCAAAGAAACCCATACCCTCACTATAGCCTCACAACCCTCATCTAAAGCCTATCACCCAACATGGGTATCGAATTCCACACTATCCTTATTGGTCATCACACCATCAACCATATCGGCCACCAACCCTATCGGCCAACACACCACCAACCATATCGGCCACCATCCCTATCGGCCAACACACCAGCACATGAGTAGGGTATCGCCCAACAGGGCTATCGTCCACCATGGCTATTGGCCATTAGGGTTATCGGCCACCAAGGCCCAAGGCTTATCGCCCAACTCTAACACTCATGGCACTACATGACCCTATCGTCCACCACATGGACAAGGAGATAACTCGACACAAGAGCACCCACTCTATCATCCAACACAAGGACATCCATATCGGCCAACACCATCAGGCCATATCGCCCAACAAGAGAAGGGGTATCGTTCATCTCCAAGGCACTCACCATATCGGCCAACAAACCCTAGCTCACCCTATCGCCCAACACATGGGCAAAGGTATCGGCCAACCTTCAAGAGCACAACATATCGTCCACCAAGGTGCCATGTCGGCCACCAAAGAGAGCACCATGTCGCCCAACATGGTCACCATGTCGGCCAACACAAAGAACAAAGGTGTTGCTCAACCCAAGAACACTCATATCGTTCAACTTAAGGGCAAGTGTGTCGCCCAACACACTCACAAGGAAGGGGTATCGCCCAACCCTAGGTCACCTTCAACCTTCAACACAAGGGAGCACAAACCCTAAAAAGCAAGGTATACAAGGAACCCTAAACCCAAGAGAGGGATATCGGCCACTAAGGTACATAAGCAAGATGTACAAGCAAGGAACTAAGCTACACTACTAACATATAACAAGGTTAAAGCTAGAGGTAGAAGAGTTAGGGTTAGAAACTATGCAACCCGCCTTAAGCTCCAAGGAAGAAGATGCACTTTGAGCTCTAAGGTTGTCGGCCACCAAAGCTCCAAAGCACTCCAAGGTCCAAAGCTATCGTCCACCAAGCTGCTCCAGGAGGGTGTATCGGCCACCACTTCAGCTCCAAGGAAGTGTATCGGCCAACCCAAGCAAGATGGAGAGGGATATCGTGCACCAAGGGTGGAGGGGAGACCAAGAGAGAAAAGGAGACTAAGGCAAGGAGAAGAGCTACCTATATAGGAAGAAGGGGAGGAGAAACCAAGGTACAACCATGCTATGTGTCGCCCACCCAAGGGACACATGTCCACCAACTCAAGCCACTTCTCATGCAAGCCATAAGGCACTTGTCCAAGATGTGCACCATGTGTCCATCAACCAAGCCAAGCCATCTGGGTGACACAATAAGAGCTACTGGGCGACACACCAAGCAACTGGGCGACACACCACCTTCCCTGGGTGACACAAGGCTCAAGCAAGCCTAAACAAGGAACTCCAAGGCCCAAACAAGCTCAACTCAGGCCCAAAGGACTCAAACAACAAGCCCAAGCCTTCCTCTCAACCCTAGAGGAAGCAAAGAGGGAAAACATCTCACAAGATGGAAAACTTGCCCACAAAACCCTAAACTTGGGTTATTTGCAAGTAGCCCCTCGAACTCTCAACAAAGCACAACCAAACCCTAATCACCACTAAAGGTGATTAGCAAGCACCAAAGCACCAAGATCAAGCAAAACAAACAGGGTAAACCCTAAACGCAGGTCATGGTCCTTTACAATGGCTTCTATGCCGCATTTGTATTCTAATTGTACTTCAAGCATTCTTGCAAATTTCAATGACAAACTGATAACTAGTCTAGCTGCCACATTTGCATGAACTGCATGAACATGGAGTGCTTCTCTCCCTATGAACCCCTCACCTTTCTTTTGTAACATTCAAGTTTTATTTATTATTTCTTATTACATGGAGTGCTTCTCTTCCTATGACACTTGGTTATTATAATATGACTATCCATATTACAAAACTGTCACCTACATTACGGTTGGCTCTTGCCTATTACTATGTGACTGTCCATATTACTATGACTATGCATGTTATAATGTGATTGTCCATATTACGTATGACACTTACTTATTACAATATGACTATCCATATTACAAATTGTCTCCTATATTATGGTTGGCTCTTGCCTATTATAATGTGACTATCCATATGACATATGTCACTTTCTTATTACAATATGATTATCCATATTACAAAACTATCACCTGCATTACAGTTGGCTCTTGCCTATTACAATGTGACTGTCTATATTACATATGACACTTTCTTATTACAATATGACTATCCATATTACAATCTGTCACCTACATTACTGTTGGTTCTTGCGTAGTACAATGTGACTATCCATATTACAGATGACACTTGCTTATTACGATATGAGTATCCATATTACAAAACTGTCACCTACATTACAGTTGGCTCTTGTCTATTACAATGTGACTGTCTATATTACATATGATACTTGCTTATTACAATATGAGTATCCATATTACAAACCGGTCACCTACATTATGGTTGGCTCTTGCCTATTACAATGTGACTATCCATATTACATATGATACTTGCTTATTACAATATGACTATCCACTTGCTTATTACTAAAAAAGATAGTAGGTATTAGCAGACAGTCTAAATTCTATAGATGCCCAAAAATTAAGTCAGTGGCTATTAAGACAAGAAAGACGATCAAGATATGTCTCACATGATGACATACACAATTGCCAGCGTTGTGAATGCACGAAATTCCTTGAACACACTCCAGTTGAACACTTTCCAAATCAAGGCATGCCTCAACAACAATATACGTGAACTGCCCCACCATGAATCCAGCAAGATGGCAGCGACCATGAGGCCCATTTCACCTTTACAAGTAGCAGCTTGGTCCAAGAATCTGAAACTACAATAGGAGACATATTGTTTTCACAGTTACTCTAACTGCTATCCATATTACAAAACTGTCACCTGCATTACAGTTGGCTCTTGCCTATTACAATGTGACTACCTATATTACAGATGACACTTTCTTATTACAATATGACTATCCATATTACAATCTGTCACCTACATTACTGTTGGTTCTTGCCTAGTACAATGTGACAATCCATATTACATATGACACTTGCTTATTACGATATGAGTATCCATATTACAAAATTGTCACCTACATTATGGTTGGCTCTTTTCTATTACAATGTGATTGTCTATATTACATATGATACTTGCTTATTACAATATGAGTATCCATATTACAAAACGGTCACCTACATTACTGTGACGTCCCCGGATTTTCTAAAACTTAATCTGATGTGTGACGTCCAAATTGAAACCCTCACCTCAGCGAGAATCCCAATTTAAACATCCCACACGAGGCTAAGAAGAAGAAAATCAGAGGAAGTCATAAGGAAACAATCAGTAGCACATATATATGAACAATAAACAAACCACAACACATGTTCACCATTCAACATATAATTACAACATGAATTGTTACAACATTTGATATTACATATTGAACAGCAAACTATACATATACATGTACTACATCTAAACTACAAGATCTTAAGACAACAGGTCCACCTATACATCAACTTGCCATACAACTCTCACTATCCTGGATCTTCAAGAGCATAACCACAACCTAAACAAAAAGATTACATGCGGTACACGTCAGCACAATATTTCATGAATATTGTACTGAGTACGCCTACGTGTCTTTTATTTACCTCTCATCATATCTTAGCAATAAGATAAAACTAATATACTTGGCAGTAACAGAAGAATATAAGAAAAGCATATACTTGCACAAAGATGTTCATTAACAAAAGAGAACACATATTTTTAATCACATTTTCCATTATATATCAAGGCCTTTATGATCACTACCAAAGAGTTAGATCATTTGTACAAGGTGACCACTACCAAAGAGTTAGGTCAGACCACTACCAAAGAGTTAGGTCATATGTACAATGTGACCACTACCAAAGAGTTAGGTCACTTCCAAGCACACTACCAAAGAGTTAGTGCTTTCATATAATGGAACCGTTATTTTATGTTTCATGTGTTCATAGACATAACTATGGAAAATCGAGCAACATATCATGCAAGAACAATCATTTCAATCAATACCATATGCCAAGTCTTTACTACCATATAACACAAGCATATTGTATAATAAGCCAAGTAAGAGGTAATGGCGTACCTTCCAAAGAGATAACCTAACCATCATATTCCTCATGCCAACTATGACCTTGATTAAACCTGATTAAGACAAGATCATACACTATCATCACGTTCTTATCATCTTGCATATCATCTTATCCCTAGTTATGTCCATATTAGGGTTTCTCTTATCTCATTATGGTATTCTCATGATTACTTGCATTCTTAACTTAGGTTTATCTTACTGCTGTGTAATTCCAGATTATAATTCATTAACTGGATATACTCTTGTGTCACATTATTATGTGAACATATTTAATATCATGTCACTTTTATTAACCATCTTAGGGTTACATCACTTGTATTAAGGGTGCTCTTCATATAACATGAATTTCGTGTACAAAACTGATCTCAGATCTACATATTATCTTCCATTTACTGATATGAACTTATTCTGTAAATTTTGTCATTTATTGATCGCCAATGTATTTATTTCATTTTATTTAGGGTAATTAGCCCTAATTAGACATATAAAGCAAATTATATTCTTTTGTGTATCAACATGACCATATCTGACATCATATGCATTATAAACATGATTATAGACTTCCTGACATTTTTCCATAATTTTATGTCATCATTTGCTATTTATTATCCATCAAATAAGAATTACACATCTTACATGATATTGCTGATATACGTGCATAAAAAGGCTGATATGATGGTTTCATATTATTCTACACATTTTTCTGAACATTTTGGTATATTATATGTATTTTTCTGAGCATCGGGCTATTTTCTACGATTTATTGCAGAACTGAGCATTTTCTGATTATTTACCTCATCCGGCCAATCACAGGACGCCACGTGTCCTCTAGGATTGCGGCTCCTTGCTTCTTCTTGCGGGTAGATCCGGCCGGTTTAGGAGCACTTGGACCCGGTTCAAGGCTGGCTCAGGCTGGGCCGGTCCGGTCTGACTCCTGGATTGGGCCGGTTCAGCTCCCTTCTTCTTTCTCTCGTGTCTGGGTCCCGAGTGGGACTCTGTTCTACCCGAGTGCCGCCGCACGGGTGACCTCCGACGAGCAATCAAACGTCCTCCCTTGCTCCTCGTTGACTCCTAGGGCCTCCAACACCTTCGGCGACTAAAACCGCACCACCACGGCTACTTATCTTCTTGGATTTGGTCGTGCAGCTCCTACTCAATTAGGGCGCCGCCGCCTGTCCTTGACTGCAGCGGGGCAAAGAGGCAAGAAGCCTCTTCTCATCGTCGCACCAGTCTGAAGGTGCAACAAGCTTCGAAGCACCTTCCTCAACTCTCTGAGACCCTCCAATGTCGACGAGAAGGCCTATCATAGGAACCCCGAGCTCTAGCTTCTTCGCCGGCAATGACCGCCTTGTCGACCATGGAGACTACCATGATATCTCACCGGAACACGGCCCTGAACTCCACTCAACTCAACCTTTCTTTTACTCTGCTAATATCGCATCCAAGCTTCCCATATCTCCAACCCATACCTACACCCAGCTACTTCCTGCTTTCCTTGGTGGAGAGGCAATGGGAGTGGGGGGCTCGTTCTCCCTGTGGCAGCGTCCAAAAGGCCTAATATTTGGATCTGGGTAGATCGTAATGGGGAGGCAAGTGCAACTGCCGGTCCCTTTCCCGCTCTTGAGCCACGACCTGTGAAGTGGTGGGGGTAGTCACAGCTCCTTCCTCCCCCCCAACGATCTGTGTTATAATCGAAGGTAGGAGAACATCTGCAAGTCATCCGATCATCATCCAACGTCTAGAGACTCTTTGCCCCATATGAATCCGTGGCTGACTCTAGTCAACGGCCCCAGCCATTGGATTAGCCACGAATGGTCGTGATCTGTCCACGCTACTCGCCCTCAACCAAGGGGCGTGTGACACATCATATTGATAAATAACTTAGGCCTATAAATCCTTAATAGCATGCATTATTTCATCATATTCAAACTTGAATAACTTCCTCTTAGGTCCTCCATTTGACACCAAAATTTAACCATAGCTTCCCTACCACTCAAGCTACCTTCTACTCAAATTTGGTGCCAAAACTCAATTGTTAGGTCATCCAATCAAATTCCTCAAGAAGGTGCATATAAAGAGAGATATTAATCATTATATAATTCTCATTCAACATCTCCACTTTACCAAAACACTTGGAACTCTCATTGTAACTCAAGATATGGATTCTAATATGTTCTTGGAGATTTATGGATTTCAAAATCCACTCCATCACATCCTACACACCTTAAAAGATATTTCGTCCTCGAAATTAAACTAGAAATCCAGTCTTTCACATCATATACATCTTAAAAGAACTTTCGTCCTCGAAAGTACACCATACTCATACTTCCAGGAAAAGCCTTATATTTCCTTCATCCACGTGTAGGCACTATTCTATGTGTAACATATCCACAAAGGTTACCTAGAACCATGTATCCAAGGCACTATTAGGGGTTTCTACAACCATCTTGGTGCACAACACGTCCTTCAAGGTTAAACTCAAGGTTTAGAAACTTAGGTTACACCATGACGTACCTCATATGTTAGGGTTGCATCTTTATCTTTAGCCATGCATTATTATTCAACATCATATTACCATATTCCCAAGGAGTTAACCCATACATCAAGGTGTCATCAACATTTTATTGAGGTAATTTGTTAGAACATGTTCATCATTAGCATATGCCTTTTAGGAGGGAGTTAATTATCATTAACTCACTTTATCCATATAGATCATATCAGGGTGTTGTTAGCATTATGTTGTGCCAACTATCAAACTATATTTTTCAACATTATTAAGCACTAAGCTTAACACTTCGTGTAACATATTTCATTTATATGATCTTATTTCATTGTTCATACTAAATTACACCATTTACTAGTGATTCCATCACAAGATTAGTCAACAATATCACATTATCATTATTATTCCTGTATATGGTTAACCATTTATGCATCATTATCTATTAACCATCTCTAGGTTTTCATCATATCATGTCTATATATCACATATCAAGATTAGATTACATCCTTACATATATTCTATCATGGTTGTGCTAGGCAAACTAATATTATATCAAAACTTTACTTAGGCCAAAAGAGGTTCCTCTAACCCATACCATGAGGGTAGTGTCATGCTCAGTCTCTCTGAGCTAACTCAGCTCTATGAGTATCTCACATGCATAAACTTTATCTTTCCTCTCTTAGTCTAGGGTTCTCGGATTACCTCATTGGCACTGGTGATCAACTTCATAAGATCTAGCCACAAAGCACAAACTAAAACATGCTACAACATACTATTCATAGGTCTTCTACCCATGACACATGCTTACCCAAAACACTCTTATATACACCACTAGATTCCTATGTGGGAAACCACCAACCCGAGCATGAGGCTTCACAAAAACTAACATAGCTACCTCCTCTAGGGTCTTGGGTTCTCTCCCTCACCCAGATGGCAGGCACTCATATTCATGTTCACATGCACATATATAAACATCCTCTCTCTATCTCTAGGGTTTGGTCATCCCAAGGACATCTAGGGTTCAACAAGACTATGGAAATCATGCATAAAGCGACTCAACTCAATCACTCAGGAGTATTCTAGTTTAGGACATATCATATCACATATCTCAAAATTCTCATATCTTGGAGTGTAGGTTCTCTAACCTTCTCCCAATGGGTCTCACTCTCTCTGGAGTTAACCCTAAAACTGGTCCTAACACTAGAGGTCCTCCTTTGTAAAAGAGTTTGAGGCTCATGCTGATTCACAACCTCGTCTTAACTTAACATATCTTATCTTGTAAAAGAAAGCATACTTGCATCATCAAAACTCATCTCAAATCCTAAAACTGAACTTGAATCCTCGAAGACAAACATAGATCATCATAACCATCTTATGTCATCTATATAAGACCTACATCATATCATCAAAACTTATTTCATCTATTCCATCTATCATCTATTCCAACAAGGCTCTAGACATCTAATCTAGAACTACACTCTCTTCTAGACTGATGTCATTCGCTTTCACTCAGGTTGCATGACCACCTCCTACTCGTACATGTGTGGGGACACATTTTTGTAATACATATACATAATAAAATATTATATAGTTTTTCTCCGATAAAACAAGCTTCAGAGAAAACTATCAAGGTTCGATTCGATTGGAATCAAAAACCAAATCCTGAAAACGAGTGTCCCACACATAGTAGAGAGTCCAGTGTCATGAAAACTAGTGAAAAGGGTGAGAACAAGGGGTAGACTAGTGTAGCTACTCTAGACAATGTGCGCAATATGTCTAGGGTTTCTCTTCCCTTGATGCACGTCATTTCCAAATAGTGCAACGTCCCATACCGCTGCACTACAAGGAAAGAACGACATCTCAGGACTTGCTATTCAACAAGCACCAGTCTAGACCTAGTTCTGAGACATCTAGGTGCTAACCTAGAGGCTAGGTCAGATCTAGTCTCTAAAAGACGACTAATCTAACCCTAAAAGATTATTACGTTCGAGGTTCTTTAGTTTTGAGTTGCATAATGAGCAAATGTCAGGTTTTGCTATTGTTCATGCTCTGATACCACCTGTGACGTCCCCGGATTTTCTAAACCTTAATCTGATGTGTGACGTCCAAATTGAAACCCTCACCTCAGCGAGAATCCCAATTTAAACATCCCACACGAGGCTAAGAAGAAGAAAATCAGAGGAAGTCATAAGGAAACAATCAGTAGCACATATATATGAACAATAAACAAACCACAACACATGTTCACCATTCAACATATAATTACAACATGAATTGTTACAACATTTGATATTACATATTGAACAGCAAACTATACATATACATGTACTACATCTAAACTACATGATCTTAAGACAACAGGTCCACCTATACATCAGCTCGCCATACAACTCTCACTATCCTGGATCTTCAAGAGCATAACCACAACCTAAAAAAAAAAGATTACATGCGGTACACGTCAGCACAATATTTCATGAATATTGTACTGAGTACGCCTACGTGTCTTTTATTTACCTCTCATCATATCTTGGCAATAAGATAAAACTAATATACTTGGCAGTAACAGAAGAATATAAGAAAAGCATATACTTGCACAAAGATGTTCATTAACAAAAGAGAACACATATTTTTAATCACATTTTCCATTATATATCAAGGCCTTTATGATCACTACCAAAGAGTTAGATCATTTGTACAAGGTGACCACTACCAAAGAGTTAGGTCAGACCACTACCAAAGAGTTAGGTCATATGTACAATGTGACCACTACCAAAGAGTTAGGTCACTTCCAAGCACACTACCAAAGAGTTAGTGCTTTCATATAATGGAACCGTTATTTTATGTTTCATGTGTTCATAGACATAACTATGGAAAATCGAGCAACATATCATGCAAGAACAATCATTTCAATCAATACCATATGCCAAGTCTTTACTACCATATAACACAAGCATATTGTATAATAAGCCAAGTAAGAGGTAATGGCGTACCTTCCAAAGAGATAACCTAACCATCATATTCCTCATGCCAACTATGACCTTGATTAAACCTGATTAAGACAAGATCATACACTATCATCAGGTTCTTATCATCTTGCATATCATCTTATCCCTAGTTATGTCCATATTAGGGTTTCTCTTATCTCATTATGGTATTCTCATGATTACTTGCATTCTTAACTTAGGTTTATCTTACTGCTGTGTAATTCCAGATTATAATTCATTAACTGGATATACTCTTGTGTCACATTATTATGTGAACATATTTAATATCATGTCACTTTTATTAACCATCTTAGGGTTACATCACTTGTATTAAGGGTGCTCTTCATATAACATGAATTTCGTGTACAAAACTGATCTCAGATCTACATATTATCTTCCATTTACTGATATGAACTTATTCTGTAAATTTTGTCATTTATTGATCGCCAATGTATTTATTTCATTTTATTTAGGGTAATTAGCCCTAATTAGACATATAAAGCAAATTATATTCTTTTGTGTATCAACATGACCATATCTGACATCATATGCATTATAAACATGATTATAGACTTCCTGACATTTTTCCATAATTGTATGTCATCATTTGCTATTTATTATCCATCAAATAAGAATTACACATATTACATGATATTGCTGATATACGTGCATAAAAAGGCTGATATGATGGTTTCATATTATTCTACACATTTTTCTGAACATTTTGGTATATTATATGTATTTTTCTGAGCATCGGGCTATTTTCTACGATTTATTGAAAAACTGAGCATTTTCTGATTATTTACCTCATCCGGCCAATCACAGGACGCCATGTGTCCTCTAGGATTGCGGCTCCTTGCTTCTTCTTGTGGGTAGATCCGGACGGTTCAGGAGCACTTGGACCCGGTTCAAGGCTGGCTCAGGCTGGGCCGGTCCGGTCTGACTCCTGGATTGGGCCGGTTCAGCTCCCTTCTTCTTTCTCTCGTGTCTGGGTCCCGAGCGGGACTCTGTTCTACCCAAGTGCCGCCGCACGGGTGACCTCCGGCGAGCAATCAGACGTCCTCCCTTGCTCCTCGTTGACTCCTAGGGCCTCCAACACCTTCGGCGACTAAAACCGCACCACCACGACTACTTATCTTCTTGGATTTGGGCGTGCAGCTCCTACTCAATTAGGGCGCCGCCGCCTGTCCTTGACTGCGGCGGGGCAAAGAGGCAAGAAGCCTCTTCTCATCGTCGCACCAGTCTGAAGGTGCAACAAGCTTCGAAGCACCTTCCTCAACTCTCTGAGACCCTCCAATGTTGACGAGAAGGCCTATCATAGGAACCCCGAGCTCTAGCTTCTTCTCCGGCAATGACCGCCTTGTCGACCATGGAGACCACCATGATATCTCACCGGAACACGGCCCTGAACTCCACTCAACTCAACCTTTCTTTTACTCTGCTAAGATCGCATCCAAGCTTCCCATATCTCCAACCCATACCTACACCCAGCTACTTCTTGCTTTCCTTGGTGGAGAGGCAATGGGAGTGGGGGGCTCGTTCTCCCTGTGGCAGCGTCTAAAAGGCCTAATATTTGGATCTGGGTAGATCGTAATGGGGAGGCAAGTGCAACTGTCGGTCCCTTTCCCGCTCTTGAGCCACAACCTGTGAAGTGGTGGGGGCGGTCACAGCTCCTTCCCCCCCCCCCCCACGATCTGTGTTATAATCGAAGGTAGGAGAACATCTGCAAGTCATCCGATCATCATCCAACGTCTAGAGACTCTTCGCCCCATATGAATCTGTGGCTGACTCTAGTCAACGGCCCCAGCCATTGGATTAGCCACGAATGGTCGTGATCTGTCCACGCTACTCGCCCTCAACCAAGGGGCGTGTGACACATCATATTGATAAATAACTTAGGCCTATAAATCCTTAATAGCATGCATTATTTCATCATATTCAAACTTGAATAACTTCCTCTTAGGTCCTCCATTTGACACCAAAATTTAACCATAGCTTCCCTACCACTCAAGCTACCTTCTACTCAAATTTGGTGCCAAAACTCAATTGTTAGGTCATCCAATCAAATTCCTCAAGAAGGTGCATATAAAGAGAGATATTAATCATTATATAATTCTCATTCAACATCTCCACTTTACCAAAACACTTGGAACTCTCATTGTAACTCAAGATATGGATTCTAATATGTTATTGGAGATTTATGGATTTCAAAATCCACTCCATCACATCCTACACACCTTAAAAGATATTTCGTCCTCGAAATTAAACTAGAAATCCAGTCTTTCACAATTACGGTTGGCTCTTGCCTATTACAATGTGAATATCCATATTACATATGACACTTGCTTATTACAATATGACTATCCACTTGCTTATTACTAAAAAAGACAGTAGGTATTAGCAGATAGTCTAAATTCCATAGATGCCCAAAAATTAAGTCAGTGGATATTAAGACAAGAAATACGATCAAGACATGTAACACATGATGACAGACACAATTTCCAGTGTTGTGAATGCACAAAAATCCTTGAACACACTCCAGGTGAACGCTTTCCAAACCAAGGCATGCCTCAACAACAATATCTGTGAACTGCCCCACCATGAATCCAGCAAGATGGCAGCGACCATGAGGCCCATCTTCACCTTTTTATGTGAGTGGTATTTCTTGTTACAAAATAATTACATGA
>OY856409.1:179108823-179568823 GCA_963693085.1 Alisma plantago-aquatica
TCTTGAGACATATCGAGTGCAACTCGATTGTTGGAAGAAGGAAGCTACCTTTTAACTAGGTGAATTTTCTTGTGTCTTTACTGGAGACAGGAAAGTTCTTCCTACGTGCATAGTATCAGCTGTTGTAGCTGATAAGATGTTACAGAAAGGATGTGAAGCGTTCCTTGCTCATGTGATTGACACCAGAGTAGAGAAGAGCACCGCCAGTGTTTATGATGTGCTTGTGGTTCGTGAGTTTTCTGATGTTTTTCCAGAAGAATTGCCAGGCTTACCTCCTGTCAGAGACATTGATTTTGAGATTCAGGTATATCCAGGTAGTCATCCAGTAGCACTGCCGGCCTATAGAATGGCACCTGCAGAGTTGAAGGAACTCAAGGTGCAGTTGCAGGAGTTGCTGGATAAGGGTTTCATTAGACCCAGTTCTTCACCGTGGGGTGCTCCAGTCCTGTTTGTTAAGAAAAAGGATGGTACCATGCATCTCTGTATAGATTACAGGCAACTAAACAAGATCACTATTAAGAACAAGTATCCTTTGCCGAGAATAGATGATCTGTTTGATCAGTTGCGTGGAGCGACGATCTTCTCTAAAATCGATTTGAGATCTGGATATCATCAGCTCAGAATAAAGGCTTCTGATATTCCCAAGACAGCTTTCAGAACCAGGTATGGACATTATGAGTTTTTGGTCATGTCGTTTGGGCTGACCAATGCGCCAGCAGCCTTTATGGATATGATGAATCGGATTTTCAAACCGTTCCTAGATCAGTTTATTGTAGTCTTTATAGATGATATTCTGATCTACTCCATAGATGATGTATAGCATGAGCAACACCTGAGAGTAGTGTTGCAATTGTTGAGGCAACACCAACTGTATGCTAAGTTTAGCAAGTGTGAGTTTTGGTTGGCTGAGGTAGCATTTCTTGGACATGTTATCTCGAGAGATGGAGTTAGCGTTGATCCTAAGAAAGTTGATTCTGTGCTTCAGTGGGAACAACCTAAGATTCCTACTGAGATCAGAAGTTTCTTGGGTTTAGCAGGCTATTACAGAAGGTTTATACAGAACTTCAGTGTGTTAGCATCACCTTTGACACGCCTGACAAGGAAGAATGCACCGTTTGTTTGGTCTGATAACTGCGAGAAGAGTTTTCAGATTTTGAAAAAGAAGTTGACCACAGCGCCAGTGTTAGTGTTGCCTGAGGCAGATAAAGGTTATACAGTGTTCTGCGACGCTTCCAGAAGAGGTTTGGGTTGTGTGCTGATGCAGGAGGGCAAAGTTGTGGCTTATGCATCTAGACAGCTTAAGAAGAACGAAGAGAACTACCCTACTCATGATCTGGAGTTAGATGCTATAGTTCATGCTCTTAAGACATGGCGTCACTATCTGTATGGTGAGACATGTCAGGTGTTTACGGACCATAAGAGCCTGAAGTACATCTTCACTCAAAAAGATTTGAATTTGAGACAGCGCAGATGGCTTGAGCTGATCAAAGACTATGATGTGACAATCGATTACCATCCTGGTAAAGCGAATGTTGTGGCAGATGCCTTGAGTAGAAAGTCAAGTTCAACAGCAGATGCATTTTCTATGGCATGTTTCAAGAGAGACTTGCTTGTAGATATGCGAAAGTTGAACTTAGACTTGGATGTGACTGGACAGAGTGGGTTGATTGCTCAGATGCAGGTCAAACCTACTTTCTATGATCATATTAAGGAGTTGTAGACGAGTGTTGATGAGTTGTGGCAAGTTATGCAGGATATGTCGGAAGGTAAAAGAACAGAATTCAGGTTTTCTGACGATGGTGTGTTGTATCTTCATGATAGGTTGTGTGTACCTGGGAACAGTGAGCTGAAAGAGCAAATTCTTGAAGAAGCGCATGCTTCTATGTATGCTATGCATCCTGGTAACACGAAAATGTACAGGAATCTCAAAGAGTTGTACAGGTGGTCTGGTATGAAAAGAGATGTGGCTGAGTACGTGGCTAGATGTGGAGTGTGTCAGTAGGTTAAAGCTGAGCATTAGAAACCTGCTGGTACCTTACAGTCGCTTCCTATACCTGAATGGAAATGGGAACACATCACGATGGATTTTGTAGTAGGGTTACCCAGAACGCCTCGAGGTTCGGACTCGATATGGGTGATTTTGGATAGACTAACTAAGTCTGCTCACTTTCTCCCTGTCAAGTCAACCTTTGATGTTCCAAAGCTGGCCAAGATTTATGTGGATGAGATAATCAGATTGCATGGAATTCCAGTTTCCATTATTTCTGACAGAGATCCTAAGTTTACATCCAGGTTTTGGGATCAGTTACATCGTGCGTTGGGCACAAGGTTGAGGTTCGGTACAGCTTTTCACCCGTAGACTGATGGTCAATCTGAGAGGACCATTCAGACTCTTGAAGACATGCTGAGAGCATGCGTTCTGCAGTTCAGAGGTGACTGGGAAGAACACTTAAGTATGATGGAGTTTGCATATAACAACAACTACCATTCTAGTCTTGGAATGGCCCCATATGAAGCTCTGTATGGCAGAAAGTGTAGATCACCAGTTTGTTGGTACGAGGTTGGAGAGAAAGAAATTCTTGGACCTGAGATAGTTGATATAACTACAGAAAAGATATCTGTGATCAGGGAGCAGTTGAAAGCTACACAGGACAGGCAGAAAAGTTATGCAGAGAGATGACGTCGACCTCTTGAGTTTGAGGTTGGTGACGAGGTTTATCTGAAGGTTTCACCGTGGAAAGGAGTGCTAAGGTTTGGCAAGAGAGGTAAATTGACTCCTAGGTATATGGGCCCATATCCTATCGTTGAGAGGATTGGACCTGTAGCCTACAGGTTGGATTTGCCGTCTGAGTTGGCAAATCTTCATGATGTGTTCCATGTGTCTATGTTGAAGAAGTGTCACCCCGGTACAGAGAAAATATTAGATCCAGATCTGGCATAGCTTAAGACAGACGTGTCCTACGTGGAAGGACCAGTGCAGATAGTTGATCACCGAATCAAGAAGCTTAAGAACCATGAGTTATCTTTAGTGAAGGTTTTGTGGAGGAATCACAATATAGAAGAAGCTACGTGGGAGCTTGAGTCTGAGATGCGTAACAAGTTTCCTTTTCTCTTTTAGGAATTTCGGGACGAAATTCTTATAAGGGAGGGAGATTGTTATGCCCCACGTTTCATTTTACCAGTAAGTACCTTGGTTAGTGCATAATTGAAGTAGTTATGTTGAGACGAGTACTTGCTTTTGTTAATAGTGTTTTGAGCTTTGAGCTAGTCTTAATGTATCATTAGCTTGTTTTCTTGTCCTGAGGTCGAGGACAAGTTTGTGCTTGATCCGTTGCCAGAGAAATCACACGAAACCGACCTACGAGTAAAAAGATATAAGCCTTTTAGTGTGCAGGGACCTATGTGTAATTTCGGAAAGTTTTTGGGCAATTTGCATCCGGCCCCCTGGGCGCCCTTCCTTATCCTTTCCTTCAGTTTTCCCTTTTTAACTCTGTTAACCGACTCTGGAAACGAAGTATTTCATTTCGTTTCCATTGTTTCTACCGTTCGTCGGCAGTGAGTGAGAGAGAGGATCTGAGAGCGGGAGAGAAGGAAGATCGCAGCTCCCAGCAGCCAGCTCCTCGCCATCGACGCCGACTCCTAGCCGCCCGAACTTAGCAGCTTCTTCTTCTTCTTCTTCACCTTCCTCTTCCTCCTGCAGCCGTGAAGAGGCCGACCATGGAGATGGTCTAGGGAGCGAACAGTGCTTCCCCTCCGTTCTTTCTTCTTGTCAACTGCTTGCTAGGACATTCCGAAGCTATAGGAGTGATTCAGGTAAGAATCGTCCACCGAATCGACCCTGAGCTCCTCTTTTACTTCTGCAATTTCCGTCTCTGCGCAGGTTGCATGGTGTGCAAATCAGTTTGCACGGCGTGCAACGTTACAGAAAGTTGATATTGGGGATTTCCGTTTCTGCGCAGGTTGCACGGCGTGCAAATCAGTTTGCACGGCGTGCAAAGTTACAGAAAGCGGAACGAGTTTCTTCCCAGGTTGCACGGCGTGCAAATCAGTTTGCACGGCGTGCAAAGTTGCAGAAAAGTAGAACAAAAGTGCACTGAAGGTGCACGGCGTGCAGCTCAGGTGCATGACGTGCACGCTGTTGTAAAGGGCAGAATTAGGCGTGTTTGTGGACGTTTTTCGGTGTATACGAATACACCGAAGTGGGTGAGTAGTATTCCATTTATTTATCACTATCGAACTCAAATTCATGGTATATATTGCTTCAGTATCAGTTGATATAACTTTTAAATAGTGTAGCACATACAATAGTGTATGATAGATTTTCCGGTATTATAGTAGTAATGTATTCCCTGATTAAATACGGTTGTTTAGCATTGAAATTGGACAAGTGATATTGAGTCATATTTAAAGATGACAAATGATATTTATATGTGCTTTCAAGTGATGTTCAGAATGTGAAATAAGTATGAAATGTGATATTCCTGTTTAAAAGATTATATGTTAATCAGTTCATAGACTTAGGTGCCCTAACACCGTAGAACCCCTTTAGATAGATCTGCTTCTTAGGGGTGAAACTCGTGTTGCAACAATAACTGTGTGGAGTCACGGTGGCACGAGGAAAGAGAACCAGTGTTGCAACAAGAACCATGCGGAGTCATGGTGGCACTGGGGGAAATTATGGGTTATTGCAACAAGAACCATGCGGAGTCATGGTGGTAACCCAGTGAGACTCTCCGCCTGTGTGATCAGGTTAGTGAGGAGGAGTCTAGAGTACTCAGAGTAGTGCTTTGAGGCCGGTGAGCCTGTGGGTCCTGTGGCAGAACAGGGCTGGCGTCAGACTTAGCATTTCCCGGGTGTGTCGCTAAGTCTTGTACGGTGGGATCGTAGTTCGCTACGGATCTTCATATGCAGAGTACACTGCATATGATTAGGGCATAATAAAAATATAAATATGAATCACATAGGATTGCAGTAAATTTAATATGTTAAGAGATTTGAACTTCTATGCCAATTCTCTATAATTGTTTAATTGTTTAAGACATCTGATGTTGCGTAGAAATGAGATAGTTATCTGTAAATCTGCTGTGACATTAGAACTGCCCTGTTTAATATTTCATTTATGCTTTATTTCAACTTTATATAATTGATGAGTTGTTTAGTGATAGCTAAATGAAAGGCTATTCACTGAGCGAGTAGGCTCATACCTCTACTCAAAACATTTTCAGGTCATCATCTGCAATAGAAATCGGAAGGATCGTTTCATCCTAACGTCTAGTCTATAGAAGGTTTGTAGTTAGTCTAGTTAGAGGTCTCTTAGTCCTTTCCCCTCGATCCTTGGGACATGGTGTGGGTGAGAGAGAGTGTGTATGTGGAATGTGTATAAAGATGTAAATTAATTGTTATGTTTACTTTCTGTTAAACAATGTTACATGTTGTAAACTCTGTTTACGTACTCTAGCCAGTTTAGTTGAAATGCTTCCGCAATAGTTTATTATGTTTTAGTTTACAGCAATAATCCGGATATCATTACGAGGTTTTTTTTATAAAAAAAAAGGAAAAGTTCTCAGTGATTTGTTTAGGTGATAATCCCTCCGTCGCACCCTAATCTTGTGATTAGTGGTTAGTGTGAGATCGGGGTGTGACAGATCTGCTCATCATCCGTCGTCGCCATGTGAGGACAAAACCTCAGCAAGTCCATGAACTTGGCTTCATACTCAGTGATGCTCATTGATCCTTGGCATAGACGCTCAAACTGGTTGATCTTCTCATCCAGATACGTCTTCGGAAAGTATCTGCTGACGAACTCTCGCCGGAAGATCTCCCAACCGATCTCCTCACCGGGTCGCTTCTCCTCCTTGATGGCCCACCAATGGCCCGCACTACCCTTCAGAAGGTAAATAGCGTGCTTGACTTTGTCTTCTTCGGGGATGTCGAGGATCCGGAAGGCCTTCTCAAGACCTTTCAGCCACAGATCTGCATCCGGTGGATCAGCCGTCCCAGCATAATCCAAAGCTACGACTCAGCGAAGCTGCTCAAAGGTCTTCCCAATACCCGATGCTTCACTATGGGGAGCCTGTGCTCTTGGCTGAGGCACTGGCAACCTTTCCACCATGTGATTCATCATAGTCATCATCTGCCCTATAAGCTGTTGGTAGGCAGGATTTTCAAGAATGGCTGGGTCAAGTTGGGGGACCTCAGGCACCCGATTTTCATGTGTCTGCCCTCCTGATCCATTAACTGATGCAACATCGCTTCTCTCGACATCATGTTCTTCATGGTTTCCAGACATCGTTAAGGTTTATCTTCCGCTAAGAGCAGAAGGTTGTTGTAAGAAAATCTTGGAAAACTCACAAGAACATACGCAAACCTAGTCCTAGATCCCTGTAGACTCAGTGAACCTAGAGCTCTGATACCAAACCAACTGTGACACCCCGCCATCACACAGACAACGAGATGACACATGAAAATGTGTAGAACCACATATTACCGAAAACACAGGTTAATTAAAACTGAATGCGGAAAGCATACATGAGAGTACTTTTGCATATAGATCCTGTAGAGAAACATGTTATATGAACATTCACAAGCTATGTTATAGGTCCACAGCTTCTCCAAACCAGCTGTACTGTCAGCACCAGAGTTCAACACCTATTTATACATACATAACAGGCCACGTACGACCAACAACAGGAAATACAAAAATTAGAACTGCAAGACATCGCGAAACATCGTCAAAACACCTCTGAGGACCTGAGAGTACAAGGATGACTCTAGGACTCTACTACAAAACCACCAAAACATCAGCATGTCCATCTCTTGCCTTCTACTGCTCTTCTTGCTGCTTGGCCGCAACCTCAAGACCACCATCGCGTCTAGAGCGATCACCTAAAAAGAGTGTAAACCAGCGGGGTGAGACACACAGTCCCAGTGAGAAACATAACTCCCTGCCGAAACTATAAAACCTCACAAGGTTAAAGTAGATAACAACATATAGCTGATAAAGCATATAACAAGAGCAGCGTACTGAGCAAGGCTATTATTACCACCAAGCTTACCAAGATATCCGGAAGGCATATAACCAAGTATTCTTTATGGAACATGATTGACAAGATAAGCTTTATAAAAACTTATCACTGAATATAAGGATCGTACACGTATATGCAATGTGTAACTAGATCAGCTATGTAAGCAAGACCTCATTCAATGTTCTGTATTTTGTTCTAAACAAGATATACTTATTTGGCTGGATTACGTGTTATTATGCCCTGAGGAAGTGAGCCTTCCCTGCTCAAATCCAACCATTGGCTGCGAAGCCCAATCCGATGCCATACAAGGTCTAAGGAGATCCGGACTCCATGACCTCACCTTCTCGTGGTCAGTACACGAATCATCAAGCAAGACCACAGTCTTCTGCTTATAGGCCTCAGCCTCTGGGTTAGCTCCGTAAGCTACCCATATCTCTAACTCACCTCATCATAGGTGTCAGTACATGCATCTGAGCCATGAACGCATCATGCTCATCATCACATATCCTGAGCCATGGGCCTGTTCACCATGCTCCATATATCTTGAGTCTGCAATCACAACTGCACTCAACCATCCTATTTTAGGATAGGGGAAACCTCACATATTCAACAATATGCACTCCAGGTAATCCCGCAGGATAAACCTATTTCACCATCACCAAATTCTGACGATGATGGATCTATGTCCAGGGCAAACTACATGATATGTTTATCTATAATTAATTAGTGTATTTTAAGCCAATTGTTGAGGCAAAACAAAGTATAACATAGCCTTATAGAATTCATCATTATTGCCATCAACATACTGTCATGGGACCTCAATCCCTCATGATATCAACCACTGCCTCTCAAGCATCACAATCAGGCATCCACATCCTGGGAACGCATCCCTTATCACATCATCAGAGGATAACACCTCAGCTAGGCACTCAGCCTTATATCAGGTCCCCAAACCTAACAACTTGTTATTTCATTAGCAAGGATTATCATCACCTGGTGCTAGTCAAAGCACATATACCTCATAGCTCTGACCAGGCTATGAATCCACATGAAATACCTGCATGGTTAGTGCACACATCCACAAAGATAACTGAAGCCATCATGGATTAACAGGATTATTATTATACTATCAAGTATAAAGAAGCATCCATGAGTACATCACACATAATCTTTATCATTCATAGTATTATTATCAATCATGGGCATATATTATGCCTTACACTTGTGACCATATGCGTGTGTCATATCAACATGTGTAGCAACATCATATGCTTCCAAGCTTCCTGGTTCACAATATATTATTTAAACTTATCAACATATTTGTAGGATTCAAAGTGATCACATCATTTCACTTGTATCATCATTATTAAAAGAGAACCATCAACTATATACATTCCGAGTTAACATAATCCTCACCCAAAACTCTGGCAACCCTCACTAAGCATGGAGAGCAGCGCCATCCCTCATCAAATGGTGTACCCGATATATCAATACCCTTACCAAAGGTATAACGGCTAGGATTCCCAACCCTTAAGCATCTCACCACCATATCGGCCAACCACTGCACATCCTTTTAACATGCATCAAGGTTCCATTAGCACGTATGGTGTCAGGCAGCCATCACCAAGGTATATCGTGCACCACTACCATGTCTATCGGCCAAGGGTCTATCGAGTACCAAGCTAGGCTTAGGGTTAGGTTTCACTATCGACTAACCTTCAACATGAGCCATATTGACTAAAAGGGGTGTCGCCCAAGGCGCCCCTATTATGCAACCATCTCAGCATCATCTGAGGGTTAACCCTATCGGCCAGGGTACCCATGACGCCCAATAATGGTGTCGTGCATGGCCATGAAGCATCATAACGATCAACATCTAGGGTTAGCATGTCGAGCATGAAGACATCACATCCAACACTTTATATAAGTCAAAGCTCAACTAAGACGTAGTGGTATCGGCCAAAGCCATCCTGGTTACCATACCATATTGCCCAAGCTCATCTAAACAATGATAATGACCAAGGCTGTTCCGGGCACCAAGCTATTAAAGCCTATTGGCCAAGACCATGTCGGGCACTAAGCTAACCCCGCATACCGGCTAAGATCATCTCAGGACAAGGGGGTGCATCAGGCATCCTCTATACATGGTGTATCGTCCAAGGGTATATCTCCAAACAAGGCTATTGGGTAGCACAACTCCAAGGTCATATCGTGCAAGGCACAACCCCACAAGATCATCTTCAACCTCAAGCATAAGGGCACAAAACCCTAATTGATCAAGAAGGTCGGCTCACCTCTCAACAACTAAGAGAGAGGGGTTTTGCACAACCTCTATCACAAATCAGGCAACCACAAGGATCCACCTCAACATAGGTCATCATCTATCCAAAGGCTCACCTCTCAAATTCATGGTGAGAGGATGGTGTTGCTCAAGCAACTAGAATATAAGGTCACCTCTCAACTTAAATGAGAGAGGGGTATTGCCTACATCACTAGAGCTCAAACTCACATCTCTAGACCAAGGAGAGAAAATGGTATTTCTCAACAAGGAAACCCTAAACCATGGTTCGGCCAACTAGGTGTAAAGGCACATAGACCATCAACAACATCCACAACATCATACTCATTAAATCCATAAGATCAACAACATGTACTAGAGAAAGATACATAACATGCAATGGCCGATCATCCACATATATGAAACATGCAACATATAGAGAAGGTAGTATAGCTAGGGTTAGAAGTTATGTAACCCGCCTTAAGCAAACTCCTCAACCTCCAAAGCTCCAAGCTCCTAGCTCCAAGAACACTACTTCGACCACCTCAAGAAAAGGAACAAGAAGCATAACCACCATGGCCGAAGAGTAGGCAAGATGGAGAAGAAGATGCTAAGGAGAGAGAGGGAAGATGCTTACCAAGGAAACAAGACCCACCTAGGGTTCGACCACCAAGCTAAAGGAAGAAGAAGAAGAGAGCTCCTTCAAAGAGATCGACCACCAACCTTAGCTCCTCTAAGGGTATTGGCCACCAAGGTTGTAAGGGAGAGGTGTATCGTGCACACAAGGAAGAGAGGAGCAACAAAGAGCTACAGGGTTCCTAAGGAAGAGAAAGGCAAGGCATATATAGATGGGGGTCAAGGTTAAACCAAGGCAAGGTGTCACCTTACCAAGGGACACTTGTCCACACGATCCACCACCTTGTAAAACACATGCACATGCCATGCTACTACTCAACCAAGGATCGGCCACATGTCCAAGCTAGGGTGACACAACCAAGGCAAGAAGGTCAAACAAGGTCAAAGGCCGACACACTACTCCTCCGCGCCTGACACACCCTCATGGGCGATACCCCATGGCCGACACAAAGTGCCCTTGCCCAATACAGGGCTCAACCAAGCAAGGAAAGGCCCAAAAAAGGGAAAACAAGGCCTAAAAGAGCTCAACCAAGCCCAAGAAAACTCAAGGCACGAGCCCAAACCTTCCTCTCAACCCTAGAGGAAGCAAAGAGAGAGAAAGGCATCTCTCAAGGTGACAAACTTTCTCTTCAACCTTAACTCAGGTTATTTTGCAAGTAGCACCTCCAGCTCTCAACTAAGCATAAGAAAACCCTAATCACCACTAAAGATGATTAGCAAGCAACCAAGCACAAGGTTTAGGCAAAACAAATAGGGTAATGCCCAAAATGAAGGTCAGGGTCCTTACAGTCAGGTTGATTGGATATATTATATCAGTTGAGTTTTAGACAAACTGGACACCAACCGAACGGCTCACTGGGTGAGCTAATCGATTGGTGGTCATGAGATGACCATCTCGCTTTTCCAGATGACCTATATGAGATGTAATTCAGTTGCATCAAGAATTAGTAATGATGTCATGTCGGCCATTAATTGAAATATAATTGCCAAATACATATGTGATTGGGAAACATACAAAATGTAAGCAAACTGATCGTCGCACATCTAAACTGATAGATTTGATTACCAAGCGACTGGTTTGGGACTCACATGTGGTGAAAATTTATGAACTTCCAGTCCTTTCCACTCCCACACAGACTAGGAACCCCAACCTAAACGCCTCCTACTAATAGAGGAGTACTGGGGGCTTCTCAACACATACAATTGAGAATCAGTTACTCTAACAATTGTTGTCCGCTCTGGTTGTGGTAACCAAGAGAGACCAAGCAAGTCCTACCCAACTAGGGAGAGATAGCGAGGGAGAGAACAACTAAAAATCATTATGGGAGAGTAGGTTGGTGACTATTACACCAATGGGAGGGACAACCCCTTCTTATCCATTCGAGTAGGATGAAATGAGTTCTAGGCGATCCATATAGACTTCTCTAGAGGTGAGGTAGCCTTTGCCCTTCATTAAGGAGGACAACGTCAGCCAACAGTCTGTGACAAGAAGAGCAACTACAGACGATGACGTTCGAGTTTGCTATCCGTGGAGAAGCTGCATACGAGTCCCAATGCAACTAGAAGACAGTTGCGCATCTACAATAATGAGGAGTATGTCTCTAGACTTGCTCGAGGACCAGTCCTTCAAACCATCCTTTCCATTATATAGTTGTTGACGTGATCTGTTGGTTATGGGGAATATGACAATAAATTTTTTATTTCCGTTGCATATTATATCACCCTATTTCCTTACATCTACGATCACATTCCCTCCCCCCAACCACCTACTCTCTTTTTCCTATTCCTTCACAACTTTATAGAATCTTAGTGTCATTCCATGTTCAACTCCAGTGAGACAGACAGTAATCACAAGTTATTACATTAGAGGAAAAGGATATTAGCAGCTATGATCGAGAAAAGCCACTTATCTTTTGGTACCTCAACCATGACAAGGACACTTGTATGGAGGACCACAAAATATGATGTTGTCTTGGTTCATCCCTTTGAATCTTCCCTTTTAGGCTCATGTTCCCTAATGCGGTTGAGTTCCCATCCAGCTTCAAATTTCCTTTTAAACTACTTCGATAACTTTGACGATAAGACTTCAATCACCTCAATTGTCTACTAAATTATTAGTCACTATCACACACTTTCTTAATAAAGTAGAAGGTTAGGGATGATCACATATTGTAATCCCTACTCCAATATGAAACTTCTTTGAATGGTTCCTATCTTTTTATTGGTTAATCAACTAGTTACCAAAATCTTGATTTCTACCCAAGGAAGATATCCTTGATTACTTCAATTAAAACTCCAAAAATACTACCATTGAAAAATGAAAACCCTAAGATGTTGACTTAGGTTATTAGATGTAATTGTACCAAAATAATATTAGAATAATTAAAATAAAAAAATATTCCATGATATTTATTCCATCTTGTAATAGTATGACACCTCCTTCGACCACATTTTCATGTGTACATATCCCTACAAGATTCCTCAACTAAGTATATCATTAATTTGAAAGAAAATCCTATTGATTTACTACCTTCTCTATATGTGTTTTCTTATCAAACAACTCTGATTCGAGAATAATGATTTATGATTTAATTTGACGTGGGGAACATTGTTTTAAAATTTTTATTGATTTTTTATTATTTTTAGTTCACGAGACTTGAGATTTAGTTCACGTTGTGATCCTCATGATTGGCTTAGAGAATAGAAACTCAAATGTGGTCTGAACTACAAGATGGACACATCTATACTCAATAGGGCCATATTCAGTTTGTCTTACTTAGTTATCATGTTTATTGGTTAGATATTACCAAATAACTAGAGATAGGAGTTTCTCACTAAATATGTAAGTTCCTTTAAATTCATGAGTCGACCAAATGAACTACTCATTAAAATTGTTCAGATTGTCTAGTATCATGATCCTTACTTGTATGTTCATAGGCAGATTCATCTAAATGATGGCCCCCAATCTAGTTGTTTCTCCTATATGTGTACTTTCATTTTTCTCTAGTTAACTTCTAGTTTGTTGTTTATATTATCCGCTTGTTAATGATGATCTCTTCTCAACTTATTTTAGTTATCAAATAGTACTTAAGAGTATCAATGGATTACTATTGCTCTTTGTGAATGATCATGGTGACTACAGTAAATTTTGAATTCTTGTCAGATTCTGTTGAGTGCTTAGACTTCTAAATTCTAAAACCTACCAAAAATTTGATTGTATGTATTTGCAATATGTAGTAATCACTTAGACTGAGATAGTAACAACTCTTAAATATGACTAATGCGAGGTTTTCTCTTATATTTTTTTTATCTCTATCTTAGGGATATAATTTTTCTTTCAATATCCTCAATTTAGTTCAACCATGTCTATACATTTTTATGATGTTTATTGATTTGTGAACTAAGTCCATTCAGTTTGGAACACTCTTAAAGCCTTTGTGCACAACACAAGCCTTGAGAGCTACGATAATGCAAATGGCACATGACAATAGTTGAGAGAGTACATCAATTATATATTTCTTATTGGTATGTGTAATGTCTACCACTTTGAAATCAAATTTGGCATTATCTAGATGCTATTGTCAACTCCCGTGCTTGAACTTGAACCATTACAAACACATAGATGTCATTTTAGAGGTTTTTCCCATATCCTATGACTTAATTCACCATGATTATCTCTGAAACAACAATATAGTATAATAAACCTTCACATCAACTAGGCTAACTTCATGTAAGGCTAGTGTGGTAGGGTGTCATACAGTCGCAAAATGTGTTTTTGTAGTGTGATTCACATTCCAAATTCACAAATTTGGTCCTATTATATCCAACCAAACAAACTCCAAAGAAATTATCTCACAATAGTTGTGGTCTTCTCTCACCATCACAACTGAAGAGATTTACAGAAGCTTCAAGTCCTAGAAAACTACCACATGAGATACAGCCCAAGCATGCACAATAAAAGTCACGACCGCCCACGTCGACAAAGCCAATAACCACAAAATAAATAACTAAGCAGAGAACATGATTGGCGAAGAAGACCGCAGAATTCTATTAAGAAACTCCAAGAAGATTACAAAGATTGTCGCTCCCTCGCAATCCCGTACCCACAATAGAATCTTGCAACTCACTCTCATTCTCTCTCCCCTTTGTCTATCCTTTGTGGCTTCCCGTTTTGACACACGATGTTGTCCTACATTGGCACACCCGAAGTTACCACACGTTGGAACCCCCACACATCGGTGTTCTTTGGCACACAATATCCATCAGTGTCTATCCCTATTTATAGATAGGGACTCCCGATTAGACAATATGAGAGGATACGACAATTCTATAGGGATTAGGAACGACAATACAAAAGGATAAGAAAATAATGTCTTGGACTCCAAGTCTAACATTAATTGTACTTTCCTAATATTGTTAGATATTATTTCTTATCCAATTAGGATAAGAGACAAAATCTTAACAATCTCCACCTTGAATCTTATCCGCTGAAGTTGCTCCTCCAAGAAGTCTGCTCCCGTTCTTCTTCTATGATACCACCCTCAGAAGTTGCTCCTGTTTCCAGAAGCGTATCACCATGCACGTCTGCATGGAGTGTGTGTCCAGACATGAATATCTAGACCTTTCATGTGAGAGCTCTTCGTATTATACAGTTTGAGAAACTGTACCGCCTCCACCTGCGGTTGGAAGAACTGCATCCTTCACACCTTTGGCCCCCATGCCATAGGGTTGTGTCTTCTTTTAGTCACACCCACTTGAAGACACTGCGTGGTCGGTCCAACCACGACTTCCTCTTTCTAACAGTTGACAGCTTCACCTCTGCATCTGTTGAAATTCACAGCCAAATTTACAATCTCGCACCAGACTACCCGTGAGAGTTGAATACATGTAGCAATCTTCGGGTTCATGACACCCGCCACCCATGCTACTGCTTCATCTACACCTTCCATATTCGTAGACCTCTCGTCAGCCGCTCCTCTTTTGGTTAGAAAAAATCCAACCAGTCCATAGAACCAGATAGCCTCCATTGTCGCTTGCCCCTTGCAAGTGAGTTGCATGACTCCACCTCGCGTTGATATTTCACAACCACTAGATGCACGCCCTCCTGATTCCATGATGTTGCCTCCCTGTGTTTGGAACCGTTTGCCTCCCTGTCTTTTTAGGGAGTTTCAGTTTTGGTACTCTAGAGGTCCAATCAAAATCGATTTACCTTCTTTACTACAAGGAGCAGACAATTTTCTATGGATGGAAATGTCACCTGCAAATCCACTGCCTTAATGCGAAGGTAATTCCGTATTCTCTTTCTTCTTGTAGTAGAAGATAACATTTAGGGCAAAGCTAAGCTCACTTTTCCTTTGCACGAAACAGTATAGCTTTATCCCATATAAGTCATTTACCCTGTCCAATCTTCTCGCTGTATATATTTTTTTTGTTATAAATATACCAAAACGATACATATAAATATTATAAAACCTGTTTACATTTTAGTATAAATTAAGATTTTTTTCTGAGGTAGTCAGACTGATTATAAAGAAATAGAAAGAAGATGGACAATAAACTGCGCCGTCAGTCCCTTTTAGATGGCAAATCTAATCTTTCGGAAAATCACATCTATAGACTTCGGAGTCGTAACATTATTGTGCTAATTTTTTAGACCAAAGAAGTTCCACAGCCTCAGCCGAAAGTATCAAATCCGAAAATGATAAAGACATGTTGGATAAAAAACATATTTAATTGGAAACTGTTTACATGCTTGACCTTTTAATAACTATGTGATGCTGGCATATCGTTACGGATTTGCTGCTTGCTCATTCTCCTTATGATCCAGGGCATAGCCCTCCTTCAGTTCACTGACTAAAAGGGGCCGGGTGAAAAGAACATGATTTGCTATTGTATACAAAATTAATACCACGTGAAGACACTTGTACGGGTCGCACCACCACTAGGTGCACTGCAGTGAATCTCTCTGCAACGATCTACATAAAAATGCACTCATCTGATCTCGAATGAGGAATCAGATGAGAGAAAAGGAATATCTAGTGGAGGCTGAATACAGTGAAGGGAACTTAAGAAACAAACAGCATATCTGCATGTGATCCATGTTTGATGGCTCGTTGATAGAGTATTTTGTTCGTTAATCTTGATCTTCTGTTGATTCGTTAGTTGGATATATTCGGAGAGCAAATAATAAACAGAAATATGAAACTACAAGTAAGTGATACCGGCATCCAAGGAAATATTGCAAAAGCGTAATATTGTTAGTAATTCCTGTTTCTGGTGGTATCTCTAATCATCAGCTCATGGGTTTACCGTTTACAGATGACATGACAAAGTGGTGAAGCATCATAATAGATGACACCTGTAATTAGTAGCTAAAATTCTCAGGAAACTATAGCTAGGAGGCTTACGAAAGGACTACATGAACAGGTTCTAATCGAAAGCTTTCCATGAATAGATCTGATTTCTACTTAAATCATTCAAAACCGGAACCCCTGTACAGAGAGACAGCAAAATGAACGGGAATAGAGAGAAGCCAAGCACAGAGGAGTTATTCTCGAGCGTAGGGAGCTAATCCCCAGTGATCAAAACAGAGAGATGAGCGAATCATCTCCGACCTTGGACGAGCTCGCTTGCCTCCCGTACTTCTTGGCCAGTCCCGACGCGGCGGAGACCGACATCTCACCGGACCTCCTCCTGAGCATCTGCCTCATCCCATCAGCAACCTGGACGGCCGGGTTAGACTTGAACTTCCTGCAGAAGGACATGTGTGCGACGATAGCATCCTCCATACCATAACCCTTTTTCCTCCCCCTGCTGAGCTCGTCCCTTGCAGCCTCGGCACAGAGGCCGCAGAGCCATTTCCCTTGGAAGCTCTGCCTGACCTCGTGTATGTACTCCTCGGTGCAGTCCTCCTTGAGACTGCAGCACTCGCACTTGACGGATTGGATCTCCATCTCTCAAGGTTTAGTTCTTGGTATGTAATGGTAATAATAATAGCATAAACGGATTATGGCTGAGGTGTGAGCTTGGGGAAGTATGGAGAAGAGAAAGAAAGCAGAGAGTTTGCAGAGTGGCTGGGAGGGGAGGTGTGCGTGTAAAGGAAGAGTTCTGGAGGAGGGTGTTCCGGGTGGGAGGAAGAGGGCAGTTCGGAGTGGTTTTTATGGTTGGAAAGATGGGTAGGAGAGAAGAGGGGGGAGTTAAGCAGAATCTGGCTTAATTTGCTCCATGTTCCATGGGGACAGGTGGGGTGTAGTAGATGAGACAAAGGGTTGGATGGGGACCCCCATCTCTCCATGGTTGGCATTCCACTAGGCAATTACAAATTGGATGTGGTGGTTACGTGATGTGTATGGACCCCTCTCAAATGGCTCCTCTCCCACCCTCTTTGTTGTTTCAATCTTTGCCATTATTTCCTCCAGGTCCAGGAGGTCCCTCTTTTATGTGGGCACCCAGCTGACAATTGTTATATGTTTTACACTTTTCTGAAAATTTTAGCCTCTTTTGTAGATGTAGAAAATTCCCCTGGTGCTTGCCTGTTCGACATGGCTTTTTGATTGGCTTCCATTCATCAGATGGCTCCCTCCTTTCGTTTGGTCATATAACAATTGACTGTTGTATGAAGTGCAGAGGGTGGATCATTATGGAAATTGTTGCCTTTTCAACTTTCCAAGTCAGAATCCCTACTTCCGGTAAATGTTTATTCGTTGTTCATATATAGATGATAATTAATAGTTAGTGCCGTATGTCAAGGTGTTTACAACCGAAAGGAAATCGGATTTTAGGTCAGTGATCCAGATTGGTTGCAATCCGATCTTAGGTGGCAATGACCGTGACATGTACATTTGCCGGGTCATATCCCGAAAATCAATGTGGGAAGCGAGTCGAGATTTCCAGTTCAATTTCCCCCACGTTGGAAACAATCAGCATCGTCAAGCTGAAACCAATGGAGATCACAAACTGGTGTGCGGCCCGGATTACTTGACATACATGTAATTTGTGACAGATGATTATTTTCTTTTCATATTTATGATACACTACTCAAGGCCGTGTTTGTTTCTTCCCATTAATTTATGGGGGGGAGCATCGGTTGGTGGATGCACTGATTTATCCTGGATACTGTGTACGACTGTTGCCTCACTGTTTGAAGAATTGATTCGTTGAGGGGTAATGAAGAGTATTGGCCAGACTGGATCCACATGATAATGATACCGAGGATTATTAATCCCCCCAGTACTGTTTTAGGTATTAAATAATGGGCATGCAATGATGGACATTGTCAAAGTCCGCGGATTTATGTTTTCTTAAAAGAGAAATGGAAATGGTGATCATTTGTTTAGGGGCCCTTTGAAATTCGGTTTTCGATACTGAATTCAGTGTCTTCACCAGAATCGCTGTACAATGAGAATCAAATGTGATATACCTTGTGGAATAGTATACCAGTTTATTGCACAGGATTGAGATTGTCTTAGCTTGATCAGAGTCTTAGCAGAGCATTTATTTTCATAAGCTGAATTCAATCTGAAATGAATTGAGGAACGAAGGATATTGTTCAGTTCTGGCTTTGGTGTCCTAAGAAGAGGGGTGAAAAAAGTCAGGAAGATTCCAATTATGCTTGTCTGTCACTCATAGAGACTTGTACAGGAATAGGATACCAGTTTATTGCACAGGATTGAGATTGTGTTAGCTTGATCAGAGTCATAGCAGAGCATTTATTTTCATAAGCTGAATTCAATCTGAAACGAATTGAGGAACGAAGGATATTGTTCGGTTCTGGTTTTGGTGTCCTAAGAAAAGGGGTGAAAAAACTCAGGAAGATTCCAATTATGCTTGTCTGTCACTTATAGAGACTTGTAACGATAAGATCAGAATCATAATTTGGCAGGTACAAAGATAATCATATGGTGATCCACATTATGAGTAGAATACACTTTATTCCACAGGATGGGGATTGTCTTTGCTTGATCAGAGGTCAGAGTAAAGCAGTCATTTTCATATAATAAAATAGAATTAGGACACTAAGATTAGTGGTGGAGTGAGACGTATTCTTTAGTTCTGGTTTTGGTGTCCTAATAAGGAGAATCATTTCTTTAAAAAAAGATCTCAATTATGCGTGTCAGGCACTCATACTGCCTTGTAATATAAAACCAGAATCACAATGTGACAGGTACACTGAACTAACAGTACAGTTTGAAAATCGTCTATTGTTTCTCTGCCATCAATATTAACATTTTACAGTCTAATAAAAGTTGAGGTCAGTCTCAGAACTGGATGCAGGATTCAGTCAGGAACCCCCTCCCATTGTGGCAACCAAAGACCACTGATCTTTAGAAAGAACGGCCCCAAAAAGAACAATCCTCGAGAGCTGACTGAAATCTATAGATTTCACAATCCCAGTTTAAAGACACGAAGTACTTGAATGCTGCAACCTGTCCGCCGTCTGCCCATGCAGAGTAAGACCGGGAAGAAAAAGTAGGCAACTTTAGATATTTATCAGCACCCTTTTGAGGTGTCCTCCAAGTTCAGGCACAAGTCCCCTTCCAAGTAGCTTTCAAACCTGCGATTGTCGACTCAGAGACTTAACACGCCCCCAGTATTGATTTATCCATCCTCAGGTGCCCTTTTGAACATGAACAAGTCCTTTTGACTACGGTGATGTGTTTGCTTGTTTGTTTAGATGCTTGTATCTTTCAAATTAATGCACCACGGTCGTAGCCCTCTCTCGTTGAACTAAACAAATGTCACTGTATAGAGAATGGTTTTAGTGGTCCAACCATGTATCAAATCTAGCTCTTTGCTTTTAAAGACGGACAAACCTTGGTGGGAAGGAGCTGCATGTGAGGAATTATAAGACGGCGTCTTTTAGAAAGAACTGGGTTTGTGTTTCTTGGGTGGCATTCTTGGGTGGATGGCGCAGACTGGGGGAATTTATTAGTTCAGCAAAAAAAAAAACATGCCCACAATCATGGTTCGCCACGAAAACTCCAGCTGCATGTCTCTTTGCACTACTGGGAAGACAAAACTTTCGGCGTCTACCTCTATGGGTTTCGCATTCACTTGTAATTAAAGAGGTGGGAGACTTGACTGACTACACTTTTATACGGAATTACGAATCAAATCACCAATCTTTTTCAATTGTCATTTTGGGGTAGTTGGGGATTTATTGCTTCCTCCGATGCGATGAATCATCACATCTTGTAAAAATGTTCACCCTTGTCACGTGCTCCCCCTTCCGGTCTGTGTCTAGAAGAAGAAGATATGGTGGATGGATTACCAGCGCACACATGCACCAGGAAAGGAACATGTGCCCGGATGTGTGTGGCTCCGCTCCCCCTAGCCGGAAACATAGCAGTAGCAAATTGATCGAGTTGTGACTACTGACTCCATATGCATCATGCGATTGTCGCCTAAGATTGAGGGAACCAGGGTTGGGTTGAACCACAGCCAATTGGACCCCCAATTGCCCCTGCAGAAAACTATGTGCCCTTGTGGATGGGACTGTGGAACTACTATCCCCAAAACAAGACAAGAGTTTGAGGGTCCCTTGAAGCAGTTATAGCAGTCTCTGAAAATCCAGCTGAGCATGTCTACTTGTGTTGTGGAAGAAGCTAGCTTGTTGTCTGTCCCACTGCACCAGCACCACTGCACAAGGGTCTGGAACCTGGAATTGGGAAGAAGAAAGGGGCAGAGCCAGAGGACCCATTCTCATGTGAACCGGCTCCCTCTGGATCCAACATGGTGTTGCCTATTTCATTCTGCCTTCACGCGAGGGGATTCATGACGTGAAATTCGCCCGCGCCACTGCAACAAGTAATCCATGCTTGCTTGCTTGGACCGATTGCCACCGACAATTAATTCTGTCAAGATAATGAATTGAATGGTCTTCCACCTAGCACTAGAGAAAACAACCATTGATTACGAACAATCTGTCATAATGGCGGTGCTAATGCCATTAGGAAAACGAAGCATCTGATTCATGTGCAGCTTGCTGCATTCATGGGTGGGTAATTACCTAATTATGAAACATCTGTGTATTGGCGGTTTTTTTGCCTGACACCGAAGTAAACAAGTAGGTGTTGGAATTACATGATCAGATAGATATTCGGTTACTGTTTCAGATATTCCCTTCCCAGCACCAGATGGAGATCAACAATAGGAGTTTCATATCATAATCATATCTACCACTGTCCTCTTGTCTCCACATCCACATCTCAATGATTTCTCACATGGGGCCTAGGACCTCTCTCTCTCTCTCTCTCCACACCATCTCAGCTGACGGGGATATGAGCCAAAGGAGGGGCCAGCTTCCAGTGATGTGGCCTGCTTATACTTAATGGCTCCCACATGGCCTCACATGCGCCTGCCTTTCTTCAAACGCCTCCACTTATTTGCCAAGTAGATACCAACCCTTCCTCCTGCTTGTTTACAGCACCACCTCAATGCTGGCTTGGCCCATTGGAAACACCTACGGCCCTTAGGGTGGTTGAGGCCGGTTTGATTCCAAACCTAGCTATATAGGGTCCAATAGTTCCCAGGAACAACAGTTGGGACCAATCATTCGAGCAGTTGGAGGCGGGATCAGATTCATGAGAAGGCGGTTGGAGGGTTGGAGGAGGTTGTTCCAGCAATCATCAATACAACTATTTGAAAGACTAATCATTACGTTAGGCTGGCAGGAATTTCAGGAGAGATGGATGGAGCTAATGGGGGAGGGTAAGGGTATGATTAGAAAAATTCTACCCATAACATCCCACATACCCGACCACCTACTCGGACATCGGGACTCACCAACTCCTGCGCCCACCAGCTACTGTGCCAGCCCACTGCTACCCCCACTAGCCTCTGCGGCCGCATGCACAATTAAATTGATATCTGCAGCAGCGATTCTGTATGTTTTTACATGCAAAAACGATGCATGAAATAATTATCTCGCCACCAAATAAAAATCCACTATCATTCGATTGCATATTTATCCCCACCAAATCAAAATCCACTATCATTCTGCATGTTTCTATTGCATATTTATCCCCACTGCAGATTACGTAAGTGAATTTGAGAGGTACTGTACTTATGTTTGACAAACTTGGTTGAAAATTAATAATTGGGTACAATACTTATAGATGCATTTTATAGTTGATTATGGACCAGATGTGCACTACATTTTTGTAAAAAAATTATGTCCAGGCGAAAAATGTTGTTATTGGATTCCGTAGGTACTGTACTTATGCTTCCAGATCAGTTATACAATTATGCTTGATTTTGTAATTTGTTAGGTACTATACTTATGTTTGGTTTTATAATTTGGTAAGTACTGTACTTATATTTGAAAAAACTGAGTTGAAATTAACAAGTGCGTACTGTACTTGTTTTGCATGGATTTCGTAGGTACTGTACTTATGTCCAGATGACAAATGTTACTACTGGATTCCGTAGTTACTGTACTTATGCTTCCAGATCAATGTTGCTATTGGATTCCGTAGGTACTGTACTAATACGAGAATGCAGGTGGGTGGATTAGAACGGGAGAGAATAATGACAAGAGAAAAATGAATTAATACACTTTGCATGGACTTTGCATTAGTATTAATACTCTGGAGAGAAGAGTGGGAAAACATACTGTGCCATTCTCTACACTTTGTATGGACTTTGCATTAATATTAATACAAAGACAACTGCAAATGCTGCAGATGTATTTTCTCAAAAATCGAGTGGGAGCCCGGGAGTAAGGAAGGGTGTGTGTAGCGTAAGTCTATGATTTGGACGCCGTCTCCTTGCCTAAACCCAGGTGGATTGCGTTTCTAATAACAAAATCGGCTGCTACTTGAAATTTCAAAACTGCGCACAGCCGCCGGCACACTACCCAACCAACATTGATTATGTATGAGCATATTACTCAGCATCTTGTTTGTCCTTTTAACAAAGAAAACCATACTATTTGAGTGACGTTGTTATAATATTAGGGGGGAGGGGATCACTTAATAATATCTCGAAAGTTCTGTTGTTTAGGAGGTCGTATTCGCTCTCTGACTCCAAACCTAATTCTTGGGGCCCTAGACTTTTCATAGGGGAATCTCAACCCAATAAGCACCCTCGTGATGAGGTTGTTACATCCTTCCAGACCTCAACATATCCACACAATTTACATTCTTTTTTTCCACTTTTACTGTAACGATCCCCTTCCCATGTTATCTCTTATTCAGGCGGACCGAAAGGATAAGGATAATTACTATAAATACATGACCGATGGTTTAATAGTTAATCAGAAATAATTAATAATTTTTACTAAATTGGAAAAGAGTTTGAACAAGATTATTTTTTCCTTAGGAAATTACATGATTTTCTAAAGTTTGCAACATGAAGTAAAAACTAACTAGCTAAATCTTCCATAATTACATTACTTCTTTTCTTTTAGTGCCTTCTTCTTTGGATGTCTATTTTCCATTATACTTACAGAACTAACAACAGATTATCCTAAAATGCTGAGAAAACAACTTGGTCAGTATAACAAGTTATACCGGTATGTGAGAAAAATAAAATGTTCACATGTAATTTTAACAACATATTCATGGAAACTATGATTACAGAATAAAATTTAACATTATCATCTTAACCTCTCAACCCATTTTTACTCAAACTCTGGGATACCCTTTGTTACACCCCGATCTCACAATTACCATTAATCATGAGATTAGGGCATAAATTGAAGATTTATCGTAATACAAGGATCACCCTTAACTTTTTCTTCTTTTACAAACTCTTTGTTTTCTCGCATTAAACCACATAAACTAACTTTACAAGGGAATCTAAACATTGATTTCTCTAATCTGATTTCAACAGTAAAAATTCATGTATGAACATTCATTATGTTTCTCATACTTTTAAGCAAATAAGACTTACTGATTCACATATATTATTAAAAGAGGAATAGTGTTATACATCATCATTTACAACTCTCTCTTATTTCTTTACAAGGACCTAGAGTGACAAGGACCGACTGAACTTAACTATACTCAGACTTAACTCTTGTAGCAGATATACTCTGATGCAATGATAGCTTCAATCCCTAAAAATTGTGAGTAGAGGGGTGAGCCTACTCGCTCAGTGAATGAGTACTTCAAAGAAACAGTCTACAACACTGATATAATTACAAATATACTTTTAAGAAACTGATATCAATTATAACAGCAGTATCCTTTAAAGAGATTGATCATTGACAATCATAAATATGGCAGGATACTCTAGATATCAACAAGAGCAAATCAATATATGAGCATGCTTGATTAATTTCAAAGAGAACTAATAATTCAAAAACATACAAAGAATAATTACTGGGAAACTGTACTCGAATCTTTCTTAGCCTTTCTTACTTATAAGAAACTCCTTAAAACTTATATTATCATATTTTAGCTTATGCCCTGATCATATGCAGTGTACTCTACATATGAAGACTCGTAGCGAACTATGATCTCACCGTACAAGACTTAGCTTAAAACCTGGGAAGCGAAGCCTAGAACTGAATCTGGGTCTTCTTGACTCGAACCGTCATGTCTGACTAAGGTGGTTAAACACTTGGCCTTTAATTAGACCTCTCCTTCTAGGCTGAGTACACAGGCGGAGGGTCTGAGACGCTCTGTAGGCCTCATCTTGGTACTCTCTGTGGGTACCTCTGGGTTACCACAAGGATCTTCAGTTCATGTTGGGTAACCTATCTTCACTTAGGAGACTTCCTCAAGGGCTTCGTCTCCCCACACAATCTATGGGTGCAATCCGATCTCCATGTACTGGTCGTTTCTCGAGTGGATCGTTTCCTCCCTACAGTACAGACATCCATAGGGTATGGTGTTCAGGTCTCTGAAGTCTATTATTTTATTATTCTTGGAAAGCTCTTACTATATTATATCTTTTCCCTTACTTATTCTTGACTCTAGTATCTCTATGGTACCATGTCTATTTATTTGAAGTTTATAACACATGTGTAAAGAGGCGAGATCACCTCTTTACTAAAATTTAAAGGAAATACAAACATCCACGATTTTAACAAAATTTAGAGACTTTGAGGATGATTGCATAATATTCCAAGTAAATAAGCATGATTCCAGATACATAATAAAATGTCAATAGAAGCGGAAAGAAAGAAATAATAAGCCTTCACATGGCTTTATTATTTATTACATAAATGAATTCTAAAAGAAAAGATAAGATAAGAGGATCTAGCTATAGCAACCTAGCCATCCTTCTTGATAAGCTAACGATTAACTGCGGAGGAACCTTTCTTCAAGCCCTTCCTTCACCTTGCTCAACACCAACACATGGGTGGTTGGGAAGTCACCCAACAAGAGGGAAAACAAAGAAAAGTATGTGTTACAAGAATATTCTAACAATGGCAATGAAAGTTGTAACAAGTAAATTAGGCTAGATATTTGGTTTAAAGAGAGACATCAAAGAGTATGAGGCTTTTTATAATGAAACTTGCCAAAAACAAAATAAATAAGAGTTTTGCATGTAAATTAATATGTCTACCTAACTAAGTAGGGTTGAGGCACCTACCGGACCTCTAACCTTAGGTGAGGGAAGAATAAGACATTTCCAGTCACTTATAATTCATATTGGGGAGAATTATAAACATTCCCCTAGGGCGATTATATACATGCCCTCTATGGGTGGTTGTACATAAGTACCACTACTTAAACATTAAACATATCATTTAACTACATGCTAACAAAAGAGTTATGGCAAGGTTAAGAAAAAGAATATGTAACATGGCAGTGAGATATGAATACCCAATCAAGATAATACTACATCTACTTTTGAGGCAATAAGCAATTTAGGTTTCAAGAATCAAGGATTTAGATAAGGTTAAACCTCATAAGAAATTATGGGTAAAGGCTTAATGTTTTCCCAACTGAAAGGTAGATGCATAATCAAAACATATACCTTAGCCTCAGGTGTTCTAGAATTTCTATTTTCAACCCTTCAAACGAATTTAGAACCCACTTTCCCTAATACATCATTAGATTTATAAATTAGAATTATATGCATTCATTTTAAAGATTGAAAACCCTAATATTACTAATTTTTGCACAAACCATCGATTTAGACTCCAAAAACCTCATCATCATCTTAGTTAGGATTTCCTGATCAAAATAACATATAATATTGTATGTTTTGAAAATATGGACTTTTAGGGTTAACTTTAGTGGTTTTAAGTGAATTAATTCATTCTAAAAAAATTACGTTTTCACAAACATCAAAATCAAAACTCAAAATCATTTTTATTGAATAGGTCTCGTCTTCCTGATTTCAAAACACTATCTACTTTTAACTTTTGACCAACGAAATAATTTTTAGAAAATATTTCATTCTGACCAATCAGTGTGTGCCACGTAGGCAACCACGCTCAAAGCCAGCGGTCGGGGGCGGTCGGGAGCGGTGACCCGCGTCTCAGGGGCGCCCGCAGCAGGTCAAGCGGCCGGGGTCAAACGGTGAAACAGAAGGAAAAAGACGATAACGTCCCTCGCGCGAAACAATAGAAAAGCAAGCGAACAGGGGCAAAAAGGGAAAACGACAAAGTCGTCTTCTCCAGCCCGCCCGACGGACGAAGCGAGCTGCTTCTTGCAGAGGTTTGGGCAATTTTGCCCTAGAGCACCAAACTCGACATGAAGATATGCGTTGGAAAGCCAAGCAAGAGATGAACTAAACCGTACCTTCAATTTGAAACGAGATCAACGGAGCAGAGCACGAGAGGCGTCGCAAGCCAGGCGTCGTCGGCGGCTAGTTGGAGGTCAGTTCGTCCACGAAACCCCAAATTGAGAACACGAACGAGTTGCTAAGGCGATGGCGGTCGCTGGGGTTGCAATATTTATAGGCAAGGTACCCTAGGCTAGGGTTTTGGTAGTAGCAAGGAGAGAAGGTCGGCGGCTGGTTTAGGCATTTCTTGAAAACGTGTCTAATTTAAAGTTTTTGGGATAAACCTGAGCGGAATCACGCAAGGAATCCAACAAAACAAATTTGAGCAAAAATCGTCGAGTAAAACTCGAGATATATCGATTTGAAAAATCGAAAACAAAGAACATGTTGCCTTATTCGGCTAGAGGAGGAAGACGACCGCGGGTCGTCAAATCGGTGGACCTGGGTCCACCATGGACTCTGGGCCATCCGATCACGCGCATTAGATTAGGAAATCGATTCTTAATAAAATTCGATCAAACTCATTTAATTCTTAAATGTTTTTCTCTCTCTTCGTTTGGAGGCTCAAACGTTGTCCAAAAATTACCAAATTTTATATCCTGACTTATTTTGACACGTAGAATCCAAATATGGAGTTAGTTTTGCCTTTTGTGAAAGTTTGATAGGTGAATTAATTATTATATCATTTTCTCTTTCCTCCTTCAAAAGAGGTGATAACATTATCTAAAATTAGTATAACTTCACCCATAAGTCTCCTTAAGGGATTGGAACACGATTTTGCAATTATCTTTACAAGTTGAGTTTATTTATTTATTTATTAAATAAATAGAATATCCTACACACTTTCTCTCTCCTATTTTACTCATTATTCACACATTATCCAAATTAGTTGCAAATTTGTACAAAGGCTTATTTTTATGTTTAGAATACGAATTTGGAGTTATTTTTCTGATTTGAGAACATTAAGTATTTTATTTTACTTTATTGGACTATTTCCTATTTTCTTTTGATAATGATATTATTATTTACATTTATGTTCCACTTTAAATGATACTTGGCCCTTAAGTTACTTGTTGGTCAAGAAAACGAATTTAAGTATCAGATTATCCTAATGGGTTTCCAATTATAATTTTGGTGTAATATCTTTCTCATTATCCTCTTCCATCTATTAAATTCCATATTACCTTTTATTATTGCATTTATCTTCTCCTTTATATAAAATTCGGATTTTATCTTATTTCTCTTATCCTAGAAAGTGCTAGAAAGTTCCAGGACAAAACATTTTATTCTTTTTATTACTTAATGTGAAATTTGCATTTTAGACCCATTATCTAAATCTAACTGAGGTATTTGTGCATGCAACCCTGTATTAAAAATATATGGGAAACATTTATCCAATAACCATCATAATTCCTTTAAATCAAATCCAAAGAGATATGGAATGAAAATGAAGGACAGAACTTATAGAAAAGAGTACAAAGAGGTACATAGAGGATTTCAGTATGTTACAACATGTATATCATTCTAAACTTGGCAGAGCAATATACTCAAAACACTGTAATATACTAAGAAATCAACATTTTATATCTACAGGCAGACTAAAATTCTTAAATAACAGAATACATGTTCACTTGATACTTTATACACTAGAATCATGCAATTGAACTTCTTAATACACTGATAAGAATTAATTACTTGACATACGAGTAATCGTCATTTGCACCTATAAATTATTTGTACTTTCTTGGAAAATGTGCAACTCAACCCAAATCTTGAGTTGTGCATCACCACATCTCATAATGAGAACAATTGATATCAAAATACTTGATTTATTGAACACACTATCTTTAGGGTTTCATTTACCTCATTCACTTATCACATGGCTCTCATAAGGATTTCATGCGACATAAACATTCACAGAATAAAGACTACTATCAATTAATCATATAAAATCAATATATGTATGAAACCTTAGAACTGAGCTGAATTTGGGTTTCCATGCCATTCACTGAGATAACATGCATCAATAATAAAATTGAATAAATAAAGTCTATCATGTCAAGAAAATCCGTTCAAATGGGTTTCACGATATCTATTCACAAATATCCAACTTTCCTCGCATCTAGGGTTTCACTCTCTTTACTGAGATATCAAACAAAAACCATTCACCTTAAATGAAATCCAAGATAGTATCTAACATATATGTACTATGAATTCAGATAAACAATCATTCATAACCAAGGGGATCCAGATAAACAAATTTTTCTATTTAATTATACAACAATTTCAGTCATAGACAAATTCCCTATATTTCAGTTTACTCTTATAACCTCTGTGAATACTTAGGAAATTCTCATTAGGATGTATTGTATGCATTTCTAATATAGTTTTATCATTTTAAAATCCTCCAAATAGAGGAAGAATCCATTTCATATCATTTTGCAACAACTTAGATCAAACACACAATTCGGGGTTTGTAGTCGCATACTAAGCAATTAAATATTATGGATGATTTAACTAATTTTCATGCAATATATTGTTTAAAGGGAGTTCCCACTCACCCTAAGGTGTGAAAACACCTTAAAAACGCAGCTCATCCCTGAAAATCTCGATCTCATGGCAAATCCCTAACAATTCACCCGATTCTTCTTCCTTTCAACTCAGAAACCCTAAAAATGAGAGATTATGAAGAAAGAGTGAGAAAAGGGGAAGTTTTGATATCATTTTGGATCAAATCAGAGAAGGGAAGAAATATTGACATGTGAGAGAAGATTCACCATTAAAGTCTATGCAAATAGGCTAAACTTACATGATTTCATCATTCATCAAACCGCAAATCCCTAGGTCAGCATCTCCATCACTTTCTCCTCTCAAACCCTAACTCTCCCTCTCTCTCTAGGATTTCATTTCTCTGGATTAAATCACGAATTATGAGAACTCCTTGTGTGTTAGGTTGACCATATAGAGCAATTGTGCTGCTTGGGTCAATTGCACATTGACCCATTGACCCCTCACTATACTTTTTCTTATTTCAGCTGAATTTTCTGTCATACAAATATTACTGTAATTCGTCTACTAATAAGGTCTAAACACATACAAAATTTATGACAATTTTACGTATTGTTTATGATTGAGTTTCAGATCTCATTTTAAAATTTTAGATCATTTGGAGTTACCAATAAATAACTAAAAATAAAACGCTACACTGCTAAAAAGCACTCTATCAGCATTTTGGTCAAAATATAGTTTGACCGAGAACCACATTCAAAGAGCATTCAAATATTTTGAAATTTTTCTTAAATATGCATGATTGAGTTATCCATATCATATACAAAATTCAATTAAATAAAAAAATGTAGAAAATATGAAAAATCATTTACCACACTGCTATCATGATCAAATTCCATATTCATGTACTATCAAAACCCTAATTTTTGCCGATTAGGGTTTATATTTCTCAAAATCTAATTATTCAAAATAAAAACATAGTTAGAGTTTCTTCTTAGGTTTGAAACATCGCAATTGATCTACTATCATTAATCAAGTCTAAATGATGTTCAATCTAATCAAGCATGTAATCATCCAGGTAAACCCTAGTTTACCAATTAAGCACAAATGTGGTCATTACAATTCTCACCCCCTTAAAAAGTTTCATCCCCAAAACATAAATACACAAACAAAGTATATTCAAATTTTATTTTAAGCTTATGAAATTTTACATGTCATTACATTCTTGTATTTTATACTTGAATGTAGTTTTCGACGTTAAGTCCTTTATTTCCTTTCTAATCACAACATGTTAAAATAGTTCTCAATGATAACAAACAAATTCTCTATGCCACAATCAATCATAGAGTAGATAGAGAAGCAACCATTTCAATATTTTCATACTCTTGAGGTGTTAACTCAACATTGATAATCTGATCCAGCCATCTCAATTCATACGACTCAATATGTACTATTTTTTTATATTACCTCTGAGTCACAAAAGAGAGTTCACTATGTTGTTTTGAATATTACTATTGTACTACTCAAATAGAAAAGAAGTCATGAGTTGGAAGACTAGATTCAACAACAACTGTACAATACTACTCACGACATCCCCATTGCATCATGGATGCATAAGGTGAAGCATTACCATCACATTCCATATTATTCTCAAGTATGAACCCACACATAATTTAAGGTGTAACCATCAGGTTATAGCATAATAGGGTTTCAACAACAGTAACAAAGTACTCCATGATTGTATTAGTCATTCAAGGACTATTCATACCCAATTACCATCACATAGTTATATTAAAGCTAGGTATAACAAGCTATACCTCATTAGGGTTACATATCAATACAATATGGTTATCATCCCTTCTATTCATATGAGTGAATAGGTAAGACTATCTTATTCAGGGTAACCCTTCATTTGTTCCATCATCATTCAACCCATATCACCATACCACAATTGTAAAATACTAAGATGGATTACTAGTATGAATGACTACAACTATCAGACACATTTAATTAACATATTGCTTGCACATGTACACTAAAATCATACATAGAACCAATTTACATCCCTTAATATACCTTCAACAAATTATACTTCTAAAAACAAATTCACATATTACTAAAAGCCATTGTTTTCTCTTATCTCTCTCCTCATTCACTACTACTTACTTTTTGCTACTTATACTTCTCATTTTAATCATGTAGATTAAACATTCCTAAAATTGAAACATACAAGGTACAAATAGATTATTCATCATTCTTGTTATCACTGTAAGAATTTATCTCATATCGCACTTCACTCATATTGTATTTCTCCTTTTGTTCAAAACACACTTGTTACATTTCAAATTTATATCTTACTCTTTATTCCGAATCATTTCCCTATTGTTTATTAAACTTTCAGATTAGCTATCTTTAAACCCTGGATTACTATCAGTGCTAGTTTACTTCTCATAGTGCAAATCTCATGATCTTATTTTATAGAGATTCTAGTATTCAATGTCAAATCACTAGTGACATCCCTTGAACTACTACAACTCTAAACATTCTAGGTTTGGTCCTTATCAGTAGCATGACGTTATTGTGATGTGACTTTGCTCCCTTAATTTGAAATTCAAACTTTGGATCTCACAAGTTTTACTAAAGTCTTCCTTATCTTATCAATTGAATTTCCTTTCTCTTACTTGTCCATTCAGATAGATTACATTCTCAATTTACCCTTCTAGGGTTTCATCATCATATTGTATGTCATTATTACATTCACTAGATGTCTCTACCACGGTGGCTATGCATCATATATGATTCATTTTCTTATCACTTCATACCCACATTTCTCTCATTTAGGAAGATATGAAAGAGAAGATGATTTTGAGACTTAGAATTCTTATCTTCAAACATTCAATAATACATTTCTCATATGTAGGTATAATTAATTATCAACAAGGATACTTGACTAATTAGCACTTTCTTGAATCTCACAACCTCTTTCTTTTATAATCTATATTACTCCATTGTGTTTCAAACCCTTCTTTACTTTCCATAATTCCCTTACCATATATTACTATTCCACATGTCATCTTTAACTTCTTATTTTCTCTTATGATCATGTTGCTTCTTTTATGTGTATGATCATGTATACCATGTTGCATATATTTCCTTTTATCCTTCTACTAATGTGAAGTTGAAATTCTAAATCAATAATCTCTCTACTAGTATCACATCATGTTTAATACATTACATATCCTTCATTTTAAATCAAACAGCTCATGCATGGGTGAAACATAGTTTCTCTTTCAATCAAGTTTTTCCTTCATGAATATAGTCTACCTTTGTATGACTTATTCATTTATTTATATACACTTTTGTTCTTCTTTTAGAAACTAGTGTGTTGTTCTATAGAGACTTAGAATCCAAAGTCAGTAAGGATGAATGTATTAAACTTATTAATAAATGTATACATTCCATTCTCTCAATTATATCATAACCCTCATTCCTTAATCAAGCTCATTATTTCCAACATTTCTCTTTGTTTCAACTAAGTTTCTTATCCTAGTTTTATGATTTACATGCTCATCTAGTTCTCTTCACTTTAACTCTTCCAAAGACTCTTCACTTCTATGTACCTATTGTATACTTAGCTCTTTTCTTCTATTTTCCCTTTGCTTTGGAGTACATAAAAACATGGTAATCAGTTATATAATCCATTCCTCATGATTGAATCTTATTATCTTGGCCCTTACATACTTTTCTCATATATTTTCCATATTTTATGTTTAGAGTTCATATAATACTAATAATTAAACTTAATCTGAACCTTATGTCGTGTTCCTTTATTCCCAATTAAGGGTTTCTCATATGAGGCCCCAAAGTTGGATCTCAGCTATCAGTTCCAACTGATTCTTAGTTATCCCAGTCTTTTCCTTATACTTCAAAATCTTAGAGTATATACATTCATACTAGAATTTGGATCTAATCTATCCAGAATTTACTCTTGTTATGTTACTAATTGGAGTCATTAGATCCCAGTAATACATCCTGCCAGTCGGACCAGGACAAACCTACAATCATGAAGCCAAGAGCTACTTAGGATTACTCAACTCCTATTCATCTCAAATGTGTGGAAGAAAACTTATCCACTTAGGAAAGCTAATTCAAAGATCATTTCTAGTCTACTTGATACAAGGAATGTAATCAATAAATGCTACAACTACATAGTGTACAACAAATCTTAAAGACCCATATATATTTCAAAATACTGAATATTTGAATTCAAACATATAAAAGCTTTTCTATTCATCTCTAATAAAACAACAATATGAAATGAAAGTTCTATCTCATTTTATATTTATGCTCTTAATTCATGTTACTTATCTGGTTTCTAACCCTAACATTTCTAGGGTTCCTCTCTAGACCATCCTTCCACTGTATACCTAGCCAGGGTATACATGAAGGAATAGATAGAGTAGATTGATACTGGTTGATCCAAGTACTCAGATACTGGGCTAGGATATCCAAATACTCAAATTCCCAGAGATAACATCATAACATCTCCTATCTGCCACACTTATGACTCTAACTTACTAACTTAATGGTCCCTGGCAACTCAGCCTAAGCTCTGATACCAAGTCGTTACACCCCGATCTCACAATTACCATTAATCATGAGATTAGGGCATAAATTGAGGATTTATCTTAATACAAGGATCACCCTTAACTTTTTCTTCTTTTTCAAACTCTTTGTTTTCTTGTATTGAACCACATAAACTAACTTTACAAGGGAATCTAAACATTGATTTCTCTAATCTGATTTCAATAGTAAAAATGCATGTATGAACATACATTATGTTTCTCATACTTTTAAGTTCATAAGACTTATTAATTCACATATATTGCTAAAAGAGGAATAATGTTATACATCATCATTTACAACTCTCTCTTATTTCTTTACAAGGACCTAGAGTGACAAGGACCGACTGAACTTAACTATACTCAGACTTAACTCTTGTGGAAGATCTACTCTTTTGCAATGATATCTTCAATCCCACGTGGTTTCCCTAAAAATTGTGAGTAGAGGGGTGAGCCTACTCACTCAATGAATGAGTACTTCAAAGAAACAATCTAAAGAACTAATATAATTACATATATACTTTTGAGCAACTGATATCAATTATAACAATAGTAATGTGACACCCCGCCATCACACAGACAACGAGATGACACGCGAAAATGTGTGGAAACACCACAAACCACATATTACCGAAAAACATGGGTTAATTAAAACTGATTGCGAAGAGCATACATGAGAGTACTATTGCATCCAAATCCTATAGAGAAACATGTTATATATAAACATTCACCAGCCTGGTTATGGGTGTACAACTTATCGAAACTAGTTGTACTGTCAGCACCAGAGTTCAACACCTGTTTATACATTCATAACGACCCTCGTGCGGTCAATAGCAGGATATACAAAATTACAACATCTATACATCGTGAAACATCGTCGAAACATCTCCAAGGACCTGAGTGTACAGGGATGACTCTAGGACTCTACTGCAAAACACCAGAACATGCAACATGACAATCTCTTGCCTTCTACTGCTCCTCTTCTTACTACTCAGCCACAACCTCGTGGCCACCTCGTCCACCGTGATCACCTAAAAAGGTTGTAAACCAACGGGGTGAGACACACAGTCCCAGCGAGAAACATAACACCCCGCCGAAACTATAAAACCTCAGAAAAAGTAAAGCAATAATAGCAGATAACTGATAAAGCATAGGATAAGAGCAGCATATAGAGCAAGGTGTATGGAAGGCATATAACTGGGTATTTCTTTATGGAACATGATTGACAAGATAAGATTTATAAGATCTTACCACAAGACATAAGGAACATATAAGTAACTACAATGTATAACAAGATCAACTACACAAGCAAGGCCTCAACCAATGTTCCGTGTTTTGCCTTAAACAATAAATACTAGTCAGTTGGATTACGTATTATTATGCCCTGAGGAAGTGAGTCGTTCCGCTCAGATCCAACCAACAACTGCGAAACCCGGAGCTGGTTCCATACAAGGTCAATGGAAGAGCCGGACTCCACGACCTCCCACCTCATGGTTAGTGTACGAGAACCAAAGCAGGACCGCAGTCTCATGTTGTAGTGGCCTCAACCACAGGGTCAGCTCCTATAGGCTACCCTTTCTCTAGCCCGCCTTGGTACAGGTCTCAGCGCTAGTATATCTGAGCCACGGGCCAGTTCACCGTTCTCCCTGAGCCATTAACACATTCATGCTCTATCACACTGAGCCATGGGCTTGTTCACCATGCCCTTATACACATCTTGAGTCTACAACCGAAGTTGTACTCGAATCCTCTCTATTTTATGCTAGGAGAAACCTCGCATATTCAACAATATGCGCTCCGAGTTAACCCACAGGAGAACCCGTTTCACCATCACCAGCTACTGACGATGATGGATCTATGGCCAGGGAAAACTACATGATATGTTCCACTATAATTAGTTAGCATATTTTAAGTGAATTATTGAGGCAACCAAGTTGTAACACATACATAACATTAAGTTGCCTTGTTATTATCACCATCATATTATCTCGGGACCTCGATTCCTCATCTCAAGAAACCACTGCCTCTTAAGGCATTTTCATCATCTATCATCATCACATGGGATCACAATCCCAGATCTCATCATCAGAGGATTAACACCTCAACTTAGGCACTTTAGCCAACTCAGGTCCTCAGACCTAAACACATCAGACTAGTGATGAAGGTTATCCCATCAACAAGAGTGATTGTCATAATGCAGTGTTATTCAAACATATATACCTCATAGCCCTTTACCTGGATATGCATCCACATGAAACACCTGCATGGTTAGTATACTCATTCATATATATAACTAAAGCTATTAAGGAATTAATAGAACGATCATGCTATCAAGCATAGGGCAACATTGATGATTATACGCTTTATCATTCATGCCTCAAACTTGTGACCATAGACACAGGTCATATCATCAAGTGAAGCAACTCATATGCTTCCAAGCTTATCATTTACTCGTCATTATATATTTACATGATTCAAGATGATCATAAAAACATGTAATATCATTATTAACATGGAACCATCATCTATATACAACCCGGGTTATCAGAACCCTTACTAAAACTCTCACAATCCTCACAAAAAAAGGGGTGGCGGGTAGCATGTCCCTCACCACAACTTGTGATGGGTAGGGTGACATCCCTTACCAAAAGCATATCGTCCTATACACATATCGGTCAACCACAGCAGTGTTGGCTAAATGGACATCAGTAAAATCCCTTTATTTTGATAATGACAAAACATTTCATTCTTGTTGATCTAACGTGCTACTTGAGTGTTGCAAGAATGAGGTGGATGACAAAGCACTAGGGAATCTATATGCTTGAATGCTTGTAAATTTCATGAAATGTAATTAATTGTAAACTTGTACAAATATATAATGTACAAGTACTTAGACTTCATGTAAATCAAGCGTCAGATCTTCCCTAGTCAATCACTACACTTAGATAGATCATCCCCTTCAATCGTGTCACATATGCACACTCACATACACACTTAGTACTTTAAATTGAAACATTGAAACATGGTCACTCTCGGTCGACAACTTCCTCGACTGAGACACTCTCGGTCGACAAACGACTGAGAAAGACCCAGGTACCCGTTAGACACAGCTGACAAGGTAGTTGGCATTTGGAGATGAACGTTGCAAACACTTGATCCAGAGATCCTGTCGGTCGACAAAACTTCGACCGAATAGGTATCTCGGTCGACAATTTCTCGACCGAGATGGACTCTGACAGCAACTGCAGAATTAATTAACTAGCCGTTGCTAATGCAACTAACTTATACCTAACGGCTAGTTAAGCACTTAGAAACCCCTAGAAAGTATCTAGAATGTCCTTAAGCACTTGTAGGTCATTCCTATAAATAGGACATGCCTTAGGACACTTAGATTAACAAAATTCCACACTTGAGCAATCTTTGAGCATATACTTGCATTAGCAACCTGTTTTTGAGCAATTGAGCAATACATGCAATTGGCTACTCCTCACCTTGCTCTAAATTCGTGTCCTATAGGCTAGTATCTCCTATCCACAACAGTCACACTTCCATATACATTGGTTAGGAGATCTACATGCTTGATATAGGCAAATCAAGCCTTGTGCTTCAAAGGATAAGTTGTAATTTCCATTTTTCCCTTCTTGTTCACTTTCATTGCTTGTACTCTCCTTGCTACTCCTAGGTTGGAGGCTGCGGATTGGATAGGGTCGTGATCTTCTTGGTGAAGAAGGAGACTTTGAACTACTTCAAGAAGGTTGGTGCAACGGGAGGTTACTTCTAAGAGGAAGGCTACTTCAAGGGGGAGCTTGGAGTTACTTCAAGAAGGCTACCTCGAGTTGGTGCATCTACTTCAAAGTGAAGGCTGTTCAAAGGGGTATAAGAAAGTATTGTATTTTGTGTAATTCCTTGTGAAGGTAATAAAATTAATACTTTCAAAATCCCGGTTGGGTAAGCAACCGGGTAGTGGACTGATTGCCTTAGTATTTGCTAAGGTAGGAACCACTCTAAATCCCTTGTCTCCTTCTTACTTTTTCATTTGTAGTTGTTTGAGTTAAATATTTGTAAAATTAACTTTAAAACCCTATTCACCCCCCCTCTAGTGGTTTTTCAATTGGTATCAGAGCGGGCTTCAAGGAACTCTAACCAAGTCTTGAAGAATGGGTGATGGGTTGCTCAACAACCTCAATCTTGAAGGGACACTTGTGGCTAGACCTCCGACATTCGATGGAACTAACTATACCTACTGGAAAAGAAGAATGCAATTTTATTTCCAAGGGATTAGTTGGGATCTATGGAGGATGGTGTCAACCCCCTATGAGCTTCCTCAAGTAGAATATGCAGCTTGGGACACCAATACGGTAAAGTCGACTCAAATGAATGCAAAGGCTGTAAGTATTCTCTATTGTTCAATTTCAGTAGGAGAATTTAATAGGATATCAAATTGTGAAACAACCTATGAAATCTGGCATAGACTTTCCATAACTTTTGAAGGAACTGTTCAAGTTAAGAACTCTAAAATTGGAATGCTTAAACAAAAGTTTGAACAGTTCCGTATGGATCCGAATGAATCTATTAGTGATATGTATGCAAAATTCTCTTCTATTGTAAATGGCTTGAATGCTTTAGGTAAAGTTATTAGTGAGGAAGATCAGGTGTCAAAGATCCTTAGATCACTTCCTCCCAAATACAAGCCCAAGGTAACAGCCATTGAAGAAGCAAATGACCTCACCCGACTGAGGATGGAACAACTTATTGGCAACCTAGAAGCTCATGAAGCAACTCTAGAAGAAGAAGAAAGAAGAGAACGTGAACTACAACAAGGAAAAAAGAAGGATGTGGCTCTAAAAGCTTATCATTACACCAGAAAGTGATGAGTCAAGTGAAGAAGAAGAAAAAGAAGCCTTGATTGTCAATGGTAAGAAATATAAAAGATTTAGATCTAACAAAATTTCTAGTTCTTCTTCATCTCCTCCTAGGTGTTTTGAGTGTGGAAAGAAAGGACATCTCAAAAATGAATGCCCTAAAGCAAAGAAAGGAAAGAAAAGCTCACACATAAAGAAGGGAGAAAAAGCTTATAAAGCTGCATGGGACGAGTCAAGTGAAAGTGAAGGAGGAGAAGAAAAGGTGGAATGTCTAATGGAAAGAGAAGATGATGAAGACTCTCAAGAGGTAAGCCTTCTTGACCTTCCTAAAGAAGAGTTAATTACTAGTCTGCAAGAAACTCATGATAAGTATGTTGATTGCAAAAAGAAACTAAAGAAGGTTACCAAAACAAATGATGAGTTATATGCTAGACTAAATGATCTCTCTTCTGAAAAGAACAACATTGATCTTGAGAACCTGTCTTTAAAAACATCTTTAAATGAATGCAATAGTAAGTTACTTACTCTAGAAACAAATATTGATCTCCTTTCTCAAGAAAAGACTGAATTGTTAGCTAAACTAAATGATTTTCAGACCCAACCAATTTTATGTAACCATCTGGACTATGATAATGTTGTAAAAGAAAGAGACTCCCTATTATCTGATTTAGAACAAGCAAGAAAAGATTTACACATGAAGATGGATGACATTGCTAAGCTACAAAGAAAACTAAATGACTTAAGAGGAAAAGACATTCTTAATAACATTCTGAAAATTTCCTCTAGTTTCAATGGAAGAAGAGGTTTGGGATATGCTCCAAAGAAAAATCAACCCAAAAGAACTAAAGCATCCAAGACTCAAACTATGTTTGTACCTAAGAACACAATTCCTAGAAAGAGAAATGAAGTTGACTCTATTACTTGTCATTTTTGTCTACGTCTTGGACATTATTCATTTTCATGCCCTTATAAGACCAAGGATTCCGACTTAGTTTGGGTCCCAAAACCCCAAACTTAGTAGATTTGAATGAAATTCAGTTGAGATATGATCCAATGCTCATTTTTGCAAATTATATTGTCTTATCTCAACTTAATAAAAGGTCTCATGCATTATGGTAATTTTCTGAACTGCTGTACTGAAACAGAAACTCATTCGGTCGAAATATTGTCGACCGACATTATAATCGGTCGAACTTTTGTCGACCGACCAGATGCCTGTACCAAATTAAAATCTACAGCAACAACCTGAGTAATACAGAAACTTTTTCGATCGACGATTGCTCGACCGAAAGAGGTGTCGGTCGAACATTTGTCGACCGACTGAAGTTCTGAATCAGATTTTTTTTATCTAGTTTGTAATTAAATGCTTCTAACCATACCGGACCATCACATGGGTACCAAAACCTACATTTTAATGCAGGATTGGGTGGTTGACAGTGGATGTTCCAAACACATGACCGGAAACAAGGATGCATTTCAAAATTTTGAAGAAAAGAAGAGTGGAACAGTCACCTTTGGCGATAATGGTAAAGGTAAAATCGTTGGAGTAGGTAACATTGGTACAAACCTTGAAATAAAGAATGTTTTACTCATTGATGGTTTGTACCATAATTTAATAAGTGTTAGTAAATTATGTGATAGTGGATATGATGTTGTTGCAAGTTGTTAATAGAAAACACTACAAATGTTGTCTTTGAAGGAAAACGAGTTGGAAATCTTTATCTTCTTAGACCTAACTCTATGAAATATGTAGTAGGAAAATGATTAATTGCAAATGAAAATACTTTCCAACTATGGCATAAAAAGTTAGGACATGCTAGTTCACATGTTATCAAAAAGTTAGTCAAATATGATCTTGTTCGTGGTTTGCCTAATTTATCTTTTGATCAAGTTGACAATTGTGAACCATGTACCTTGGGTAAGCAAACAAAAACCTCTTTTAAACCCAAACATGTACTTAGCACCTGTAGATCTTTAGAATTGATTCATATGGATTTATTTGGACCTATGAGGACACAATCTATTGGTGGCAAAAGATATTGTTTTGTTATTGTTGATGATTATAGTAGATATACATGGGTACATTTTCTTGCAACCAAAGATGATACTATTCATGTCTTTACAAAATTTTGTTCAAAGATTGAAAATCTATTACAAAACAAAATATGTACCATTAGAAGTGATCATGGTGGAGAATTTGAGAATCATTTATTTGAAGAATTTTGCACATCTCAAGGATACACTCATAACTTCTCTGCTCCACGTACTCCACAACAAAATGGTATAGTTGAACGGGAAAATCGATCACTACAAGAAATGGCTAGGACTATGATGCTCGAACATGACACACCTAAAGCTTTTTGGGCTGAAGCTGTAAACACCGCATGCTATGTGTTAAATAGAGTAACTATTCACTCTTATTTGAAGAAAACACCATATGAAATAATACATACTAAGAAACCTAGAGTTGACTATTTTCATACCTTTGGTTCCACATGCTATATCTTAAACACTAAAGAGGATAGAGATAAGTTTGATTCTAAATCACATAAAGCATTCTTCTTGGGATATTCTACCTCTAGCAAAGCATTTAGAGTCTACAACACTATCTCTAGAAACGTTGAGGAATCTATTCATATTTCTTTTCATGAAGAGCTAAAATCAGAAAATCCTGATATAATTGATATCACTCATCAATTCGAAAACTTATCCATACCCAATAATAGTGAGAAAAATACTACAAGCAATGACAACACTGAAACACAACCTATACCTAGACTCATTAAGGATCATCCTCAAGAATTAATTATTGGGAATCCAAATGATAAAGTCAAAACTCGTTCTTCTTTTAAGGATGTTGCAAACATGGCCTTTGTTTCTATTATTGAACCTAAGAAGATATCTGAAGCTCTTAAAGATGACTATTGGATAATAGCAATGCAAGAAAAATTAAATCAATTTACTAAAAATGATGTATGGGATTTAGTTCCTAAACCACAAGATAAAACCATCATTGGAACTAAATGGGTTTTTAGGAATAAGCTAAATGAGGCAGGGGAAGTAATAAGGAATAAAGCTCGATTAGTAGCACAAGGTTATAATCAACAAGAAGGAATAGACTTTGATGAAACGTATGCACCAGTAGCAAGACTTGAAGCTATTAGAATGTTATTAGCTATTGCTGCACATAAAAACATCAAACTCTACCAAATGGATGTAAAAAGTGCATTTCTAAACAGAATCATTCAAGAAGAAGTGTATGTTGCCCAACCACCTGGTTTTGAAATAATGGAAAAAGGTGACTATGTTTATAAACTTAAGAAAGCACTTTATGGTTTAAAACAAGCACCTAGAAACTGGTATGAAAGGCTCAAGACATATCTTTTTGATAATAGTTTTTCTATTGGAAATTCAGATTCTACTTTATTTTTCAAAACATATACATCTGATTTTCTAGTTGTTCAAATATATGTTGATGATATTATTTTTGGAGCTTGAAATGAATCATTATGCACACAATTCAGTGACATTATGCAAAAAGAATTTGAAATGAGCCTCATGGGTGAACTAACTTTCTTTCTTGGTTTCCAAATTAAACAAACACCTGCTGGGATTTTTATAAGCCAAGAAAAGTATACTAAAGAACTCTTAAAATGTTTTGGGATGGATCAGTGCAAACATGCTACTACTCCTATGGCTACCTCTATTAAAATTGATAAGGATGAAAATGGGGAACCTATTGATGATTCCTTATATAGAGCCATGATTGGTAGTTTGCTTTACTTAACCGCCTCTAGACCGGACATCATGTTTTCCGTTGGTCTTTGTGCTCGATTTCAATCACAACCCATGCACTCTCATTTTCAAGCAGTTAAACGGATTCTTCGATACTTAGTCGGCACCACATGTTTTGGGTTATGGTACCCAAAAGGACAATCCTTGGATTTTAAAGCTTATACTGATGCTGATTATGCTGGTTGTCGACTTGACCGCAAAAGCACTAGTGGTGGTTGTTTCTTGTTAGGAAGAGCTTTAGTATCTTGGTTTAGCAAGAAACGAAACACGGTTGCCCTCTCTACAACTGAAGCTGAATATATGGCAGCCAGATCTTGTTGTGCTCAAGTGCTTTATATGCAACAAGTGTTAAACGATTATGGTTTTACTCTTTCATCTACGCCTATCTTTTGTGACAACACAAGTGCTATAAACTTAGCACACAATCCTATTTTACACAGCCGAGCTAAACATATTGAAATCCGTCATCATTTTTTAAGGGATCATATCTCTAAGAATCATGTTTCCCTTCATCATGTTGATACGGAAGATCAATTGGCTGATATTTTTACAAAACCGCTTCCACTAGACCAATTCAACAAAATAAGGAAGCAACTGCTTATCACTCCTTTAGAAGATGTTTTCTTCGATATTTGTGCTTCTTAAAAATGTTTTTATTTGCATCATTTTTGGTTTTTAAATGGACATCTTTTTCATTGGATTTGATGGGACATCTAATTAAGGGGGAGTTTTCTTGTTTTTAATGGATATCTTTTTGAAATGACAAAGGGGGAGAAATAAAAATAAAATCTTAAAAAACTTAGTAATTGTGCAAAACTCAAATTAATGAGTTTCATAAACTCTTGGCTTTACATTGAAAGTTGCTATATTCCGTAAAGAATTGGATTTTATGTTCTATAATTCATGGGGAATAATAAGCACACATTTTATAAACAAGAGAAGAAATTCACAAAGGAAATCTTTAGGTATGAAACTCACAATGTTTTATATTGCCTTAATTTATATTTTGGAAATGTTTGTCATCTTCAAAAAGGGGGAGATTGTTGGCTAAATGGACATCAGTAAAATCCCTTTGTTTTGATAATTACAAAACATTTCATTCTTGTTGATCTAACGTGCTAGTTGAGTGTTGCAGGAATGAGGTGGATGACAAAGCACTAGGGAATCTATATGCTTGAATGCTTGTAAATTTCATGAAATGTAATTAATTGTAAACTTGTACAAATATATAATGTACAAGTACTTAGACTTCATGTAAATCAAGCGTCAGATCTTCCCTAGTCAATCACTACACTTAGATAGATCATCCCCTTCAATAGTGTCACATATGCACTCTCACATACACACTTAGTACTTTAAATTGAAACATTGAAACAGGGTCACTCTCGGTCGACAACTTCCTCGACCGAGACACTCTCGGTCGACAAACTTCTCGAATGAGAAAGACCCAGGTAGCCGTTAGACACAGCTGACTAGGTAGTTGGTAGTTGGAGATGAACGTTGCAAACACTTGATCCAGAGAGCCTGTCGGTCGACAAAACTTCGATCGAATAGGTATCTCGGTCGACAATTTCTCGACCGAGATGGACTCTGACAACAACTGCATAATTAATTAACTAGCCGTTGCTAATACAACTAACTTATACCTAACGGCTAGTTAAGCACTTAGAAACCCCTAGAAAGTATCTAGAACGTCCTTAAGCACTTGTAGGTCATTCCTATAAATAGGACATGCCTTAGGACACTTAGATTAACAAAATTCCACACTTGAGTAATCTTTGAGCATATACTTGCATTAGCAACCTGTTTGTGAGCAATTGAGCAATACTTGCAATTGGCTACTCCTCACCTTGCTCTAAATTCGTGTCCTATAGGCTAGTATCTCCTATCCACAGCAATCACACTTACATATACATTGGTTAGGAGATCTACACGCTTGATATAGGCAAATCAAGCCTTGTGCTTCAAAGGATAAGTTGTAATTTCCATTTTTCCCTTCTTGTTCACTTTCATTTCTTGTACTCTCCTTGCTACTCCTAGGTTGGAGGCTGCGGATTGGAGAGGGTCGTGATCTTCTTGGTGAAGAAGGAGACTTTGAACTACTTCAAGAAGGCTGGTGCAACGGGAGGTTACTTCTAAGAGGAAGGCTACTTCAAGGGGGAGCTTGGAGTTACTTCAAGAAGGCTACCTCGAGTTGGTGCATCTACTTCAAAGTGAAGGCTGTTCAAAGGGGTGTAAGAAAGTATTGTATTTTGTGTAATTCCTTGTGAAGGTAATAAAATTAATACTTTCAAAATCCTAGTTGGGTAAGCAACCGGGTAGTGGACTGACTGCCTTAGTATTTTCTAAGGTAGGAACCACTCTAAATCCCTTGTCTCCTTCTTACTTTTTCATTTGTATCTGTTTGAGTTAAATATTTGTAAAATTAACTTTAAAACCCTATTCACCCCCCCCTCTAGTGGTTTTTCAAGCAGGTAACGACCATCACCCAAGGGTGTCGTGCAGCTAGAGGTCAAGACATATCGTGCACAAGGCATAACGTGCAGCCAGGTTGGAGGAGTGTATCCTGCAAGGGGGCCAAGCACAACATAGCTATCTATTCTTGTCGATTGAACCCTATCACCCATCTAGGGTGAAGGTACCTATCGGGCAGCCACACCACTCACATGCCCAAGGTTCTCACTGCCAGCACATAACGCCCCAACACAGCCTGGTATCGCCCAACACTAAGGTAGCTCCTTGAGCTCTAAAATGTCCAAGGTACTCCGGGAACCAAGCCACTACCTTAGCTAGGTGTATCTGGTAGAGCACTCAACAACGCATATCTTCCAACACACAAGAGTATCGTCCATCAAACATACTCATCTATGCATAACGGCCAAGGGTACAACTCAAACGGGCAACAAAGGAAAGCCTATCGTCCAAACAAGCTAGCCTCATCCTATCGGTCAACACACAAGGCAAAGACCAAGGTGTACCGCCCAAACCCAACAAGATCGTCATCAACCTCAAGAACAAGGGAACCAAACCCTAATTGATCAAGAAGATCAGCTCACCTCTCAACAACCAAGAGAGAGGGGTGTTACACAACCTCTATCACAAATTGGGCAACCACAAGGATCAACCTTAACATAGGTCTACATCTACCAAAAAGCTCACCTCTCGAATCCATGGTGATAGGAGGGTGTTGCTCAAGCAACTAGGACACAAGCTCACATCTCAACTTAAATGAGAGATGGGTATTGCTCATATTACTAGAGCTCAAGCTCACTTCTCTAAACCAAGGAGGGAAATGAGTGTTGCTCAACAAGGAAACCCTAAATAAGATTAAAGGTGCAACTAAGAAAGAACCATATCTAGCAACATACATGGCCGATTATGATCATATGAAAACATACAAGAATATAGAAGAAGGTAATATGGTTAGGGTTAGGAGTTATGTAACCCACCTTAAGCAAGATCCAAGTTCCTAGCACCAAGCTACACCTTCGGCCACCTCAAGAGGAAGAAGAAGAAGACTCCAAAGAGAAGGATCGACCACCAAGCTTTGCAAAGGAGGAGGTGTCGTGCACCAAGGGGGAGGGGAAACTAAGGAACTAAAGGGATCCTTAGAAAGAGAAATGGAACACATATATATAAGAGGATGGAGGAGAAACCAAGGTAAGACAAGGCAAGGTGATTTCCACCTAGGAACACTTGTCCATGGGCAATGCCACCTCTCTATCTTGCCTTAAACACATGTCCAAGGCCATTGCCACATGCAAGCATCAAGCACCAAGTGTCCACTAGTGGTGACACAAATGAGGTCAAAGGGGTCCATGGCCGATACACCCCATCACCATGCCCGACACACATCCCTGGGCGACACACCTATGGCTGACACAACCATGGCTGACACACCTATGGCTGACACAAGGTCCAACAAGGTTAGGAAAGCCCAAGAAAGGAACAAAAAGGCCCAACAAGGCTCATCCAAGCCCAAAGCAACTCAAGCAATGAGCCCAACCCTTCCTCTCAACACTAGAGGAAGCAAGGAGAGAGAGGAACACCTCTCAAGGTGACAAACTTGCTCAACAACCCTAGACTTGGGTTAATTGAAAGTAGAACCTCTAACACACAACAAGCACAAACAAACCCTAATCACCACTAATGGTGATTAGCAAGCAACTAAGCACCAGGGTTAGGCAAAGCAAACATGATAAGCCCTAAACGGAGGTCAGGGTCCTTACAAGCTATAACCCTCTACAAAGGGATTTCGTCCTCGAAATACAAAGAGAAATGTGAGGGATACTTCCTCCTCATCTCTTCCTCAAGCTCCCACGTGGCTTCCTCAATGCCACGATGATGCCAAAGAACCTTTACTAGAACCAAGTCCTTCCTCTTCAGCTTCTTTACTCTTTTGTCAAGGATCATCACAGGACCTTCCTCGTAGGTCACATCTTCATCAAGCTCAACCTCGACTGGCTATATCACTGTCCCTGTATCTGGGTGACTTTTCTTCACCATGATGACGTGGAACACTGGATGTAACATGTGCAACTCTGGCGACAACTCTAACTTGTAAGCTACCTTGCCAACATGTGCTATTACTGGATATGGCCCAATATACCTGGGTGCTAGCTTACCTTTCTGGACAAACCTTAGCACTCCTTTCTAAGGCGAGATCTTGAGTTACACTTTGTCTCCCACTTGGAACTCTAAAGGTTGTCGATGATTGTCTGCATAAGACTTCTGTTTGTCTTGTGCCACTTTCAACTATTTTTGTATCACTCTGATCTTCTCTGTTGTCTACTGTACTAACTCTGGACCCAAAAGCTGATACTCCCTAGACTCATACCAACATAAAGAAGATCTGCACTTCCGGCCATATAAGGCCTCATAAGGAGCCATGTCAATGCTACGTTAGTAACTATTGTTGTAGGCAAACTTTATCAAACTGAGATGTACGTTCCAACTGCCTAGGAACTGCAAAACACAAGCCCGAAGAAGATCCTCCAAAGTATGAATAGTCCTCTTAGACTGTCCATCTATTTGTGGATGGAAGGCGGTGCTGAACCTCAACTGCGTTCCCAATGCTTTGTGCAACTGTTCCCAGAAATGACTCGTGAACTGAGGACCTCTGTCGGAAACTATCGTTGCTGGTACATCGTGCAAACGTACTATCTCATCTACATATACTTGAGCGAGCTTCCCAGCTATATACGTTGTCTTTACAGGTATGAAATGGGCAGACTTCGTCAATCTTTCCACTATCACCCAAATGGAATCATGATTCTTAGCTGTTCTTGGCAGACCGACCACGAAATCCATGGTTATATGATCCCATTTCCACTGTGGTATTGATAGGGGTTGTAATGTACCTGCCAACTTCTGATGCTCAACCTTTACTTGTTGGCATACCACACACCTAGCCACAAACTCAGCTACATCTTTCTTCAAGCCAGGCCACCAATATAGGTCTTTCAGATTGTGATACATCTTGGTGACTCCTGGATGCATAACATGCATCGATGTGTGTGCTTCCTCGAGTACTAGCTTCCTCATATTATCAGCATCAGGGACCACCATCCATCCACGATAGCAAACTAATCCATCCTCAGACTCATGGAACCCATCACGCCTTTTGCTGCCAAGCTCTGACCTAATCAACTGCACTGTATTATCTGGTTGTTGTGCATCTTTGATTTGCTGTCGTAGTGTAGGATTGACTTGCATCTGTTCCAAAAGTCCTGCTAACAAGGAAACTTCCATATGCACATTCATCTTCCGCAAGGAGACAAACATATCCCATCTATGGCATACCAAGGAACTCAACTGTGCCCCTTTTATGGGAAGAGAAGAAGACTTCCTACTAAGCGCATCAGCTACCAGGTTCGCCTTACCAGGGTGATACTCGATGGTGAAGTCATAATCATTAATTAACTCCATCCAATGACGTTGTCGCATGTTTAGCTCACTCTGTGAGCATATGTACTTCAAGTTCTTATGATCTGTAAAGATCTGACACACTTCCCCATAAAGATAGTGTCTCCAAATCTTTAGCGCATGGACCACCGTTTCCAACTCCAAATCATGAGTCGGATAGTTCTCCTCATGTTTCTTAAGTTGTCGCGAAGCAAAAGAAACCACATGATCCTCCTGCATCAACATGCAACCTAAACCTTTCTTGGAAGCATCACAGAAAACAACATAGCACTTCCCAGGCTCTGGCAGGGCTAATACTAGAGCACTAGTCAGCTTCTCCTTCAAACTTTGGAAAGCCTGTTGACAATGATCATCCCAGACAAAAGGCACATTCTTCCTGGTCATCTTTGTCATCGGCAACGCGATTGCACTGAAGTCCTTGATAAACCTCCGGTAGTATCCTGCCAAACCCAGAAAACTATGAACTTTTGTCAGCGTCTTTGGTTGTTCCCATTCTACAACAGACTCCACCTTCTTAGGGTCCACTCTGACTCCTTCTGCAGCTATCACATGACCTAAGAAAGTCACTTCCTTCAACCAGAACTCACATTTACTAAACTTGGCATACAACTGATGTTATAGAAGGAGAGTCAACGCTTGTCAAAGATGATGTTCATGCTTCTGACTATCTTGACTGTAGATCAAGATTTCATCTATAAAGACTACCACAAACTGATCTAGGAATGGACGGAACACTTGGTTCATCAGGTCCATGAAAGCAGCAGGTGCATTGGTTAGCCCAAACGACATAACCACAGACTCAAAGTGACCATACCTCATCCTAAATGCTGACTTTGGTATGTCATCCGCCTTAATCCTCAACTGATGATATCCAAACCGTAGATCGATCTTTGAAAACACTGTAGCACCATGCAACTGATCGAAGAGATCATCTATCCTCAGCAACGGGTACTTGTTCTTGATCGTAACTTTGTTCAACTACCGATAATCTATACATAGACACATCGACCCATCCTTCCTCTTAACGAACAACACTGAAGCACCCCAAGACGACGTGCTCGGTCGGATGAAACCTTTCTCCAACAACTCCTATAACTGCTTCTTTAACTCTGCCATCTCTGCTGGAGCCATCCTATAGGGTGTCTGAGCAACTGGCTGTGTTCCTGTTACCAGATTGATCTCAAAGTCAATCTCTTAGGGTGGAGGAACACTGGGGAACTCATCAGGAAACACATATGCAAACTCTCGGACAACCGTCACCTCCTCAAGGCTAGGACCCTTTGCCTTGGTATCCACAATGTGAGCTAAGAATGCCTTACAACCTTGCCACAACAACTTTTATGCCACCATCACTGACACTAGACATGTCGGGAGAATCTTCCTATGTCCTTGGAAGATCCACTTCTCTCCACAAACATCAAACACTGCCTACTTGGAACCACAGTCCAACACAACCTTATACTTCTCTAAGGTATCCATCCTAAGGATCACATCGAATCCATGCATATCAAGTGGTATAAGATCCACTTGTACACTGTGTCCCGAAAAAGATAAGACACAAGATGAGCACTCCTCTCGAAGCATCGATGAACCATTAAGAGGGGTTTCTAACAACAAGCTATCTTTCGTACAACTAACAAGTAAAGGATAGTTTTCAAGCATAGAACGCGCGATAAAAGAGTGTGTAGTGCCCGGGTCAACCAGAATAGATATAAAGTAAGAAGAAGACAAATCAGAATGAAATAACTCCATCTGACCTGCCACCACTCGCGGGTTGACTATCGCCTCCGACTAACTCATAGCATAGAATCGAGTTGTTGCTTGCTGTCGTCCACGTCCTCTACTTCCTTGAGCAGACGATCCTACTTGCGACGCTTGACCGCATCCTGACCCTCTGCTACTACTGAGTTGCTATCTATCTGCTCCTTACTGATTCTGCCTTGGCTATTGTGTCACTTCAACATCTTTCCTTGGGTAGTTTGACTTGAAATGCCCTGTCTGTCCGCAGATATAGCATGCCCTATCCTGAAACTATGGCCTAGATGGCCCTGTCACTACCACTGAAGCTGTACTATGCGCCTTTGACGGTGAAGAAACATAACATCTTCCCTTACTTGGAGACCACGGTGATGGTACACTGGAACCTCTCATCATGGAAGTTGCTGAAAACCTTGTCTTCTTGAAGCCACCAGACCTCTATCCCTGAAACTGAGCAGGCCTCTTCTTGGTCATGGACTCTCTCTTTTGCCTAACTGACCGTTCGATCCTCCGGACAGATTCCACGAACGTAGAAAATTGTTCTCTATTTTCTAGGGAGGCAGTTGCCATTGTCAATTCTGCACCCAGACCCTTCTCAAACCGTCTTATCCGTTCATCATCCGTTGCTGCCATGTGAGGACAAAACCTCAGCAAATCCATGAACTTGGCTTCGTACTCGGTGATGTTCAACGTGCCTTGGCATAGACGCTCGAACCGGTTGATCTTCTCATCCAGATATGTCTTTGGAAAGTATCTGTTGATGAACTCGCGCCAGAAGACCTCCCAACTGATCACCTCACCAGGTCGCTTCTCCTCCTCAATGGCCCACCAGTGGCCAACACTACCCTTCAGAAGGTAGACAACGTGCTTGACTTTGTCTGCTTTGGGGATGTCAAGGAACTGGAAGGCCTTCTCAAGACCTATCAGCCATAGATCTGCATCCGCTGGATCAGCCATTCCAGCATAGTCCAAAGCTCTGACTCGACGAAGCCGCTCAAAGGTCTTCCCAATACCTGATGTTTCACAATGGAGAGCCTGTGCTCTCGGCAGAGGCACTGGTAATCTCTCTATGATGAGATTCATCGTAGCCATCATCTGCCCCATAAGTTGTTGGTAGGCAGGGTTTTCGAGAATGACTGAGTCAAGTTGGGGGACCTCAGGCACCCGATCTCCATGTGCCTGCCCTCCTGCTCCATCAACTGATGCAACATCGCTGCTCTCGACAACATGTTCTTCATGGTTTCCAGACATCTTTAAGCTTTTTCTTCCGCTGAGGGCAGAAGATAATTGTAAAAAAATATGGAAAATTCACAAGAACAGACACAACCTAGTCCAAAATCCCTGTAGACTCAGTGAACCGGGCTCTGATACCAAACTCACTGAGACACCCCACCATCACACAGACAACGAGATGACACGTGAAAATGTACAGAAACACCATAAACCACATATTACCGAAAAACATGGTTTAATTAAAACCAATTGCGAAGAGCATTCATGAGAGTACTATTGCATCCAGACCTGCAAAGAAACATGTTATATATAAACATTCACGAGCCTGGTTATGGGTCCATAGCTTATTAAAACTAGTTGTATTGTCAGAACCAGAGTTGAACACCTGTTTATACATACATAACGACCCTCGTACGGTCAACAGTAGTAGTAGGCTAGTGATCATCATATGATGAAGGCAATAAGAGTATGAGGCTACTTTCAACAAATGCTTGCCATAAACAAAGTATAATAAAAGAATTGCATGCATGATTAGTATTAACTACCTTAACTAAGTAGGGTTGAGGCACCTATCAGACCTTCAACCAAAAGGTAAGGGGATAATAACACATTCCCAGTGTCCTACACATATTTCATGTGTGGGGGAGAATAAGATGTTCCCCAGGGTGAATGAACACATGCCCTACTATGGGTGGTTTTACATAAGTACCACTACTATAGCTAGTTAGTCTAATAAAATCATCATGCTAGAATCAATGGGAAGTAATAGCATAATTTAAATAGAATATGGCAGTGGGGTACTAAGACCCAAGAATAATATTCCAAAACTGATTTATGAGGAAAGTATATCAAAAGATTCAAGAGTATAGGAAATAGGGTTTTATAAAGCCTTATCAGAGAAAAAGTAGGTTAAGGAACAAATATTCCCAACTTAAGGTGTAAATGCACATAACTCTTCCTTAAATCCCTAGGAACCACTTTTCAAAACCTTTAAATAAGATAAGGGTCCACTTGTCCTAATATCATAACCATGTTCATGTATTCAAACTATGTACATTCATTAAAGACTTAAAACCCCAAAGTTACCAACTTTTTACACAAACCATTAGTTTAGACCTAGAAATTATCACCACTATCTTAGTTAGGTTTTTCTGATCAAAATTACATATAATATTATGTATTTTGAAGATATAGACTTTTAGATGCATTTTTGGTGATTTTTAACTAATTCATTCATTCTTAGAAAGCAACTTTTGATAAAACTCAAAACCAAAGCATAAAATTATTTTTATTCAAAAGATCATCTTTTTATGAGTCTAGAACATATTTTATTTTTATTTTTGGGTGCACGGTTTAAAAGATATGAATTATTGAAATCCAACCAATCAGAAGGTGCCACATAGGCAAATCGGTTCAAAATAGAGAGAAAGAAAGAGAGGGAGGGAGGGAGGGAGGGAGAGGCGGGCCCATGTAACATGGACCAAAATCAAGCCACTACATCAGCGGTCAATGCCCATGCAACCTCAAGTCAAAGCAAGCGAGAACAATCCCAAAAGACCAATATGCCCTCGATTGAAAAGCAAGGAGAAGGAACGTGAGATGGACAAAATGGTCAAACCATGGGGGTTATCTTCCTCCCACCCTCGCATGCCATAAACATGAGACCCTCAAGTAGCATCTTGCAAGGATTTGGGCAAAATCTCATTTCCATGCCAAACTCAAAACCGAAAGAAAGGAAGGCAAGAAGGGGAAGAACCATACCTATTGAAGCCAATAATTGCCATGGAGATGCATCATGGAGGGAGGAGAAGGTGCAACAATGCAGGGAGGGAGAGTGGCTTGGCAATGGACCAAAATGTGACAAAAGGGTAAATGGTATAGGTAAAAAGTAGAGTAGGAGTGGCCTGAGCTTTGGAGGTGATTACATATATATAAGGTCGTTTATAGGTCAAAAGAAGGGAAGGGGGTTCGAAGGAAATGGCGGCCCAGTTGGGCGTTTCCATAAATCTTAACCATAGGTATCGAGTAGGAACTCATTATATGTGGAATAAAAAATCAGACTCGTAGGCAAAGAAATCATGTGAAATGATCAAATGACGAGAGAGAGAAGTAGATTGGAAACTTTCCCAAAACCGGCAACACTGTAGCCAGCCTGGCTTTCGAGGAAGACAACTAGTGGTCATTTGATTAGTGGACGTGGGTCCACGAAGTGACCACAACTGTGTGATTGTGTAGGGAAAAAAAGAATGGGACCGCGTGACATTATTTTCTTTCCAAATCAGATCAGTACTAAAGTGATGTTCACATTTATTTCTCATTTTCTCTCTACTCGATTGAGGGTGAAAACAAACTCCAAACCAATTGAAAATTGACACCTAATCTAATTTTGATGCATAGAATCCAAATTTGCAATTAGTTTTGCCTTTTGAGAAAGTTAGATTAATCAATTAAACCAGTTACCATTTTCTCTTTTTTTTCTCACTAAAGACTATTAGATTCTCCAATTCTGATGAAACTTCACCCATAAGTCATATTTAATGTGTTGGATATGATTCCAACATTATTTCCTCAATTTGAAGTTATTTGATTAATTAATTATCATATTGAAGCTTATACACACTTTCTCTCTCATGTTTTCACCTTTTATTCAAATATCATCAAAATTAAATAAAAACTTGCCCAAAGGCTTATTTTTATATCTAGATTAAGAATTTGGCATTAGTTGTCCAATTTGAAAACACTAAGTATTATATTTCTCAGTCTTAGGTTATTTCCTATTTTCCTTTTTAATAAAGACTTTTATAAATACATACTTTCCAAATTAGATGAAACTTGGCACTTAAGTAAACTTTATCGTCAAGAAAATGAATTTGTCCTTCAAATTATTTCATGAGTTGCATTTTAATGATTTTTAGCTAAATTACTTTATATTATCACCTTTTACCCATTTAATTCAATTATTTCCATAATTTCATATATGTGGAATATCCTTTCCTTTTTCTTATTCTAAAAGATACGAGAAACTTCTTGTACAAATTTCTTTATCCCTTTTTTATCACTTAAGTGGATATTTTGCAAGCTAGGCCCATAAAAAGGCTTTCACTGAGGCATTTGTGCATAAACCCAATTTTTGGCTTAAAAGGTGAACAAATGTTCACTAAACCATTATATTTTCCACAAATTAAACATAAAGACCAAGAAGTATAGAAATGAAAGGAAAAGATGGGAAAGAGGGCCAAAAGACAAAATGTCTAGGATTCAGTATGTTATAGCACTCCACCCCTTAAAAGGATTCCATTCCCAAAATCACAAGCAAGGAGGGAAGGTGAAGGTGCAACATATCATCACCAAACTTCTGTTGTTCCACCAACCATAACTTCCACCATACAACTCATCAACATATACTTCACAAGCATCTCGACATAGGTCAGGTTCTTGAGGATCACCTAGGGTTCACCTATTAAGATTATTTTTATGAGATTTAACATTATTAACATTTTTGGCTCATTAGCATTATATTTATTAAGATATCACATTATCATTATTATTCTTTTAATTATGTCATGTCATATTCACATGGTTGCCAAAAAGAATTATATTTCATTATTATGCACAATTAGAGGTTACTCAATTATTTCAATATCTTTGACCATTAATAATTTGGATTTACACTTCATTATCCTCATATTATCATTATATTAATTATAACAAATTAGCTTGCATGTGATAGGACATTTTATTCAATTTTTTATTAAGTCTAAAATTCAATTTGAGTCTAGTACATATTTTATTTTTATTTTTGGATGCACGGTTTAAAAGATATTAATTATTAAAATCCAACCAATCAGAAGGTGCCACATAGGCAAATCGGTTCAAAATAGAGAGAAAGCGAGAGAGTGGAGGTGGGCCTACATGACATAGACCAATAGCAATCCACAACGTCAGCGGTCAGTGCCCATGCAACCTCAAGTCAAAGCAAGCGAGAACAATTCCAAAAGACCAATATGCCCCCGATCAAAAAGTAAGGAGAAGGAACGTGAGAGGGACAAAATGGTCAAACCATGGGGGATTATCTTCCTCCCACCCTTCCAATACATGGACACGAGGCCCACAAGCAAAAGCTTACAAGGGTTTGGGAAAAATCTCATTTCAACGCCAAACTCAAAATAAAAAGAAAGGAAGGCAAGAAGGGAAAGAACCGGACCTACCGAAGCCAAGAATTGCACTGGAGATGCATTGTGGAGGGAGGAGAAGGTGCCACAATGTATGGAAGGAGAGAGGCTCAACAGTGGACCAAAACACGACAAAAAGGGAAATTGAACAGGGAAAAAGTAGAGCAGGGTAGCCAGAGCTTTGGAGGTGATTACATATATATAAGGTCGTGTATAGGTCCAAAGAAGGGAAGGGGGTTCGAAGGCAATGGAGACCCAGTTGGGCATTTCCATAAATCTTGACCATAGGTCTCGTGTTGGGGCTTGTTAGATGTGGAATAAAAAACCAGACTCATATGTGAAGAAATCGTGTGAAATGATCAAACGGCGAGAGAAAAAAGCGGATTGGAAACTTTCCCAAAACGGGCCACACTGTAGCCAGACTAGCTTGCAAGGAAGATGACCAGTGGTCATACGATCGATGAATGTAGGTCCACAAAGTGACCGTAACCATCTGATTGTGTGGGGGAGAAAAAGAATGGGACCGCGTGACATTGTTTTCTTTCCAAATTAGATTAGGACTAAAGTGATGTTCACATTTATTTCTCTTTTTCTCTCTCCTCAATTGAGGGTGCAAAGAAACTCCAAACCATTTTCAAATTGACACCTAAGCTCATTTTGATACGTAGAATCCAAATTTGTAATTAATTGTTCTTTTTGAGAAAGTTAGATTAATCAATTAAACTAATTACCATTTTCTCTTTCTTCTCTCACTAAAGACTATTAGATTCTCCAAATCTGATGAAACTTCACCATAAGTCATATTTAATGTGTTGGATATGAATACAAAATTATTTCCTCAATTTTAAGCTATTTGATTAATTAATTATCATATTGAAGCTTCTACACACTTTCTCTCTCATATTTTCACCTTTTATTCAAATATCATCAAAATTAAATGAAAACTTGCCCAAAGGCTTATTTTTATATCTAGATTATGAATTTGGCATTAGTTTCCCAATTTGAAAACATTAAGTATTATATTTCTCAGTCTTTGGTTATTTCCTATTTTCCTTTTTAGTAAAGACTTTTATAAATACATACTTTCCAAATTAGATGAAACTTGGCACTTAAGTAAACTTTATCTTTAAGAAAACAATTTGTCCTTAAAATTATCTCATGATATGCCTTTTAATGAGTTTTAACCAAATTACTTATATTCTCACCTTTTACCCATTTAATTCAATTATTATCATAATTTCATATATGTGGAATATCCTTTCCTTTTTCTTATTCTAAAAGATACTAGAAACTTATTGCATGAATTTCTTTATCCTTTTTATCACTTAAGTAGATATTTTGCAAGTTATGCCCATAAGAAGGCTTTCACTGATGTATTTGTGCATAAACCCAATTTTTGGCATAAAAGGTGAAAAAATGTTCACTAAACCATTATATTCTCCACAAATGAAACATAAAGGCAAAGAAGTATAGAAATGAAAGTAAAAGATGGGAAATATGGACAAAAGACAAAATGTCTAGGATTCGGTATGTTACAACCACATATATAGTATTTATCATATACATGCTATATCCCATAACGTAAACATGCAACAAAAACAAAAAAGATGGTTATGGCCATGTCTACTTGTGATTCCTTGGAGCCACAAGGAATTACTACCACCTAGGTCAATCAGTACATCATATGTATGAACATGATATTGATGTAGATCTTTGCTTTTCAATTAGGGTAGATTGGTTCAACCCTTGAATCGACCATCTCACCTCTTGGCCGGTTGGTTGGTTCTCATGGATGTTCGTCTGGCTTCCTATCCAACCAATGTTTGGAATCCTTCCAAATAGTTAGTTGGGTCTACCAAGAACTTGTATGGCTCCATCATTTTGTCCTCCATGGTCCTCCAGATGGACAAATCATCTTAAGAACTGTTCATCTCATCCAGAGATGCTCATCTTTCTTTCCATTGCAAGAAAATAAACTATCCTATTGCAATTAAACTATTACATTGTAAAGAAAACCTTGAGTTACATTCGAGGCGAGCAAAGGTTGAAAATAATTAACTTTACATTTGGAAGAGGGAGGTAGATGCTTGGTTCATAGATCGAGATAAACATGAATAAAACCAAACTATCCAACCACACACAGATATAGTGTATTGGCCATAACCACACTACACATCCACTATCAAAACTGCTTTTAGAATGACGTGTGTAAATTGCATATATATATATATTAGTTTGGGATTATGTGGTCTTTGATTAGATATACATATGACACAATTTAAATATTTGCATCGTATGCAATAAACAAACTATTAAACCAAAAATCTAATCATATTGGTTATCCTAAAACATAGTAATTGACGTTGCTCAGATACCATTTTTGGGAAATACGAGATAGAGTATAGCAGCAAAAACAAAAAGTTTATCTATCTGTATTCCCATAATAGCAAGACCGCGTCAACTACTATGAAATAGGAAGGATAGCTTAGTGAGTTATACCTAGTCCTGGAGTAAGTCTAGTGACAACAACTCGCTTCAACACAACTATTGACTAGTTTCTCTTGGATGGTGTCTGTGCAGCTCCTGGTCTTCACCACGAACAACAAATAGAACATCTTCTATAGTGACTCATGTGGTCTCACCACAGACTGTAGGCTAACTTTTCTCTCTGACCAGTAGCCAAAGGACTCCAGCATCTAGAGTAGTCCACACAAACCAACTAGAACTTTTGTCATTCAACTAGAATAGATAGGAAAGAGTTGTCCCTCCCATTGGTGTACTAGTCACTAACTTGCTCTCCCACAACAACAATCCTTAGTTGTTCTCCCCCATAGCTATCCCTCCCTTATCAGGATGGACTTGCTTGGGATTTCTCGGTTACCACAACTAGAGAGGATAACAATTGTAAGAGCAATTGATTATCAGTTCATGTTGTTGTTGTGTTCTGGGAAGCCCCAAGTACCTCTATATTTATAGGCAGGGTTTGGGCCAGGGTTCCCAGTCTATTCAAGATTTTTACGGGAGTGGAAGGGACCAAAAGATATTGAATTTTTGCAACCTGAGATAGCCAAAATAGACTTATGGAAATCCATGTGGTCATATGGTACTAAAATACAGTCGTCTCATACGTCCAAATGGCTATCTTGTAGTTTCCCAATTGCATACAAAACTGGCAACTCGATTCCAATTAATGTTAAACATTAATTCCTTGCACCATAAGTATCATGCAATCAAATGAGTTCAGGAAACTTCCAGATCCTTCATTTGGCCCCAACCAAGCCTTCTCACACATGCGAGATGCCCATATCACTCACCCATATGGCCTTCTGGAGATTTAAGTTGAGCCGATCAGTTCATCAGGGTGAACCAATCGGTTCACAACTTGGTTTGGTAGAAGTTAGCCAATTCGATATCTGATCAACTTGACAACCCAAACGGTCATCTCAACACTTAAATGCCCATATGGAATGCCCAAATGGCCATCTCAACACTTGATATGGTCATTTGGAAGTCCATTCAGCCAATCTATCATTCTATTGCATGAATTGAATACCCAAACACTTTAGTAATCAATTCAATCATCATTAATGATTAAACTCCTCTTCTAGATGAGTTTCTATATGTGTGACCCTATAGATCCCATATCACATTGGTAGTGATTGTCCATAACTAGCTTATGAAATTACAAGCAAAGAGTGGTGTCTAGTTACACATCAGTTCTACCCAAGTGAATGGAAAATTGGAGAACAACTTGAACCTACAATCTGTGTAAGGTGTTGCAATGAATTGTATAATTCCTTTGTCATTGATATCTTGGATGAACTCGAGGCATGGAATCATCATCCTCCAAACGTTCAATCCATGTTCCTTGAACCAAGAGAAGAATGTCTGAGATAATGTGACCTCAATATCATATATTGATTCACATGTGCATGCACATGTACTTCTCAATCTCATTTATCAAGTGGCTAGGATATCATACTCCAGTAGGAGGGACAAATCCCATCTATATCACTCACAGTCTATCCCCATGTGTCAAAGTCACCAAATCATCACTGTTATAACAACCCATGTTTCAAGACTATGTTTGATGATGTAAAAGTGTACCCAACGACATGTGACGAGTGCAGTGATTTCAGGTCTAAGAATCACAATCACCACATTCACTATGAGAGATGACTATGACCACCAATGATGATTTTCAAGTGTCACTCTCAAGGTGGGTCTTCCCAATACATTGTTCCCTAACTTGTGTCTATTTTCTTGATTTGATATTGCCATATCATGACTAATGAGATTCTGTCATCAACCAGCCCACACTCTAGTGTTATGTGTTATTGGTGTCTATGTACCTTCCATAGTAACAATTGACTAGGGATGTAGTAAGAATGTACACACTCTGAACATTTATATGATCTCATCCTCCAAGACATGTACTTGAAGACATACTGCATTGAGTATTGTCATTCTTTAGACATTCATAATGTTTCCTCATTATCTCATAACTGAGTGAAATAGAATGAATTGGAAGCTTTCTTTTAATCAAATCCTTTATGGTATATGCCAAGTCAATCCTCACATGATTGGCTCTCTAGGCATACCTTACCAACACCATATGGGTCTGGTCCTATCTTATCGGTCACTTTCGTAGTGACTTTTGCTCATGTCCCTTAGAGATGGCATGCATAGGTGCAAACAATCATACTCAATACATGTGCTTTTGCGCTTCATGCACTTAATCTATCAAGTTTTTAAGTGGACTTCAATGCTACCTAAATTCGTAAACTAATTTGTGAACTGACTCTTTTAGGAAAGGTCTTATTCTAGGACAAGATAAAACTAATACTTGGAAGTACCGAGGATCACAAAAACATACCTGAATCCAAAGTTTATATCATTACAAGAGGACATGCCCGTTAAGCATATTTCCTATTATTTCATATGTGCATCTTCAACCTTGGAGCTATACTATTATACCATGTGAGCTACCATTCAAGAATTAGATCACCATAAAAATCTTTATTTCTAATTTGGCTACACAAGATCTGATCTACTTCACATGCTTAGAACTATATTATTTCATTAAGACATAGATTTCTAATACATGGTGCGCTACAACTTTTTTTAGGGATGGCCACTTCTTAGAAGTTGGTTTGCATTGATTTTGGCTTCCTTACCATCAATGATGAAAACTGTTGGGAAATACATTCACAAAGTATATCAGTGGAAACAAAATTTTTATCTATCAGTATTCCCATAACAACAAGATCACGTCAACTACTATGAAATAGGAAGGATGGTTTTATCGAGTTATATCTGGTCCTAGAGCAAGTCCAGTGACAAAACTCACTTCTTTGCAACTAGTGACAAGTTGCTCTTGGACAATGATTGTGCAACTCCTAGTCTCCACCACAAACAACGAACAAGACAACTTCTACAGTGCTCCTGTGGTCAGGCCACAGACTGCAGGCTGCAATTGTTCTCCTAGCAACAACCAACAAACTCCTACCTATAGAGTAGTCAACAGAACCAACTAGAACTCCTATCTTGCACCAAGAATGGATAGAAAGGAGTTGTACCTCCCATTGGTGTACTAGTCTCCAACCTACTCTCCCATAACGACAACCATCAGTTGTTCTCTCCCTTTATCTATCCCTCCCTGTCGGGTATGACTTGTCTGGGCTATCTTGGTTACCACAACCAGAGAGGAAAATAGTTGTCAGAGGAACTAATTCTCAGTTGTCTATGTTGTGTCTTGGGAAGCCCCATTACCCCTCCTTTTATAGGCGAGGTTAGGGTTGGGGTTCCTAGTATGTACGGGATTGCATGAGAGTGGAAAGGACTAGAAGAACTTGAACTTTCATAACATGTGAGATGACAAACGGTTGTCTGGCACACCTAGAAGGATGTCTAGGGTGCAAGATGGTCGTATCGAACTGCCAAACGACCATTTGGTAGTTTCCCAATTGGATACAAATTTAGCAATTTTGATTCCAATTAATATCACATATTAGTTTGCTTGTACCCCAAGTAAAGTACAATCAAAACTATTTGGGAAACATCTTAAACCTTTATTTGGACCCAACTGGGCAATCTCACCCAAGAGAGATGCCCTCCTCACTAACCCAGACGATCATCTGGTGAGTTGAGATGAGTCAGTCGGTTCAATCATATGGAATTGGCTAGTTCAACGGCAGAACTAAGCCAATTCGATCATTGATCAACCTGACAACACAAATGATCGCCTCAACACTTGAGATGCCCGTCTGGCTGCCCAAAAAGCCATCTCACTTAGTGATATGGTTGTTTAGGACACCATTCAACTAATCAATCAATTTGTTGTGTGAATTGAATACCTATACACTTTAGTAGTCAATCCAATTGTCATTCAAGATCAAACTCATCTTCTAGATGAGCTCCTATGTGTGTGACCCTATAGGTTCCATGTCACATTGGCAGTGAATGTCTAGAGCTAGTTTATGACATCACAAGCAAAGAGTGGTTCCTAGTCACACATCAATGCTACCCAAGTGAATGAAATGTTGAAGAACAACTTCAACCTACAATCTATGTAAGGTGTTGTAGTGATATTGTATAATTCCTTTGTCTCTGAAATCTAGGATGTAATTGAGGCATGGAAGGTCATCTTCTCAATATTCAATCCATTTTCCTTGAACCAAGAACAAACTGTCTGAGATAATGTGACATCAATATCATATATTGATTCACATGTACATGCGCAGGCATTTCTAAGTCTCACTTATGAAGTGGTCAGGATATCATACTCCAGTAGGAGGGACAAATCTCATATCTATCACTCACAGTCTATCCCCATATGTCAAAGTCATCTAATCATCCCTGTTATAACAACCCATGTTTTAGGACTACATTTGATGATGTCAAAGCATACTCAATGACATGTGACAGTGATTTTAGGTCTAAGAATCACAATTACCACCTTCACTATGAGAGATGATTGTGACCACTAAAACCATGTGTAACTCTTCAGTGGGTCTATCCAATACACTATTCCCTAACATGTATATGTGTGCTTGATTTGATATTGCCATATCATGACTAATGAGATTTTGTCATCAACCAACTCACACTTTGATGTTATGTGCTATTGTTGTCTATCAACCTTCTACAATAACAACCAACCAGGGACATAATTGGAGTATGTATGTATACTCTTAACATCCATTAAGTATCATCAACAAGGTAAGAAGCTTGAATACATACATCATTGAGTAATATAATTCTCTAGACATTCACTATGTATCCTCATTATCCTAGAACTGAGTGAAATAGATGAATTGGAAGCTTGCCTTTATTTCTATTATTGTTAATCAAATCCTTTTAGGTAATTATTTCATGTCAATAATCATATGATTGGCTCTACGGGCATACCTTACCAATAGACTCCCACTTGCACTTAGAGCCAATCATCCATAGATCTCATTCATAGTGATATAAACATGTCCAACATGCTTCTATTGTGCTACTGTTGATTTAGCGGGTTAGCAACATTTTGTTATTAGTTGGTATATTACATTTTTCTTCTCTCCTCACTTGAGATGAAACCACTGTAATATGGTATCTGATATTCCTTGCCTAAAAATTAGCTCCAATGTTGTCATAGTATTTCTACTAATTCATCAATGGTTGGAACATCTATATGTTCATCATATGAACCTTTAGGTCCATATAGTATCACTTCGTGTTCATAACACAAGTATACCCAACTTCTATTGTAGAATTGAATTAATGACTATTAGTTTGGAACCTTTCCAACTAATCAACACTTCACCTTTTCAATCAAACATATTTAAATTTGCGATCAACTTTTTCATTTATAGAATCTTGCATCGATATTACCTTCTACATCCAACTCTTCCCTCTATTTCTATCCTTATTGACTAGCAATCTATCCTTAGGTACATCACAAGTACTAATGGATGTTTTAATGACATTTCAATAACCCTTATTGGATTTTAATATCATCTTGTCATGTCCAATACATACAAGATTATATGGGATAAGCGTGTTAATAGCTTACATGATAGATTCACTGGTTGACTGGACCATGGAATCTTATTCATGATATTTCCATTCTTCACAAGAATCAGAGTGTAGGGTTCATGAGAGACTAATCTAAATTCTCTCTCATTGAATCCTTCCATGTTGAACTCTTTCAACACATTGCTATTGTACATGTTCAACTTCCATTATGAAACATTCAAGAACTATATCCATAGGTCTTGATTCTTATCTCATAAGAAGTTTCACCTTATCCTTCATTATTGACGATGTTTTCATGCCAGTTCTCAATATTCACAATATTGAGATGCCCTTCCTCATCACATGTGGAATGTTCATATATGCCCAGTAATCATAGATTTCATCTTTTATCCTGATTCAAGTCAAAATCTTTGACTATCTTATCAAATCAAAATATTCTATTTCTGAGATGCTTGTTTCATTGCCTAATTGAACTTTATAGTTTATAGACTTCATTGCATTCTTGAAGTTATAAACCCTTTAGGTTGTGTCACATACACATCCTTTTATTTATTCCTTTTAAGGAATCATGTTTTATCTTCATATGCCAAATCATAGTCTATTTCAACTACAACAACAAGCATGACAATTGGTAAAGGAATTTCTATCATGTTTAACAACTTGAACTGATTTGAAACCTCATCCAACCAAATTTTCTTTTTATGTTATCCATATAGGTATTTTCCATAAGACCCTATTGCACCCTTTGGGTATTACTCCTTTATTTGGCTCTATTAAGATCCTACCTAGTTAGCTTACATGGATCCCATATTACTAAGAAGTAATTTCTAGTTGATTAGTTGGCTCATCCTATTATGAACAACCTATCTGAATCATTGGTTTCACAATCCTTCAATCTCAAATATGTTCTACTAGAACTATTTTATTAAGTGTTACATGACAAACTTTGAGATTCCACAAGAACTTGTGATTCTCAAAGTTTTCATTGTACGTTTTATTGATCTCAAACATTTCAAGTTATACTTTTTCTCCCATTGATTCTTTAAAAACTCAATTATCCTATTAATGAAACAATTTTTTTATTGGATTGGGGCTAATAGTAACAATCAACAATCATGGTTTATGGATAAATCCTCTTCAAGAAACTATTTTCTTAATGTAGGTTTCAATTCTTTTAGACATATTGGGACATTCCCAAATCATATCATATATGATGTCTTATAAACCATTCAGATGGTACATTATTTAGTGATAGCTTTATATTTATGAGGATAAGAATATTAGAGTTAACTGATAATCATATCATGGCTCATGATGGTATAATTCCTTCATTCTGACACATCATCATGTTCAAATGAATTTTACTTGTGATACACCATCACCTTTATTTCTTGGAAGGTTCTCAAGATATTTATGCAAAGTATTTCAACACTTGATCTCATTAAAGTTTCTTAATACTTTCATCTATGTCATACTTCATTTATAATCTCTTTGAACATTTCAAAAGATTTCCATTTTACTGAGTACATATCATCATATTATCCGTAAATGAATATGAGATATAAGTAATTATCTATAGCACTCATTCCATGAGATCTTCTTGCATTATATGTATGAAGTCTAGTGGAAGACGTATCCTCCCACTACACCTAGTGAAGTATATTATGTCATGTTGTGTATAAGCAAGAATTGCATATTTCCTTAGGTTCAATATCCAAGGGAGTCTAGATTATCATCAATATGTATTCTAGGTATGCATTTATTATGTGATGAAAATTTAGTATGTTGTGTATAATTGAGTTACAAAGCTTCAGTTAAAATTTGAGATCATTCCAAGCTTCCATAAATAATTAAAAATTGAATAGTGCATTGCTATCCAGAATTCTACAGAAACGTTAGTTACTGTAATTCATCTACTGATAAGGTCTAAACACATAAAAAAATTATGAAAATATTATTCGTTGTTTATGATTGAGTTTCAGATCTCCAGTTAAAATTTCAGATCATTTGGATTTACCAATAAATAAATAAAAATTAAACACTACACTGCTAAAAAGCACTCTGTTAGCATTTTGGTCGAAGTATAATTCGATCGAGAACCACATTCAAAGAACACTCAAATATTCTGAAATATTTCTCCAATATGAATGATCGAGTTATCCATATCATATCCAAAATTTAATTAAATACACAATTTGTAGAAAATATGAAAAATCATTTACCACACTGCTATCCTGATTAAATTCCATACTCATGTACCATCAAAACCCTAATTTCAGCCAACTAGGGTTTATATTTCTCAAACCCTTATTTCTCAAACAATAGAACACTTAACATTCTTATTAGGTTTAAAACATCATAATTGAATTATCATCATTAATTAGATTTAAGAAATGATCAATCCAATTAAGCATATAATCATCCAAGTAAACCCTAGTTTACCAATTAAGCTCAGATGTGGTCATAACACTAGTCTTATGTATTATTGTTGTCTATCAACCTTCCACAATAACATCTAACTAGGGAAATAATGAGAATGTATACTCTCAACATCCATATGATCTCATTCTTCAAGTTACGTACTTAAGATATACATCATCGAGTAATATCATCCTATAGACATTTATTATGTTACCTCACTATCTCATAAATAACTAAAACAAAATAAATTGGAAGCTTGCCTTTTATTAATAATCAAATCATTTACACATTATGCCATTACAATCATCATATGATTGGCTCTCTAGGCATACAAACCAACAGGCTCCCACTTCCACTTAGACCCAATCACCTAGAAATCGTATTCCAAGTGATCTAACATGTCCATCATGTTTCTGTTGTGAAAGTGCCTTTGCTAGGGGATCAACAACATTGTTCTCCCTTGGTACTATGCAAATATTTACATCTCCTCATTGTACAATCTCTTATATTATATGGAACTACCTTTGTATATGCATTAAATGTTGATGGAATCTGGGTTTCTTAGCTTATGAAATAGCTCCAATATTATCACAATATAGCTCAATTGCGTCGTTGATGCTTGGAATGACCCCAAATTCAGAAATGAACTTCTTGATCCATATACCTCCTTTGTTGCATGTGATGCAACAATATACTCAACCTCTATTGTAGAATCGAGAACTATCTCTTGCTTGGAATTATTCCAAGTTACAAGTCCATTATTTAGATAGAAATGAATCATGATTGTGATATGTAATCATTTTTATCAGTCTGGAAGATTGCATCAGTCTAACCCTTTGCCACCAACTCTTCATCTCTGCCATAAACTAAGTTCTGATCCTTAGTCCTTCTCAAGTACTTGAGAATGTTCTTCATGGCTGTCTAGTAAGCAACACCTGGATTTAACTGATATCTACTCGTCATGCTCAAGACAGAGACATCGGGATGGGTACACAATATTGCATGCATGATTGATCCAACTATTAAGGCATATAGAATCAAACTCACGTGCTCCCTTTCTTCACAAGAACTGGGACTTTGACATTTAGATATGGCAATTCCATGTAGCATGGGCATGTTTCTTCTCTTTGAGCTCTCCATGTTGAACCACTTTAACTCTTTGTCAATTATGTGCTATGACTTAGTCCAAGAAGCCTTTTAGATCTATCTCTACATATCTTAATCCCCAAGATGTAGGATGCTTCTCCCAAGTATTTCGTAGAAAATGTATTTCCATTCCATGTCTTTACCTTTTGTAAAGTAGGGATGTCATTCCCCATCAATAGTATGTCATCTACATACAATATGAGGAATGTCACTATGCTCTCACTAACCTTCTTGTACACACAAGGTTCATCTTCATTTTGAATAAAGTCAAACTCTTTGACTATCTCATCAAAACAAAGATTCCAACTCTGAGCTACTTGCTTCAATCCATAGATTGACCTTTGCAGTTTATATACTTTATTTGCATCCTTTGGATTTATAAAACCTTTAGGATATGTCATATACACATCCTTAAGAAGATTCTCATTAAGGAATGTGGTTTTAACATCCATCTGCCAAATTTCATAGTAATGATAAGCTACAATGGAAAGCATGATCATGATGGAGTTAACCATGGCCACTGGAATAAAGGTTTCATCATAGTTAACACCTTGAACTTGTCTGAAACCCTTTGCAAAAAAATTGCCCGTATATGTTTGAAATTTTCCATCCATGACAGTCTTATTCTTGAAGACCCACTTGCACCCTATAGGTTTTACCCCTTCAGGTGGATCCACAAAGGTCCATACCTTGTTGACATACATGGATTCCATTTTAGATCTCATGGCCTCAAGCCATTTCTCATACTCTGGTCCCTCAGTAGCATCTAGATAGGTTATTGATCCATCATATATGACCAATTCACTGCCTTCCTGATTCACAAGATATCCAAATCTTTCAAGTTCAAGGTGTGTCCTACCAGATCTACAATTTGCATGTGTTACTTGAGGAACTTGAGTATCCACAACACTCTGTGATTCTCTTTCTTCCTTCTGTACATCTATCAGTTCAATGCTTTCTTATTGGTCTTGAACCTCATAAAGTTCCACTTTCCTTACATATTCCTTTAGAAATAAATTCCTTGTAAAAGAAGGGTTAATTTCATATAAATACTTCATGTTTACACCACTTAAAAAATCTATCACAATGTTTCAAAAATTACATGTGTATCATAAAAAAAAATACACTTTTCATTTTTATCGAAGTCTAATTGTGTTCACTAAAATTGTAAAGTCGTCTTCGGTCACACATTTTCTGAACATTGTTTGGTGTTCTTTTGGACATTCAAAAAACATTAGACAAAAACTCCCAATCATTAAGCATCAATTTCTTTGTTTATCATTTGCAGAAGTGACAAAACAAAACAGTTCGCCATCTGCAGAGTAGGTTAAAACCAGTCAGTACCAAAATCTAACTTACTCCTGTCTGATGATACATATGTGCCATGATGGTGTTGGACCAGAGTAGCAACCCCACTTATGTCCAATAGCAAGAATGGCAGTGACGGGTATAGATGTGGCCTTGCACCTTAGATCCTAGAGGTCATCTGCATAAACCCCCTTGACATAACAACCTACTATCCCTATTTTCTTGTTGCCAAAACCCAGCCACCCCTTCTTAGATGCCTTTTTCGAAATAGTGGTACATGGAATTATTACTTGTCATCTCTTAAATAGTTGGTCTCAACTAGAACCCTTCTAGTTGGTATGTGTTCATTCTAAGAAGTTGAAAAGAAACATCATGGGGTATCAAAATTAACCACCATAATAGATATTGTCGTGATTGAAAATTCAGAACAAGGATCGACTGAAACAAAGATAACAAGTAGAAATGTGAGGGATTAGGGGAAATGACATGTGATTGGGTAGACCTAATGATCAAACCCTTGCTTTCTACTGACCTCCAGGAAGCCATTGACAAAGAGGGAGCAAATAGAGCTTGTGGCAGACATGTCAGTTGTGGCTTTAAGTTCGGCTAGCGGACATGAAGGAGATGAACCATTATTGAAATGCTTCACTTTATTACCAGCCTCTTTTGTTTGTTGTGACCTTGGTGACACCTTGATGGCAGGGAAACCAAGACAACAATTTTTGTTGTTGTTTTCTCATTCACCACTACCAACATCACCATCGCCTTTGAAAGGTTTAGGGCTTAGCGGATGGGTGGTTCACTGGTTTGTCTGGGTTGTGAAGTGGGTGCAGATGGGGCTGACAAGTGGGGATATAGGAAACCATTGATATGGAGGTAAATTACAAAAAAAGTTGGTCATCAAAAGTCACAATCATTTGATGATTTTGGGAATCCAACTCAATTTTGATAAAAGTGAAAGATGGAACCATTTATGATGATATACATGTAATCTCTAAAATGTTATGATACATTTGTTAAGAAGTGCAAACATTAAATCTATTTATGAAATTGACCCTTAAAATAATGCAACATCTCTGGAAACAAACACTTTATTGTCAAATAGGGAATAAAAGTAATATCTTCTTATCTCCTTAGGATATCCAACAAAGTAACATTTATTAGACTTAGAACCAAGCTTTTCAGAGAACATTTTTCTATCATAAGCTTCACATCCCCATCCTCATAAAATACACATTGGGATGCTTCCCAAACCATATCTCATATGGTGTCTTTTGAAACAATTTGGATGGTACTCAGTTTAGTGTATACACAATAGTTATTAGAGCATACCCCCAGTAGGTAGTCGGAAGCTCAGCTAAACTCATCATTGTTTGCACCATATCTGGTAATGTATGATTCCTTCTTTCTGATACACCATTATGCTAAGGTGTACCAGGTGGAATCTACTGGAATATGATCCCATGGGCTTTAAGAAAGTCCTCAAACTCTTGGTTTAAATATTCTCCACCTCAATAAAACAAAGTGCCTTCATACTTTTAACAAGTTGGTCTTGCACTTCATTCATAAACTCCTTGAACCTGTCAAGAGTGTCTAACTTATGTTTCATTAAATAAACATATCCATGCTTACTAATGTCATCACTAAAGGTAATGAAGTACTAAAAGGTACACATACATCAATATGTATTAGTCCTAATATATCATCAACCCTTTCATTGTTACTAGTGAAAGGGATCTTTGCCAACTTGCCCAATAAACAAGATTCACATGTTTTTATTGATTCAAAATCATAAGAGTCCAGATACCCATCTTTATGGAGTTTAGATATGTGATTCTCATTTATGTGCCCTAGACAACAATGCCAAAGGTATGTTTTATTTGAGTCATTGAGTTTTAGTCTTTTGGTATTTATGTTATACACAAATGTCTTTATATCTAGAAAATAAAGACCATTAGACATTGGGGCACTATCATAAAGAATCCCATCTTTAGAAATAGAACATCGACCATTTTTGATATAGAATTCAAATAAACCCTTGTCCTTACAAGATACTTGAATGATGTTTCTATTTATAGCAGGTACATAATAGCAATTCATTAACTCTATTACAAGCCATGTGGACAGACATAATCTATAGGTTCCAACTACATTGGCTGCAACTCTTGTGCCATTTGCAACTCACAATTCTACCTCGCCTTTTCCTAAAGGCCTACTTATTTCCTTTCAGATCTTGCATATTCAAAAAAATGTGAGATCCACATCTGGTATCTAGTACCCATGATGAAGAAGTAGATAGATTTATCTCACTAACAAATATACCTGAAGTGGGGATCACCATCCCCATCTTCTTCTTCTTGAATGCCTTCAAGTACAAATGATAGGTTCCTCTTGTACTTTTCTTTCTCCATCTTGAGTCTTGAAGATTTGGATTTGGGCTTGGCCTCAAAACTCTTATCGGCCTTGCCTTTATCCTTGGACACATCTTCACTGATCATCATCACAGATTTTTCCTTCTTCATCCTTGCTTCGACATGTATTAACATACCAAGAAAATCTAACATCGGTCTGGCCATATTATTTACATGATAGCATGTAATAAAGTGTCTATATGATTACGACAACATCTTTAGAATCATATCCATGGCCAACTCTTGTCTTAGAGTGAATCCTAGTTCTTTAAGATGATACACATGTCCAATCATATTGAGCACATGAGTTGACTCAAGGTTTAAATTGACTAAACCCTTGTTTTGATGATGACTAAACCATTCCAATTATTTGTGTCTAATGCTCCTACTTGAGTGATTTCAAATTAGGTATAGACACACTCCAAATGCCCTAACTTACGCATATCAAATTGGAGAAAAGACAAGTCAAAGTCAACACAAGTGCACATTTTTGGAATATGATGTAAATCCATTAGAATCATGTTGTAAATAACTTGTAATGATTGTATGATTTGTAATTAAGCTTAGAAAAAACTTGGAGCACTTAAATCAAATATTTAAGCACTTTAATGACATTTTCCAAAATTCATTACAGTCACTTTATCTGTCGAGTTACAATCTCGACCGATCCTTGATGGATTTTGAGAATGTCATGGTTTGGTCGAGTTGCCACTTCATAAAACTTGACCGATCCCTGTACTGGAACAAAACTGATTTAAGTGATCGGTCGAGTTTCATCCAGGATAAACTTGACCAATTGGTCAAATTAGCTTTGTCGCATAGTGCATTCGGCCGAGTTACCTTTATAGAACTCGACCCATAACATTGTACAGAAAAGTATAGAAAAGTGTTTCTAACCATTGTGGAGTTGCAATAATCACAAATATATTCGTTGTAAGCCACAAAATGGCTAGTTTTCATTCTTAAGTGTTCCCAAAGGCTAAGAGGCATGCCTAAATATAAATAGGACCCCTTGGGCTTCACTCCAAGGTTGAGCATTCAAGTCAAGAACTATGAAGGTCCCTATTCAATAGTTGAGTGATCATGTAGCCTCGTCTCTCTCTCTCTTTCTATAAGCTTAATCACTTGCTACATCGATTAGAGTGAGTAGGAGATTTGTAAGAGAGCTCATCCTACATGTATATCTTGTGAGGCTATCACTTCCACCATCTCCCTATCTATCATTTCAACCATGAAGATGAAGGTTCTCTTTGTTGGCTAAGAGAGGTGAAGAAGAACAAGGGAAGGAGTCCCTTGGTGAAGATCAAGGATGAAGACTTGGAGCAAGAGTGGGTAAGCCCCTGGTGAAGGAAGAAGACTCCTTGCTCAAGTGGGTAAGTCCTTGGTGGAAGCTTCTCTGAGTGAAGGTGAAGTTAAAGGCTGATGATCCAAGGAGAGTGGCTAATTCCTAGAAGGCTGAAGACTTGTGCAAGAGTGGGTAAGTCCTTGGAGAAGGTCGAAGACTCATTGCAAAGTGGGTAAGTCCTTGGTAAGGTTGAAGACTCTTTGTATTGGATAGGTAAGTCATTTGGTGGGTCATGTATTGTTGTCTTATGAATCAATCTAAGAGTGCAATGGTTAAGAAATCCTAGAGGTTGACCTCTCTAGGTAGTGGACTGACATACTCCTAGCTTGGAGTGTGGAACCACTCTACATAGCTTGTCAATTGGTGCGTCTTCCATCTCTCTCTCCCTTGCTATGTATGTTATAGTTGCACTCAAACTTCCTATTTTAGCAACCTTATCTTGTGATATAATTTGAAGGTAGAATGAAATTTATGTAAGTGCATTCATCTCTATTCACCCCCTCTAGAGCTGCCAATCACCCATCTAGGATCCAACAACATATTCTTCTACTGAGGTTCCCTCTGTCAGCCTAGACCCAAGTAGCATCTTTATGATATCATCCCTTTCTTGTTTTGTAAGGCCTAAATTCACTTTCTTAAGATGTGTTACAATATCAAGAATAACCATGTCCTCACATTTCTCATGTAACTCATAGTTCATGCAACTAAGCATAATGTAATTTATCTCCAAGGCATCATTGGCATGCTTCCAGTAAGCATCCACCTTTTCCCGAGGTGCATTAGGAGCATGTATTTCTGGCACTGGTTTGTCAAGGACATAACACTTGCACTCATCATTGAGAACCCTTCTCAAAGTATAAAACTAGATGTGGAAATTTGTCCCATCAAGTTTGTCCTTCCTAAGGACTGATCACAATACATATTTGTTCATCATTTGATTCTACAAGAGAAAATTTGCATTTTGTAAAAAAATGATTTCATTTGAATTTTTTTGACATTATTAATTAAGTCTTTAATTATTATCGCTCCCACTATTTTGTTTAAATTGATAACCCTCAAATATCAATTTAGAATATTGTAACGTACAACCTTTTAGTCAGTCAAGATCCAAAATAATTCAACTATCACCCTACCAATATGCAATCATCCATAGTCAATTATTAAGGTAGGCAACTCTGGCCAATTGCATCTTATGCAATTCTTGGATAGATGATATGCACAACTCTTTGCCATAATCTTCTACATGTCTCTGGGCTTAGACACTCTAAGAATCTCCAATTAAGCCTGATCCAATAGCCAACACAATAGATATGCACCCTGTGAAGTCAGAAACTACATATCTACGATCACACTTCCATGAGATAGACGACGCACCACACGAGGGTGTAATCTATACTTGGTCGATCAAGCTTTCATGTGTGTTGCTAATGGAAAGATTCTTAGACTTAATATTTTATTTGAAGGGTTTTATATTTATAAATACATACACTTTATCCGATCACCACATATATAGTATGTATCATATATATTCTATATCCCACAACAAAAACATGCAATAAACAAAAATTGATGGTTATATCCAGCCTAATGTAATTCCTTAGAGCCACGATGAATACCACAACCTAGGTCTACATCACATGTAGAAATATGTAGCTGATCAAGATCCATGCTTGTCAATCCGGGTTGATCGATTCAACCTTTGAACTGATCAAATACCTCCTAACCAGTCGTTTGGTCATCTCACCAGTTGCCTGGTTTTTGTATCCACCATCAGTTGTCTTGTCCAGTCCATCGATTGGTCTACTAGTCGGTTGATTTGTCTTGTCCTTCTAGTCCTCCTTGGTCCTCCAGCTAGTCGGCTCATCTCTAAGACAGTCAATTGGCATCATCAGAACATCTTTCTTCTTCATCATAACAAGAAAGTAAACTATCCTACTATTACATGATTAAAGAGAAACCTCAAGTTACATTCAAGCAGAGCAAGGGTAGGAAAGAGTTAACTTTACATAGGGAAGACAAGATAGAGGCTCAGTACGTAGACCGAGATAAAATAGGATTAACTAACCACACAACCATGTACAAACAACAGAGGTTATTGGACATAACCATACTACACATCCACCATAGAACTCACTTTTAGGGTAATGTGTGTCAATTGCATATATATATATCATATATATTAGTTTAGGACTATTTTTTTATTTGTTTGGACAAGAAAATATTCACACCGCATTCAATAATTAAATGATAAAACCAAAATCTGATTGTATCGATTATAACAAAATATAGTGGATTGACGTGGCTCTGTTACCACTCTAGGAAAATATGGTGACAAAATATGTAGAAAAAAAAATTATTTCCATATTCCCCATAACCAGCAGATTGAGTCAACAAATATATAATTTAAAGGATGGTTTTGAGGATATACCTGGTCCTGGATCAAGTCCAGTGACATACTCCTCATTATTGTAGATGTATAACTGTCTTCTAGTTACACTGGGGCTCGTTTGCAGCTCCTTCATGGATAACAAACTCGAACGTCATCATCTACATCAGATCCTCTCATCATAGACCACTAGATGATGTTGTCCTCCTTAGATACTGGCAAAGGCCACTTCGCCTCTAGACAAGTCCACACAGACTGCCTAGAACTCCTGTCATCCTGCTGGAATGGACAGGAAGGATTTTTCCTTCCCATTGGTGTACTAGTCACTAACCTACTCTCCCACAATGATTTTTAGTTGTTCTCTCCCTTTCTATCCCTTCCTAGTTAGGTAGGACTTTCTTGGGTTCTCTTGTTTACCACAACCAAAGAGGACAACAATTGTCAGAGCAACTGATTCTCAATTGTCTGTGTTGGGAAGCCCCCAATACCCCTCTATTTATAGGAGGGATTTAGGCTAGGGTTCCCAGTCTGTGTAGGAGTGGAAAGGACTGGAAGATCATGATATTTCACAACCTACAAGTCTCGAACCGATCCATTGGCAACTGAACCGGTCAGTTCACATGCGAGACAGTCGGTTCTCTTAGCGGATCGGTTGTTTGGCATGCTTCCCCATAGCATATCAATATGGAAATTCTATTACAATTAATGTCTGACATGATGTCAACACTAATCCTTGATGCAATCAAATTACTTCTTGAACTGTTTGTCTCAAGAAGTGAGACGGTCGTCTCATGACCCCAGCCGATCGACTCACTTAGTGAACCAGTCGGTTGGCACCTAGTTTGGGAAGAACTCGTCCAATACAAGATCCAATCAACCTGACACTCCAACTGACCATTTCATCACTTGACTCGATCAGTTGGAAGTCCAATCAGTTCATTTTGTTGCTTGAATTGAATGCCTAAACTCTTTACTAATCAATCCAATCACCATTCAAGATCAAACTCATCTTCTAGGTCATGTCCTATGTGTGTGACCCTATAGGTTCCATATTATGTCGGCAGTGAATGTCCATAACCAATTATGACATCACAAGAAAAGAGTGGTGCCTAGTCACACATCATTGCTATCCAAGTAAATGGAAAGTTGGGGAACAACTTCAACCTACAATTTGTGCTTGGTGTTTTAGTGTTTGTATAATTCCTTTGTCTTTAATATCCATATTGAACTTGAGGCATGGATCTGTCATCCTCTTCAACACTCAATCTATGTTTCTTGCTATAGGAGACTGTATGAGATATGTGTAAGCTCAATATCATATATTGACTCACACGTACATGGTCATGCATTTATCAGTCTTGCTAACTCTAGTGGGTAGGATATCATACTACCATAGGAGGGATAAATCCCATCTACATCACTTACAGTCAGTCCCCATGTGTCACAATCACCCAATGATTACCTTTATGAGAATCCTTATTTAGGATTACGTTTGATGATATCAAAGTACACTGAACTACATATGATGATTGTAGTGACTTCAGGTCTAAGAATCACAATAACAACCATCACTATGAGAGCCAACTATGACCACCATAAAAATGGTTTCCATGCATTACTCTCATGATGGGTCTATCCAATATAGTTTTCTCTAACATGTATTTGAGTGCTTGGTTTGATTTCTCCATATCATAAATAATGATATTCAATCATCAACCAACACACACTCTAGTCTTATGTGTTATTATTATCTACCAAACTTCTACAATAACATTCGATTAAGGACACAGTGATAATTTATACTCTTAACATCTGTATGATCTCATTCTTCAAGTCACGTACTTAAGACATACATCATTGAGTAATATCATCCTATAGTGAACTAGGATAGACTTGGGTATCATATAGGACAAGAATCGAGTTTAGGTGGAAGGTTTGATCATCTTTGACCTTTAGACTTAGTTCATTACATTAATTGAATGGTTAATGCACAAAGGTTAAATTATAGCTATAGTAACCTCAAAACACAAATCTAAGCCCATAATTGAGTTTCTCACATCTTAAATATTAGTTAACTCTGAAAATTTGGGGTCATTTGGACATCAAATGCACCCTTAATTGGACCCTAATATATTTTATATGATTTAACCTATGGTTTGGTCGATTTAATTGATGTCATTTTGTCATGGCCTGGACTTTGGTCTAGGGCCATATTTTGTCACACAACTGGCCCTGGTCAGGTAGAGAAATACATCCTTCCCGTTATTAGTGTTAGGATTGCCTATTTTAACCAAATAGGGTTTCAAAATCACATCATCACTGTGTGATATATGAGAAATGTATCCTTCCCATTATCAAGGTTAGGATTGCCTATTTTAACCAAATACGGTTTCAAATTCACATCATCATTATATGATATATGAGAAATGCATCCTTCCCATTATTAGGGTTAGGATTTCTCAATCTAACCGGTTAGGGTTGTAAGTGTATACCATCACCCTTCATTAGAGTTAGGTTATCCCCTTATTAATCACATTAAGGATTAAAGATCATGTTATCAAGAATTAAACCCTAATTCATACTCCACTCATTTTAGGAGTATCAACATATATTCATTACACAATTGTTATTCAACTATACATTTCTCTTTCATCCTCACTAAGATGTTGATTGCATTATACTTTTATTAAGTTAGCTCTATTCTCCACTTTAAGGTACATCAAATCACCATTATCAATTTGCACTAAACTCATTACCTTTTTAATGTTGCATTTAACACAACACATAACATAGGTCACTCAATCAAGCATATATGATTGATGTTTTCCCACCATATCGAGTATCAAGATGTGTATGTACTATCTAATTGTGCTTAAGATACAATCTTCACACCATATCATGTATCCATATTGGGTGTAACACCCTTGACCTAGGTTATGGCCTAACCCTAGATGTTTTGCTTAAGTAAGTTTCTTACTAACATTGTTCTTATCTTTTGAAAGTAATTAAGGCCTTTGTGAAGTTTATTTTCAAATTTGAGCTTATATGCAAACTATGTGTGCAATATATGATAATCTAAGTGAAAAGTGCAATTTGCCCAAGATGAGGGGTTATGTTGCAAATGTTACATGTTGAATATATTCTAAGTGTTTTGTATGTCATACAAGAGAATATGATACTAATTGGTGGCTTGTGCAAAGCTTAAATCCTAAGTTAGAACTTGTGTGAATAATGCTTAATGTTTGGTATATCAATTGTAGTACAAATTGTAATATATACAAAATATAGGGTTATTGTGTAAATTACCACCTCTAGATTATTTTTACTCTTACTTAGTGTTATCTAGAGGAGAGCAAAAGGATACAATATGTTTGAAGCATTTTGAAATGTTAGCACTCATAATAATAAAGAAACCAAGAAAAGTGCATAAGTTGAAAGTTATGTACATGAGCCATATCGAGTTGTGGACTTAAGAGTAGAAGTCCCTATTGGCCATAGAGCCATAAGGGGAATCTCCTATCGATATTTGGAGATTTGGCTTGACCCGTGATGGGCAAGGCACTTCAAAGAAGAAATGAGGCATCAATTTGCAACTTGTCTTGGAAAAACATGGAGATGAATATTATAATAATAGTTAGTGGAAGAAAACTTGCCCTAGAAGACAACTCAAGATCCAATCCTTATCCTTTACTTTTGGACTTTATCCTTTTTTCATGGAAAAATAATAGTGGCATGCATGCAAGAGTATGTGTCGACCTTGCATGGTTAGGTGGTATGAAGTACCTTAAGTTAATGACACCTATGACACACTTTTCTATAAACCTCAAGTATAAATACCTTTACCTTCATTTGTTGGCAAGATTTTTGGATCCTATAAGTGAACCTTCCTCTTGTATCATGCAACACCCTCCCTTGTGTCACCCATAGTGAAGAGAGTGGAGTGGTGAAGCTTGGTATCGACCAAAGAGAAGAGATGTCAGCCAAAGTAGGTTGAAGCAACCAAGTGAGGTGATATCGCCCAAAGTGATTGTAGATATCGTGGAAGAGCCTCGAGCTCAAGTCTTAGAGATTGAAGAAGGCTCATCTTCAACCTTGGAACATGTGGAGTTGAATCTTGAAGCTTGGAAGCTCTTTGAGAGGCGGGTTATATAACTTAAACCCTTCAATATTTTTATCCTTTCTTCAATATTGTTCAATTTGTTGATTATTTGCAAAATCATATTTCCTATGATCAATTGATATAATCATGAATTCCAATAAGTAAGTAGAACTGTTATCCATGGTTTTGAATAATTAGATAATGATCTTGAGTATTGATGATGACGACATCATCATAAGAACAACCTTATATGGGTTGAAGATCATATACCCGATATGGGTGGGAGACTTTTGAAAACCGATATGGAAAACCGATATGGGTGTCTACCCAATATGAAGGTAGGTCACATTTTGTAAAATGGATCCTATGAATGATATGGAAGGTCCCTATCTATCACCTTGAACAAGATACAAGGGTAGAGAAACACCTTTTTCTCGATAAGAGTAAAACCCTAGGAACCCAATATGCTATTGTTCTTTGAAACTCGATATACCCCTTTTTACTTTGTGTTGGGTTAAAGAACAACTTGGAATCAACCTTTTTATAGTTTGAGTTCAAGGTTCTTATCAATAATGGGCACACGATATGGTCATGAGATATCACTTATTATGGGTACCTAATATGGTGCCCAATACCTATACCTAATATGGTGCCCATTGCCCAATACACCTACCCGATATGGTAAACCCATGAGGGAAAATGATATGATGCCTAGAGGTGAAACCTGATATGGTATCTAGGATAAGTAAACCGATATGATGCCCAATACATGTAACCCAACATGGTACCTAAAGTAGGTAAATCGATATGATGGTTAACATAGATACACAACATGACAACATGGTACCACCTAATGAAGGTACATGACATGATGAAATACAAGATGAAATCCAATGAGGGTACACAATATGATAACCCAAGATGGAGCCCGATATGGCAACCCAAGAGGCAACCCGATATGATGGAAGATTAATATGGAAGTCTAACTTGAAAATGGACATGACTAACTAAGGTGAAGAACCAATATAATATTGTTTATATGAGATATGGTATAGCCATAATAGCATGCCCGATATGGTGTACCCTAGTACACGATATGAGGATCCAATACACCCCTATGCCCGATATGAGGGTAGTGGTTTAACCCATACATAGTATGAGGCTGATTTAAGATGAGAAAAGTTGAAGTGATACCTAACCCTACATAGTTACATGATATGGTGTTAAGGGATATGCCTTATACCCGATATAAGGATGTGGTTTCACCACATGATCAATTGAATGCTTGTTAAGATGATATAATGAAAATTTAAGCACAATAGAATAACATTATCAATCATGATACTTAATATAGTAGACATGCCCTTAATTATTAAGCTTTCCTAAGTGATTATTATGACTAATGCAAAGTTGAGACACAATAAGTTTAACTCGATTTGTTAATGATAAGGGAGTAGACCTTAAAGATGTGAACTAAGTAATCTACATCCTAGTGAGGATGAGAGAGAGACTAAGACTTGAAAGATAAGTATGTAATTAGCATACACTAGTACTCCTGAGATGAGTGGAGTATGAGTTAGGGAATAATCGTTGCTAATGAAATCTTGAAACCCTAATCAGATGATTATAACCCTAATTCATTAGGGAGGATGTGTTCCTTAGCATTTCATGGTTAAATACATATGTTGAAATTGTTGATAACATGATATGATAATCATACAAGTATCTTAAAGCAATAAGCATGGCTAAGTAAAAGCTATGTGGCTATGTGATATAGATCCAATGAGCTATGTGGCTATGTGATATAGATCCAATGAGCTATGTGACTATGTGATATAGATCCAATAAGATATGTGGACTATGTGAATAAATATCTGGGACTGATGACCTAGAGGTAATGATCCTCTGCTAAGTGGTGATAGTACTCAGTGGTGAATGAAGGGTTTGAATACCAAAGTATGATGATGAAAATAAATTGAGATTCTAAGGGATCTATGTGCTTCAGTGAATATGAAAGTATTTGATAAATGCAATTATGCTTTTCTTTGTGACACTTGATATAATTCTTGCTTGTAACTTGATTGATGCTAAAAGATAAAGTAATGCACTTAATTAATCAAGATGAATATTATCATGTAGTTGTTCAGACCATAGATCCATTCAGTGTTAGCATTTGCTGAATGTTGAAACGAGTTTTACTTGAAATGCATATTTTGAATATGTGATAGTATAAGGATGCTTAGTCAACTCCCAAACTAAATAAGGGTGCTTAGTGGACTCTGTAAATACATCAGGTTGCTCAGGGTACTTCCTGATAAAATCAAAACAAGATCGCTCAGTGGTCATCCTGATAACCCAGGAAAGCTAAGTGGTCTTCTCCTGAAGAGAGTACATGCTACGACAGTAACTCCATAGCGAAGATGCCGCTATACCCCGACATAGATAATTACAGTAGATACAAGATGTCATGCTAAACCTAAGTGTTACCTAAGTATTCTCGTACTGACTAAGAAAGGTGAGGTCTTGACAACCGGCTCTGCCATTGACCTTATGTGGTACCAATTTTGACTTACTAGTGGTCAGTTGGAGTATGAGCGGTATATTCATCTCCTCTAGGTATAATTGTGAATGTGAACATGTAATCAACCCTGTAGTATATTTGTTTAAGGATCAAATACAAAAACATCGATTGATGCCTTATTACTTTTATACATCTAAGTAGTTAGATGTTATACATGTTCTTCATATTCCTGTTCAAGTAAAAGATGACTTATAGATCTGTTATCAATATTTATGCTTTACACTTAAATATATATCTGTTAAACAAATGGAATACCTACAGTGCAATTTTATATTATATTTTGTAATAATAATATTGTTGGCAGAGAGTTATATCTCTCGCTGGGACAATAGTCTCACCCTGTGGGATCAACAATTTTTTTTAGGTGGACGCGGATAAGGGACTAGGAACCAGAATGCAGAAGAAGGATCGTATCAGCAAGGATAGTAGTAGTATTCCAGGTTGAGCGTGCTATCTGTCAGGGTTTTGTAGATAGAAGTCTATGTGTCATCTCGATACTCTCAGGTCCTTGGGAGATAGTTCTTAGTGGTTTTCACGAATGACTTGAGATTTTGGTTTGCTTATCTCGAGGTTTTTATGTTGCTGTTGTGTATATTAAAGTAAATCAACTGGTACTTGTTATCCTCGATAAGGGACGAATCATTGAATGTATAATGTGATCCATGTGTATATAAGGCTTTGGTTCTTTGTGTAAGAGTTTTCTGGAAAAGGTCCTATGTGCAAAATGGTTTTAGTTTTTAGTGGTTTTTTGTTAATTCAGTTATTTATGATAATTCCATGATTTTACTAGTGATGGCTTGATTTATAACCGGGTCATCACATCGGGCATGTGGTACAACCACACCACCATATCATGTTTTAGGGTGTATCCCCTAAGACCATATCATGTATCCATCTCGGGTTGGTTATCACTTAGATCTTATCATCTCAAGTTAGCTTCATATTGTGTATGAGCTATATTCTTGAACTCATATCGGGTATAAGAGTATACTTAATACTATATCATGCATAAGGTGTGCACCATGTCGTGCATGGGATATATGCCTTATCATGGTATCATTTTAGTGAACTACACACAATACCATATCAGGTTCTATGATTTATCATATCGGGTTTCCATATGGGTTGATCATACTAGGTTATAATATCGGGTAGCCCTTATGCTCATAACTTTTCATACTTCTCAAGGAATCAGTCATATCATATTTTTGAATGATAGCTAGATATTAGGTTGAACTCTTTCACAATAATCCTTTACACAAAATGATAGGGTATGTCGGATTTCATTCCATCACCTAGGGTTTCAACACCATATCGGTTAAAGTATACACTTGACAACATATCATCCATGAAGTATGGACTTGACTTCATATCGTGCACAAGGTACATGTAGGTATCACTCATATCGTTCATGGGATATCACTCATCTCCATATCGAGATACCCATCATATTGGGTTTGACATATCGAGTTTCATATCATCAACTTGGATTTCCACCCATATCAGGTTAGGGTATAATCCTAACACCATATCATGTAGGAGGTAAATACTTGACCCTATATCATACTCATAGTGTATCTATGTTTTACTCATATCGCCCATGAGGTATACACTCCTCACCATATCTTTTTTATGGTGTATACATATCAACATGTCAGGTTACTTATCACCTCGGGTTTTGATATATTGGGTAGAGTATATGCTTGACTTCATGTCATGTATAGGGTACATACTTGACCTTATATCGTGCACATGGTGTTTGCTAAACAAAAAACTGTGCACAATGTGTGCACTTCATCATCATAATGTGCAAGATGCACCTACTCATCACCAAATTGTGCTAATGGTGTATTCACTCCATCATATCGGGTTAGAGGGGCTTCAACCCAATATCGGGTTGGACCATGATGATGTCATCATCATCAACCTCTAGTTTCTTGTTCTTACGGTTGTAGATCATGGAAAACAGTCCTAAGATACTTTTGAAAATCAAAGGAACATCAATTAATCAAAGGAATTCGAAATTGAAAGTAGATCATCAAGTTCAACAACATTGATGGTGAAGAATAACATAGTTGGGTTCAAGTTATATAACCCGCCTCTAAAGCAAATTCCAAGCTCCAAGATCCAAATCTTCATGTTCCTAAGGTTGAATATGAGCTTATACAAGGCCAAGGCTCGTTCACAACTCCTCCATATACAAGGAATCACCATAGTTAAGAACTTGGTGAAGAAGAAAAGAGCGGAATAACTTTAACCCAAAATAATGCTTCAACCAAGGTTGAAGATGACCAAAGCCTTACCTTAATCTTGGTGCTCGAGATCCCCTTGCTCCTTGAGCTACTATGCATGATATCTAAGTGGTATGCACGATATATCAAAGAAATATAGTTGTGGGGTTCATAAACTTCCATTAGTAGGTGGAAGGAGAAGTATATATACTTGGGGTTCATGAAAGAGAATGTATAAGAGGTGTCTTCACCATATGCTTCTAGGTGACACATGGACATGCATGGTTGACACATGTCCATGCATTCTCTTACATTTATATTTACATGCAAAAGTCTAGAGGATAATCTAGAGATGATATTTCGTCCATCCTTTATCTTGTTGGATAAGATATCTCATCATTATCTCATAAATAATGCAAACCGATACACGTTTTGCAAGGAGCATCTAACTCATCATGGATTACCTCCCTGAGGTGATTAGGTCATAATGGCCTTTTACAAGTGTCCACAAACTGATATGGTATCCCCTTTATGGCTCCTTGGCTGATAGACATTCCCATTTCAAGTCTATAACTCGATACAACTCAAGTAAGGGCTTCAAATTCAATCCTTTCTTAGTCTTTTCATCACCAAGAGTACCATTACTCAAAGATGGTTCAAACATGGTGTATCCTTCTTTTTATCTCCTATAAATGATTCATAGAGGGATTAGGGATACTCTAGAGGTGGCTATTTGCATATCAACCCTACATTTTTGGGTAAATTACAATTTGTACCAAAATTGGTACACAATGCACTAGCATTATTCAAACAAGCTCAATATTTGGAATTTAGGCTTTCCACAAGCCACCACTTAGCATTATTATTTCTCTTATGATATGAAAACACTTAGGACACATTCAACATGTGACATATTGCAATGTAACCCCTCATCTTGGGTAAATTGCACTTTACACTCAGACTATCATATAATGCACAAATAGTTTGCAATTAAGATCACACTTGAAAATAAACTTCATAAAGAGTCTTAATTACTTTTCAAAATATTTAGAACAAGTTTGTAAATAAATTTCTTAACGAAAACTTCTAGGGTTAAGCAATAACCCAGGTCAGGGATGTTACAATTATAAACCTCTAACAAGGATTTCGTCCCCAAAATCTCGGATGAAGGAAGACAATTGTTATACATGCATCATATCATCAAGTATCCACATAACATCTCATTGTCATGAAGATGCCATAGAACTTTGACCATTACAAAGTCCTGTCACATAGGGTCATCATAAAATCTGTCATATAGGATACACACTCAACTGTCCTTTTCATTAACGACTGTAGTGTCAATTCTGTGTGAGGTAACACTTTCTAAGTCAGAGCAGTACTATTCATACTTTGAATAATTCAGGTGTCAAACTCCATTGATTTGTTATCTTCTCATCTTACACCTGTTGTGTAATAAGATGCTTGACTCTGTGGAGTTTACCATACCCCCTTACTTAGTTTATCATTTCTTCTCTAAGGAAAGACTAGAATTACGTTTTGTCACCCACTTGGGATTACAAGTTTTATTATACTTCTAATCTGTTGACACAATACTAAACTTTCTTATGACTTGTACCAATTACTTATCAAAGAAGAACTTATCTTAGAGGTATCTCTAGATGTTATGTATAAGCTGCCTCAACGGATCTAGATAGGGATATTCTCAGGAATTATATGTAGCTTGATAAGCTTTTTCCCAAAGCGATTCTATAATTGTTCCTTTAATTGGTACATCCTTATCGATGTTATGTTTGTGCAGAGCATAAACCCCTAACATATGATATCCATACTATACTTATCTCAAAGTTGGCCCTTCTAAGTAACCAAATCATGATTCATCTTATCAGGAGTCATATTCTCATTTTCTCATACCATTAAAAGTTCTTGGATACTAGGATTCCTTACCTTGGTATCCGTTACATCTGCCAAAAACACATCATATCCTCATCATATCAATCTCCCTATTGTTATTACCAAAGACAAACTTATAATAAGACCTTTCTTTCATCTTGGGACATTACTTATCGCACATAACGTTGTCTTGGAACCAAAAATCCAGGACTAGCTAATACTTTACAAAGTACCCATCTATAGATTACTTCTAATCTTTGCACATCAGGTGTCATAAGACTTACTTAATTATCATGTCCCTATAAGGAAAGAACTTATGGAAACATATTCCTCTTATCACCCCATCATCACCCAGGGTTGTTTACCAAAGAAAGAAGATTTATCATCTTCCTTGATTATTGCATGAACTTTCAACTGTTCAAGTCATTTTTTTACTTTATTTATTTCCACATAGGAAAGTTCTTCATTTCACACATTCTTTATTGAACAAGGATCATCTCCCTTGTTCCCTTTCTCTTATTATGAGGATTGTACTTTTTACTTCCTCATACACACAAACTGGTTTAAGATAAACTCAGTTTCTATTTCATTGCAGTTGGGATGGGACAGAAATATCCATGCCATATTTTTAGTTTCACTATACTCTTTAGATTGTCTCAAAATGATTACTTGATCAGAGTAATCAGAAAGATAACAATCTAAGAGTCCCACACTTACCTTGCCTTCAATAGTTGAATACCTTCCCAGGGTATAAAAGTACTGAGATTAGGTAGTATGCACCTTGTTTGTATCATATACCTTATCACCTTGTTTGTATCATATAACTTACTTTTATATCATAGAAAAATAGGACTTAGCATCCCTGGATGTCTCCAGACATCTCTTTTACACCTCATCCTCTCTTATACCAATAAAGGAAATTATAAAGCATTTTAAAGATTACTGAGTAGAATGTAAGTTCTCATCTTCCTTATGTCCTCATAGGACTAATAAAAGGAAGCTAAAAAACAACTACTTTCTCATACTTAACAGATAAAATCATGAAATGACATATCAGAATGACACAATTTCATCTGACTTGTCTCAATTCATGGATCAATTACTGTCTCAGGCTGATTCATTGTATAGAATCCTGTCGTTGCCTTATTCCAATGTCGTGCTCTATCGTTTGGTGCAGATCGGCATGCTCGAGATGCTTGTCCATGTCGTCATGTGCCAATGCTAAACCATTGCCTTTGAGAGTCTTGTTGACTCTATCTCAGTGGTTGGGTCATTCCCTTCCTTCTTCTCAGATAAAAGGATCTAATATGCCCAACACGTCTTCATTTATGGCATATCTTATATGTATTTCCTAGTCTTGTCAGTCTTGTTACCAATGTAGAAGCTACATCAAGAGTTCTAACTGGTGGAACATTAAGTACTTTGCCCCTTCTTGGTAGCCACTACCCTGGTGCATTAGACGTTCGTTGCATTGGTGGCACCAAAAAACTTCCCCTTTTTAGAACTACTAGGCATCTGTTCCTGAGTTTAGACAGATCTTTTCTTAATTCCTACCTCATTATCCTTTTCTGTACAGTCCTTTATAAAATGTCATGGTTGCCTACACCTGTAGCAAACTTTGTTTCTGTGTCGTAACCTAATTCTTTCAACATTTTCCACTGCTCCAATATAACTATGTTGATCTGAAATCCTGCTAGAGCCAAAAATTTCATCATTGGGAACTAGTAATTTAGGTTGTGTTGCTAGTATCTGACCCTTTATATGTGCTAATGCTATCATAACCAGTCCAGTGAGAGCATTAAAGGTAGGGTTCTCTGTCATGGTTGGATCAACATGGGGATTCTCAAGTAGTCATTCTTCTCTCACCTGGTCCCTTGCACCTTCTCTTGGTGCAACAGCATTGCTTTCAGCAATGTGTTCCTCATGTTCTCCAAACATCTTTAAGCTTTACTCTACCTTCTGTATAAGTAGAAGTCACTATAAGATATACTGTAGGATACTATAACAGACTCAACACCATAGTCCTATGTCTCTGTAGACTCAGCGAACCTTAAGCTTTGATACCAAAACTTTGTGACGACCTGATAACAAATCAAGCCATCACCAGTAATAATTGCAGAATAACCATAAATAACAGATTAACACAAATCACTAAGAATTAAAACCATTTTTCAAGGAGATCCAATACTAGGAAACTCTAACTGAGAGATCCAAAACTTATACATATCATGATTCACATTATACATACACTATTTCATCTCATCTCGAGGATAACATATAATAGTTGCTCTGTCAAAACATATAATGTAGCAACGTAAAACCTTGAGGCATACAAGAAAAAATCTCTGATCATTCATAAAACCACTATGTACTGATTCCAAGAACCTAAGAGTACAAAGACGACACATATGACTTCTATCTATAAGACACAACAGACAGTACACTCAACCTGAGTTGTTACTGCTACCCCAGCTATTGTTCTCCTACTACATAAAGGTCTCTACCTCATCGTGCACGTCCACCTAAAAATTTTGGATCCCACGGGGTGAGACAATTGTCCCAGCAAGAGATATAACTCTCCACCGACAATATTATTATCACAGTTAAGCAATATAAAACTAAGCAGGGGGTTATTTTATATTAACAAGCAAGATTAATCACTATTATAAGCAGAACAGAGTAATCTCTTCTCTTAAAATAATGCATTTATCTATGGTAGAGTAATGAATCATCTATTCACTTTAGAAGGAATATAAAGAAACATGAATAACATATATCCAACTAAGATGTATAAAAGGAGTGTACATCAACCAATGTCTTTCGTATTCAATCCTTAAGCAAATACGCTACACGACTGATTACATATTTACAATCACACTTATGCCCTGAGGAGATGAAGTATATCGTTCATACTCCAGCCGACCACTAGTAAGTCGAAATTGGTACAATACAAGGTCAATGGCAGAGCCAGCTATCAAGACCTCACCCGTCTAGGTCATTATGAGACAACTTAGCATGACATCTCATGTCAGCTACTGGCTGGACATCTTGTGTCATCTTCAAATAGCATGCTGAGGTATAGCGGCATGTTTGCTATAGAGTTACTGCCGTAGCATGTACTCTCTTCAAAAGAAGACCACTGGGCTTTCCCTGATTATAAGGATAAGGAAGATTAAACATCAATTCCTCACCTGGTCGGGAGATTTTATACTTCAATCCCGATACCACTTAGAATGAAGAAGGATTTTACACATCAATTCCTCATTTGGTCGGGAGATTCACATCATCCCATGATAAATAAGGAAGGTGTGAAATCGATTCTTCATTGGGATGTATAGATATACTTCGTCCTTCACCCCCACATATTCAAAAATATGCTCTCTGAGTTAAACTCGTTTCACCATCAGCAATTTCTGACACTGAATGGATCTATGGTCAGGGCAACTACATGATGATATTTAACTTGATTAATTAGGTACATTACAATATCATTTAGCATCAACCAAGTTTCAAACATGAATTATGACAGATGCTATAAAGAAGGTGGTAGTACTTTTAAGATCTTTGGAACACTTTTGAATGTATAACATTCGGGATCTCTGTCCCTTATCACAGTACTGGGAATTCTCATCCTTTCACATCACCATCATTATGATTACTGGATCTGGGTATTCAAACCCTTAGATCATCACTAACCATTGTTACCTCTGTAATAGGTAACTATTACCTCTAGGTCCTCAGACCAAGGTATTCCACACACTTGTTGTACAAGTATTTCACATAGCTGTCATGGTTCATTAAATATCTTGTCACCTCTTCACTAGGAAACAACTATCTTTTAAGATATCATACTTTTTACTCATTATACTTGTTGTACATATATTTAACATGGCTTACAAGGCTCATTAAATATGTACATAAAAACATCATAGCTCATACCTGGATATGTTCATCATCTCATGATTCTGGAATAGTTTTCACTTCATGATAAAAACTCTAACAGTGTATGAAATCACTATATAATTCAAGAGAAATACATCTGTCCCGTTATTAGGATTAGGATTTCCTATTTTAACCAAGTAGGGTTTCAAATTCACATCATCACTATGTGATAGAAATGCATCCTTCCCCTTATTAGGGTTAGGATTGCCTATGTTAACCAAATAGGGTTTCAAATTCACATCATCACTATGTGATATATGAGAAATGCATCCTTCCCATTATTAGGGTTAGGATTTCTCAATCTAACCGATTAGGGTTGTAAGTGCATACCATCACCCTTAATTAGGGTTAGGTTATCCCCTTATTAATCAAATTAAGTATTCAAGATCATGTTATCAAGAATTAAACCCTAATTCATACTCCACTCATTTTAGGAGTATCAACATATATTCATCACACGATTGTTATTAAACCATAAGTTTCTCTTTCATCCTCACTAAGATGTTGATTGCATTATACTTTTATTAAGTTAGCTCTATTCTCCACTTTAAGGTACATCAAATCACCGTTATCAATTTGCACTAAACTCATTACCTTTTTAATGTTGCATTTAACACAACACATAACATAGGTCACTCAATCAAGCATATATGATTGAAGTTTTCCCACCATATCGAGTATCAAGATGTGTGTTTACTATCTTATTGTGCTTAAGATACAATCTTCACATCATATCGTGTATCCATATTGGGCATGTGGTACAACCACATCACCATATCTTGTTTTAGGGTGTACCCCTAACACCATATCGTGTATCCATCTTGGGTTGGTTATCACTTAGATCTTATCATCTCAAGTTAGCTTCATATCGTGTTTGAGCTATATGCTTGACCTCATATCGGGTACAAGAGTATACTTAATACTATATCGTGCACAAGGTGTGCACCATATCGTGCATGGGATATATGCATTATCATGGTATCGTTTTAGTGAACTACACACAATACCATATCGGGCTCTATGATTTATCATATCAGGTTTCCATATGGGTTGATCATATCGTGTTATCATATTGGGTAGCCCTTATGCTCATAACTTTTCATACTTCTCAAGGAATCAGTCATATCATATTTTTCAACGATAGCTATATATCATGTTGAACACTTTCACAATAATCCTTTAGACAGAATGATAGGGTGTGTCAGATTTCATTCCATCACCTAGGGTTTCAACACCATATCGATTAAAGTATACACTTGACAACATATCGTCCATGAAGTATGGAATTGACTTCATATCATTCACAAGGTACATGTAGGCATCACTCATATCATTCATGGGATATCACTCATTTCCATATTGAGATACCCATCATCTTGGGTTTGACATATCGAGTTTCATATCATCAACTAGGATTTCCACACATATCAGGTTAGGGTATAATCCTAACACCATATCATGTAGGAGGTATATACTTGACCCTATATCATGCTCTTAGTGTATCTATATTTTACTCATATCACCATGAGGTATACACTCCTCACCATATCTTGTTTATGGTGTGTACATATCAACATGTTGGGTTACTTATCACCTAGGGTTTTCATATATCGGGTGGAGTATATGCTTGACATCATGCCATGCATAGGGTGTACACTTGACCTTATATCATGCACATGGTGTTTTATTAACGACATATCGTGCATAAGGTGTGCACTTCATCATCATAACGTGCAAGAGGTACCTACTCATCACCATATTGTGTTAATGGTGTTTTCACTCCATCATATCGGGTTAGAGGGGCTTCAACCCAATATTGGGTTGGACCATGATGATATCATCATCATCAACCTCTAGTTTCTTGTTCTTACTGTTGTAGATCATGGAAAACAGTCCTAAGATACTTTTGAAACTCAAAGGAACATAAATTAAACAAAGGAATTCGAAATTGAAAGTAGATCATCAAGTTCAACAATATTGATGGTGAATAATAACATAGTTGGGTTCAAGTTATATAACCTGCCTCTAAAGCAACTTCTAAGCTCCAAGATCCAAAGCTTCATGTTCCTAAGGTTGAATATGAGGTTATCCAATGTCCAAGGCTCGTTTAAAACTCCCCTATATACAAGGAATCACCATAGTTAAGAACTTGGTGAAGAAGAAAAGAGAGGAATAACTTTAACCTGAAATCATGCTTCAACCAAGGTTGAAGATGACCAAAGCCTTACCTTAAGTTTGGTGCTCGAGCTCCCCTTGATCCTTGAGCTACTATGCACGATATCTCAAAGAAAGAGAGTTGTCGGGTTCGTAAACTTCCATTAGTAGGTGGAAGGAGAAGTATATATACTTGGGGTTCATGAAAGAGAATGTATACGAGGTGTCTTCACCATATGCTACTAGGTGACACGTGGCCATGTATGGTTGACACATGTCCATGCATTCTCTTACATTTATCTTGACATGCAAAAATCTAGAGGATAATCTAGAGATGATATTTCTTCCATCCTTTATCTTTTTTATTAAGATATCTCGTCTTTATCTCACAAAAAATGCAAATCGATGCACTTTTTGCAAGGATCATGTAACTCATCATGGATTACCTCCCTGAGGTTTTTAGGTCTTCATGGACTTTTCCAAGAGTCCACAAACCGATATGGGATCCCCTTTATGGCTCCTTGGCCAATAGGCATTCCCATTTCAAGTCTATAACTCGATACAACTCAAGTAAGGGCTTCAAATTCAATCCTTTCTTAGTCTTGTCATCACCAAGAGTACCATTATTCAAATATGGTTCAAACATGGAATCTACTTCTTTATCTCTCCTCTAAATGATTCATAGAGGGAGTAGGGACACTCTAGAGGTGGCAATTTGCATATCAACCCTACATTTTGGGTAAATTACAATTTGTACCAGAATTGGTACACAAGCACTAGCATTATTCAAACAAGCTCAATACTTGGAATTTAGGCTTTCCACAAGCCAAAACTTAGCATCATTCTTTCTATTATGATATTAAAACACTTAGGACACATTTAACATGTGACATATTGCAATGTAACCCCTCATATTGGGTAAATTACACTTTACATTTAGACTATCATATAATGCACAAATAGTTTGCAATTAAGCTCACACTTGAAAATAAACTTCACAAAGAGTCTTAATTACTTTTCAAAAGATTTAGAACAAGTTTTTAAATAACTTGCATAAGCAAAACTTCTAGGGTTAATCCATAACCCAGGTCAGGGATGTTACATCTCCTCTCTTTTTAGAGTTTCCACCCCTCCTCCTATAAAAGGAGGGGGACTTCACAAGAAAAAGGACACCATCTTGTAATCTGATTTACATTTAATTTTCAACATCCAATGTTAGATATAGTCCTTAGCTTTTCTTAATTTTTGCATCATGTTCGAGTAGTCTTTTTCTGGCCTATGGGGACTAACCCCATAGCCCGTTACTATGTTCTTGTTTCAACACCTTTCTTAGTGAATGAATATTTGTCAATCTGATTTCTTTCGAGCACATGATGGACATGTTCATCCGGGAGCGCCAAAATCAGGGCCCCAATTGAATGAAATACATGAACTCCTGACAAGTGTTTGTGGTGTTTCATCTTTTGACCCGTTCTTGATCTTATATAGGTAAGGTCCTTTTGTTACAAGAATGCTGAGACCTCGGGTTTTAGTAGCACGAGTGGTTATTTTTTTAATTCTATGTTAATTCATAGTGACGAGTTCAACTGATCTATGTATTAGAACATCGAAGCAAGATTTATCTTTTCCTTCATGTGACCATGGATAGGAAAATATTAGATGGTTGGGCCATGAACCTTGAACGCCAGACCAACAGGTTCAAGAGGAGCTTGACCCTTGTGCGGTCCCTGAGGACAGGCAACCACGAGGTCCTACTTCAGTAGTTAAGAATTCGAGCTGGATCAATTTACATAGTAGTTTGGCTTTGGCGATGAATTTTCAGAACCCTAGATCTTTTTTTTCTATTAATCAAGATATGTTTTAATTCTGCAACTTTTAATTGCTATTTTAGCTTAATTCAAACTCCCTCAACATATTTTACTTTTTTCTCACAGTTGGATTTGAACTCAACCATCCTCTTTTCACCGTCTTTGTGGATCGACCCTTCTATACTAGCCTTTAACAGAAAGTCGAAAAAGGTAAACTCAAGGAGATTTTTCTTAGTGATTTTTGTGTGTTACAAAGATGCACATCAGCTCTCCAAATAATTTTTATTATATCTCCACACATAACTGCATTGGATTCTAGGTTTTTCTCTAGAACTACTACACTAGCATCCAATACAAGCCTTTTATACTATCATGAGAGCCAAATCTACCTTATGTCTAAATATTTTCCTTATCCATTCAATCTAAATGATTGAAAAGTAGAGTAATTAACTATTAGGTTCTAGATAAAATTGCAATGTATATATATATATATATATATATATATATATATATATATATATAGAGAGAGAGAGAGAGAGAGAGAGAGAGAGAGTCAGGCTAGAATACACTCGAGTGTACGGATCGCACGAATACACTCAAGTGTGTTTGCATATCAAGACTATTTTTTTCAAAATGTAAACCGTTGATCTTCACCGTCATACTATAACTAGGCTACATACAAATTTTGAGCCCATTTGGATGAGTGTAAGTCACTCATCCAAAGACAACAAAATCGACGCGTGAAACTAATTTGAAATGCATAATTTTTGAGGTATTCATAACATGAGCTATACATATCCAAATGTGTTCAAATTTTGTGTATGAGTTGTTCACGAGATGTTTAAGAAAATTACTTAAATGTATTCCGCTCCGGATACACTCGAGTGTATTATATATATATATATATATATATACATATATATATGGAGATGATCTAATGCGGACCAACTCAACCTCCGGACCGTGCGGACTGAAAGCCCGCCTGGGCACTTTCCAAAATTTTCGCACTATTGTGTATAGTGGGTCCAGAATTATCGTATGTATCTCCCTTTGCTTGTTGTAAGATGTGGCCATCTGATTAAAAGACGACTCCATTCTCAAATGAAAGTTCTCTTTCTTACTCGATCATTTGCCATCTACGTCTCCCACCAATCGACGTTGTCACTTCCGTAGTTTGACCTCGACCAACTTTGACAGACCATGTAAGCAGATATACTACTGATTGGCATCTTTGTAACTTCAAAGCACAATCAGTCCTGAAGATAACAGCAGCAAGAACCAACCAACCACCCTGCTATATCTAAATTCTCGCCAAAACGGGCACTTCTCTCTAATGCATGTGCCAACATTTATGTTTAGAATGTAATTCTAGAGTGTTTTAAGCAAATAGGATGCTTTCTGAACCAGTTTTTGTTTCTCGGATTGGCTTGTATTCTCTATTTTTCCTAATCTAGATTGGTCTTGCGTTCGTGCTCAAGTAGGCAGAGAATTTTCCTAACCGCATTGGACTTAAAGAACGACCCAGTCTACAAAGCTTGACGCTGAAATTCAATCTGCACCAACAAGCAAGCATCAATCTACAGTTGTAGGCTGCAGTAACAAGCAAGCACCGGCTTATCGGGACGTTCTCTCTAGCTTGTAATATGCGTCTAAGCCAATGGGAACAGATTTATACAAAAAGTACCCATTCGGTTGTAGAAACTGTCACTGGGAAGAAATTAACGTGTTTGCCTCTAACATCTGATCTGCAGCTTGATTTGGGAGGCATTGAGAGCAACATCAGGCGTGTGACTTGTTTACTTGATTGGTCTTCAACTAGCACGTTGATCACTCCCCACACACTCTCTTCACCCACTGCTGAGGCATACAGAAACACCACTGTGACATTGTCTCCTCCATATACATCAACTTCAAATTTTACAAGAGGCAAACTCTACCTACGTCTCCGTGATCCATCAGGTCACTGAACTTCTCCATTGTAGTCCAATGACGAGGAACATGCTTGGGTGGGGCTCGAATGGACGGTCTAACGAATGCCCAGAAGTATATACTAGGGGAGATGAAGTCACAGAGCATGTTTGTTCAAGTGATCAACCGTATATTTCATTTAATGTTCGGATAGAAACAATTTGATATTGAAGATTTCAGATATATTACTCTTGAGCAATATGGTATGGTTATCATGTTTAGGCAACAAATGCGACATATATTAATAAAACTCCAATGAGAAAAACTGGTAGTTGGCGATCATATTATAAGATCCTAGAGTCGAGCACAATTATATGGCGACGTGTGGGAGTAGAATAATGAAACCTAGCGGAGGGTGATACATACGATAATTCCGGACCCACTATACGCAGCAGTGAATTTGGAAAGTGCCCATGCGGGGCTTTCAGTTTGCACGTTCCGTAGGTTGAGGTGGTCTGCAGTAGATCATCTTCCTATATATATACTAGTGAACGCACACGTGCACATGCATGTGACATATAAAATTTGTTGAAAATGTGTGGGGAGAGGACTCGTCCGTGAAAGTGTCCCTACGGTAAAAGATATTTGTATTGGTTGTTTGAAAGGAGAGAATTAAGAAACCGTTTTCGTGGGATAGAGAGAGAAATACAGAACTAAACATAATAAAAGTTATTAAAAGAGTGTGGGAATAAATATTTGTAGGAGCAAAATTCCTTGAAAAAAGGAGAGAAGAGAGTGAATCAAGGAGAGCGCAACATCAAACTCGCTCTCTCTCTCTCTCTCTCTCTCTATATATATATATATATATATATATATATATATATATATATGTGTGTGTGTGTGTGTGTGTGTGTGTGTGTGTGTGTGTGTGTGTGTGTGTGTGATTTGATATATTTAAAATACTGGAAAACTAGAATTATCAAAATCTAAAAGATAGTAACAATGGACAAATCTAAGACAACTAAATGAAATTATATCACCAAAATAAAAGGAATAAATACAAACTAAGACTTACAAAAAAAAAACTCAATAATTAAAATGAACCAAAAATTACAAAACAAATTAAGGGAAAAAATAGTAACTTTATCTCGATACAACAAATATTCAAATGTCTTGTTGTCTCTGGCAACAACACCAAAATTCTTGTATTGGAGTTATCACATGACAAGGACACAAAGATGTAGCTTTCTTACTTTACCTAATCTAATATGCAATAATCACCACCTACATGCACACAAGCCTTTTCAAATTATATATTTAGGATCTTAACCAAGGGACACCATTTTTAATAAATGATTTGATTCATTGACTAATTAAGAAAAAAAGAAAAGGATAGATGAATGTGATTGTTTGTTTATTAACTAAAATTATCTAAGCAAGAAAATAAATAAAGGCAAGTAAATGAACGATAAAAGAACTGGTGCACAATATTTTGTTGCCATTACATGTATTCTCTATCTTGTATTTTGTCACCTACATGTAAGAAAATTAAATTGGCTCCAATGAATTCTGATATCTTTTTTGAGTATGGAAATCACAAGAATAGATTTTCCTATAGGCTTGAGGTCTCCTACCTGCAGATCCTAAACCTGTCACCCTAGAGAACACCCTTCCAATGTTCTTAGGTTCAATGATAATTTATTGATATTCTAATCTTAAATTTCAATGTATCTATGTATAAGATTGTAATATACACACAAAATATGTATCTAGTCTATATAACATGGAATAAACAATAAATGAAAAACCCAACAATTTCAAACAAGCACTAAACAAAATGAATGACTACAAACTATTGAAAGTTTGGATAATGCCCAGAACCCTATGGATAAACTACTATGTAATCATGTTCATGATACAATAATAGAGAGATAGAAAACTAAACACACAGATAATGTATTGGTGTAGAATAGAGGATACATGGTCTTTAAAAACTACCCATCCAACTGTAGTTGTACTCTTCAAACACATTCTTTGATGAACTACATCTCCACATCAACACGTCGACTTTCATATCTAGATCTCCCCAATGATGGATAGATTCAGGATGGTGCAGATGGAACAAAATTTCCTTTCTAGATGTCCTTATGGTGTTGTTATAGCAAGCATTAGAGTGTTAACTTAGTCTGACATCATCCAATGGTTGTGTGTCATTTGTTGTAGATTTGTACTATCAAAGATGACTAAAGAACTCATCAATCAATTGCATGTGGTCAACAAATATACTTGTCCTATAGATAGTTGAATTACACTTACTATGCATCATGAATTGTCCCCCATTTCCATATCAATGTGAAATATGAAGTTGTTTTACTAAGTGGGTGCTCTTTAATGATGCTTTCTTCAGTAATTGGAGTTAAGGAGTGAGGATTTCACATGCTATCTTATTCATTGGGAATTTCATAAAGAATTTATGATTTCTCCTCTTATCATTGCATCACATATAAAATCAAATATACAAACTAATTAAGGACAAAATAAATGGCATAAACTACAAAAATATAAATAATTAAAATCTCAAGCATACGATTTAAATGTGCAAAACAAAATATAAAATGGAATCAGAGATGTGATGGATATATCTATAAAGTTGCTTAGAGCAAGGTTGTATATAGCTCCAACTCAGTTTCAAGGTGAACAAGGTAAGTATACATCTCGGTGGAGGATTAATCTTCTCCCAAATTAGGTATTTCCCCCAACCAACATGATAACATCAAAGTCATCAACACTTGACCTAAAAAACCTTAGGAAATATATGGAAAAAGGATCTCAAACTGAGATTCATTAGAGAGATGGAACATGATCAAGAATCATTATGGATATTTTATAGATGAGGAAAAGGGAAAAACTCAGGAAGACTTCTCGAGACATGTGATTAATGATAAGATTGATGCCAAAATATCTACATGAGCTCGATTAAGTATACCATAAGATGATCATGGAAAATAATACCATTGCTTACCTAATCTATTTAAAATTTAATTGACATTGCTTTAAATTAAATAATTTTATTTCATATTTAGGTTCATCTAATTTAAGTGAAATTTGACATCTAAGATAATTAAGGCATGATGAATATGAATCTCAAATTACTTTCTACTTTTAAGTTATTCCATTAAATAATTTAAGAAGTTGAAGTTCAATGATTCTATTATCTTAAAATCATTCCCTTAGTTTTAATTAGTGATATTTTGTTTTTTACATATTTTACTGAATATCTAGGCCTAGGAAAATTCATGAGATTCTTTTAATTCAGAAACTCATTAGTTAGGAAAGTTGAATAGTAACCCCCACTTAAACCCTACTTCAATTAGTTATGCAAAAACCTCCTAAATATGAATAACTAGCATAAATTCTACACATCTAAGGCTCCGATTCCACTTATTTTTATTTTAATTCAAGGAAAAGAAGGATAATAATAATTAAATTGAAAATGTCATTGGGAAAGTCTGGTTAAGAATAATACCAAGATTTGAGTATCTTACAGAACTAGAGAGATTGATCCTATCTTTTTGAGTTATAGTCCTCCTAGTCATCTTGGAGCTCCTAACTTATGTACATTGCATACTAATGTGAGGAGAGAGCCAAAACAATTCAACATAATTAACTACGGAATTCAACTAAAAAGATATTGGTCGATTGATTCAAGTTCTTAGTTAACACTAAGATTGTGACAATTACCTTTCAAATGCCTCAGATTCAAGAATAATATATAATACCTAAACACCTATTATTCAAAAAGTGAATAACCATATATATATATATATATATATATATATATATATATATATAGCTCATCCACATTCACACAATGTTACAAATTGATGACTCTTTACTATTAATTGCACCATTATATAACATTCATTTATTTCTCAATAAATTAATCTAGCCAATGACTTAATCTCCATTAAATTTCCCTGATTGAATTGCAATCTCAGTTCAATTATTGAACAACGATATCATAATGTGTATAAAGTATATATACTCTCATGAAATAGAAGTTTAAGCACTAATTATCCTTCAATAAATTTATAGCTCTCCCATTCTATGAATTCAAAGATGTAGAGAACCTAGGCCTTTGTTTCTATAATAAAATAATAAACATTAAATATACAAGAGAGAAAATTTTGAATATTAAGCATTTTTATTAAATACATGATAATATGTTCCTTTAGGCACCAAGTAGAAGAGATCTTACTCGATAATGGTGGGGTATTCCCCAACTACATTATGCATCGCAAGATTAACAGTGTGTATGGAGTAAATGAAGAGAAACACAATTAAAAAATGGAATATAGATATAATGTAAAACAACTATAGAGGGTCTATCATCTATAATAGAGTTTCTTATGAGGCTTCTAGGGTAGGAGAGAGGGAAACTAATTCCAAATCCCTTCTTTCTTTTTTCCTTTTGACTTCTTTACCTCAGGAGTCGCACCCTCACTTTCTCCTAAATTAGAATATAAACAAATGAGATTCCTCCTCAATAAATCACTTTTAAATCTTTATATTTTTGTAACTTACACGAGGATGCACGTCATGCACATGATGACGCACGCAGTGCAACTAGGCAATTGTCAAGATCAAGCCCAAAAACATTTGTCATGACATGCAACTAAAAGTGCATGATGTGTAGGAGATTGTGGGGAGATTTTATTGGTGAGGTTGTCTGGCGTGCTAGCCAGTTGGACATGTCATGCATAGTTCTGATCATAAAGAAGGTTGTCACTAATATGTCACACCATGTGCATTTAATAGTGCACATCATGACAGTTGAAGTTGATGTTGTTGATATCTCCTGTTAGCTGTGAACTTGGTGAAGTCAAGGAGGCTTCTGGGTCACTTCATGCACTAGACAATATACATCTTTCAAATGACTGATGCAGCTAGACTAGAGCTTTTTGTGTTCATGAGGATGACCATGTATTAAGATGAATGATATGCATTAAAATGTCTCAACTAGTCTATGTAACAAAAAACAACCTACTTAAACTATTTAAGCAATTACAAGCTAATTATTTGGATAAAGTACGAAATTTAAATCACTAAATATATGAAATTGGAACATAAAAAATGGTATGAACTACATTCATCACGTATATAGACATACCGGAAGAGGAATTGTATGCATGAGAAACACAATGCATTTATAACAATGATATACATAAGAAGCACAAACATTGTTCATGAAATTATGAAAATTGCATAAAAACATTAGTCTCCTATTAAACATTGATTATTAGTTCATTCCTCAAGTATTGATATTATTATATAACCATGTTGAGATAATATTTTTGTCCCTATAAAACTTATGATATGAGTGCTTCTCAAACTTGCGACAAAGTGCTTATCATAAAATTGGTAGAAGAGTACCTATTGAACAAGAACCAAGGCCCCTATAAAACTATGAAGATTGAGTTTATTTTAAGCATGGAACAAGATTCTACAATCATATAATATGGTTTATTAAGTTCTAAAAGAATATTAAGAATTTTTCCCATCTTAAATACACTAATTTTAAATGTATGTAAACCATCTAGAATTTATTTCTAACATTTATACATGAACATTTCTTGAACTAGGGATATATATTACTATAAGTATCTATGCCTATCATAGATAATATTACATAATAAAACATCAAACTTAGAATGGCCATTGTATGTATAGATTCATAGGAGGCATGATCCACATACCTTAGAGTAGAAAAGGCCCTGACTTATGTCCAAGTCTACATCCCTAAAATTAAATTTGATAGTCCATGAATACCCTTTATCTAAATCATCTTTACCTAGTCATACATTAGGTCCATGATTAAGATTTCTATGACACATCAGGGCTTCCCATTTATGTGTATTTACCCTCAAATCATCCTTACATCCTTTAAATGTTCATAGGTGAACTTAGCTTGCTGACTTATCACATCATATTTTAGGATTCTTATTAACTTTTTTATCATCCACTTTATTCCCAAATTATATCATGTACCCATCATATCCCACCAATATTAGATTTTTCAACTTAAAATCCTATATCATGAAGACATTTAAGTCTTATGTTTACCAAAATTTATAATAGTGGTCCTCCAGTTATTTTATCTGTAGATGTTGAATCAATCATATATAAAATTATGATTACATTGTTTGGACTAATAGATTTTTCTATCACCAACTACGACATAGATTTTTTAATAGAAATTAAATATAGATAAAATTCAAACATATATATGTGTGTTCTCATATGTAAATAGAAAAATTAGGGCTTTGTTCATAACTTTATGACATTCTTTACTATTTTCAATTACCATATTACCATTCTACATAGATTAATAAGTTGAGAAAATTTATCATGACTGGAGATCATATTAGTGTCATAATAATGAAACTTAAATATCTATAGCTTATGTTACATTTTAGAAAGTATTACACTTTATAATGAATTCTTGTTCATCTTAAACCCTATTGACATCTCTAGATTTCTAAAAACAGTTATAAATCAAACTATCTAGTAAATGTATGTTTACTGATATTAAATGTGTATAATTTATACTTGTGGATGACAAGACAAAAAAATGTACATGTAACCTAACTTATTGATTGTGGTTGTCACTCTTGGTTCTCATGGCTAAGACTACATCACACTATCCCTCTACTTTGTTTCCTCATGCTACATTGGTCACACATAGTATCTACTCATGGTATGTATGCCCAGAGAGACAATCATATGATGATAATGGCAAAATGTGTGTAAATAATTTGATTATTAATAAAAGGCAGGCTTCTAATTTACTATGTTTTATTCAGTTATGAGATAATAAGGAAACATAATTTGCATAGTGATGTCATATACTATTAGAGTTTTTATCATGAAGAACAAACTATTCAAGAATCATGAGATGATGAACATAGCCATGTATGAGCTATGATGTTTTATATGTACAGATTTAATGAGCCTTGTGAGCCATGTTAAATATCTATACAACAAGTATAATGATTAAACAGTCTGATATCTTAAAATATAGTTGTTGCCTAGTGAAGAGGTGACAAGATATTTAATGAACCATGAGAGCTATGTGAAATACTTGTACAACAAGTGTGTTGAATACCTTGGTCTGAGGACCTAGAGGTAATAGTTACCTATTACAGAGGTAATAATGCTTAGTGATGATCTAAGGGTTTGAATACCCAGATCCAGTAATCATAATGATGATGATGTGAATGGATGAGAATTCCCAGTACTATGATAAGGGACTGAGATCCTAAGTGTTATACATTCAAAAGTGTTCCAAAGATCTTAAAAGTACTACCACCTTCTTTATAACATCTATTATAATTCATGTTTGAAACTTGGTTGATGCTAAAAGATACTATAATGTACCTAATTAATCAAGTTAAATCTCATCGTGTAGTTTCCATGACCATAGATCCATTAGGTGTCAGAAATTGTTGATGATAAAATGAGTTTAACTCGGAGAGCATATATTTAAATATGCGGGGATGAAGGATGAAGTATATCCATACGTCCCAATGAAGAATCGATGTCACACCTTCATTATTTATCACGGGATGATGTGAATCTCCCGACCAAATGAGGAATTGATGTGTTAAATCCTTCTTCATTCTAAGTGGTATCCGGATTGAAGTATAAAATCTCTCGACCAGGTGAGGAATTGATGTTTAATATTCCTTATCCTTATAATATGGGAAAGCTCAGTGGTCTTCTCCCGAAGAGAGTACATGCTACGGTAGTAACTCTATAGCGAAGATGCCTCTATACCCCGACATGCTATTTGCAGATGACATAAGATATCCTGCCAGCAACTGACACAAGATGTCCTGCTAAGTTGTCTCGTACTGACCAAGACGGGTGAGGTCTTGACAGCCGGCTGTGCCATTGACCTTGTCTGGTACTGATTTTGACTTACTAGTGGTCGGTTGGAGTATGAATGGTATACTTCATCTCCTCACGGCATAAGTGTGATTGTAAATATATAATCAGTCGTGTAGCGTATTTGCTTAAGGATCGAATACAGAAGACATTGGTTGATGTACACTCCTTTTATACATCTTAGTTGGATAGATGTTATTCATGTTTCTTTATATTTCTTTTAAAGTGAATAGATGATTTATTACTCTACCATAGATAGATGCATTCTTTTAACAGAAGAGATTACTCTATTCTGCTTATAACAATGATTAATCCTTCTTGTTAATATAAAAGAACCGCTACTCAGTTTTATACTACTTAACTGTGATAATAATATTGTTGGCGGAGAGTTATATCTCTCACTGGGACAATTGTCTCACCCCGTGGGATCCACAATTTTTAGGTGGACGTGCATGAGGAGGTAGAGACCTTTCTATAGAAGGAGAACAATAGCTGGGATAGCAGTAACAACTCAGGTTGAGTGTACTGTCGGTTGTGTCTTGTAGATAGAAGTTCTATGTGTTGTCTCTGTACTCTTAGGTCCTTGGAATCAGTACATAGTAGTTTTATGAACAATATAAGATTTTGGCTTGTATGCCTTGAGATTTTATGTTGCTTCAGTATATGTTTTGACAGAGCAACTTTTATATGTTGTCCTCGAGATGAGTTGAAAAAATGTATGTACAATGTGAATCATGATATGTATAAGTTTTGGATCTCTCAGTGAGAGTTTCTTGGTATTGGATCTCCTTGTAAAATGATTTTAATTCTTAGTGATTTTTGTTAATCTGCTATTTATGATTATTCTGCAATTATTACTGGTGATGGCTTGATTTGTTATCGGGTCATCATAGGAGAAGGAATGATGGAGGTGGATGTTGTTTTTGTCTTTAGTCAAGAGAAAAATTTCCTTATTTAATAGACAATAAAGAGAATCATTGATTGCCTTTTTTGACCCTTCAAATTCTGACTCTCTTACAGATTTTCATTTCCTAACTTTTATACAAATTTCGGTTGAGAACAAGCTTACAATAACGCCCAAAAATACATTTTTTGTGTAGGCCTGTGAATTTCCTTTCTAATTCATCTTTAAAAATTAAATTCCATCTTGGGATGTGAGAGTTACATCAATTTTGGTGCAAGATATATACTTATATCAGACATTGTGGAAAAACGAACATGCACGTTCACTGGTGGGTTGAACAGTCAAATAACTACTAAAATCATCGAAAAGTATGTTTCTTCTGTAGAAATTGAAATTATCTTTTCAAAATATATCTAAACTCCAAAATTGGAATTTTTATGTCGTATTTATGACTGTTTTTGTGCCGTCTATTCATGAATTTCAGACACTACGGGAATTGTGCAAACATCTTCCAAGAGAAATTAATGATTGGAATAATGAGGTCATTTTCATACAAAATCAAACCAAATATAATTAAAACTGCAAATAAAGATAAAAAAATCCAAATTAATACAATTAATTATAAAACTAAGAAAATAAACAACAAATCAATCTTAAAAAGATATCTAAAAGATGTAAAAAAGGGATTAATACACATTTATCAAAATACCCCATACTAGAATCTTTGCTTATCCTCAAGCAAATAAAATCATAAATAAATCCAATTTATAGTAACAACATGTCCATCCTCACACTCATAGTCATCATTTTATTCCTTCCATCCAAATTTGGCTGAGCAACCCAATCTCCTAAAACCACAAAATCCAAAATTCTATATTCCCTATCAAAAGTAAATATCATATCGTGTTTCTAAATCAAGATTTTGTAGAGAAACATGCTTCATCTTACTTTTAATTTGACACTTTCATTTTTATTATTATATTTTTTATGTGAATTGTTGCACAAGAATAGGATGAAATTGGGGGGGGGGTGAAAATAAAGAAAGAGTGACGATCCTTCCTCATTCTGACTTTGGATATAATTGGTTTGTGACTTCATTGGTCACAAATTATTTCTTGTGCTCTTTTGGCATTTTTTTATGGTACGCCCCTTTGTGGAGTATGGAATTTTTGATATGGTAAGCATGCCACTCCAAACTAGATTTTTGTCTGGAGATGATTCTTTACTTCTATTTTTTAGAAAACAAAGAGGGGAACAAAAGGTGTCCTTATGCTTATAAGGTCACACCTTTTTTTTTAATTTTCAAAAGTGTCATTACATCAGATACAATATTATTATCAATCACATTATACAATATTTACATCAAGTTAATCCATAGTTTAAAAGTAGAGAAAAATTGTGTTTGGTTTTGATTGATTCCATACAACTCACCAACTTTTCCAAGGAGTGACGCTATTTTGGGGTCCTAGGTGACATGATGGTTTCAGACATGGCAATTTGGGAATATTTTTGCAAATGATTTACCAAATTCAAGGGGCACAATGATAAAAAACTATTTGTATTGGTTGACTAGATAAATTCCATTTTGCAACAAAAGAAATAAAACATGGCCGACTAGATAATGGCCATGAACAAAGAAACTATATGCAAAACAAAAAAGGCAAAGTTAATGCAAGAAAAAAAAGATAAAGGGGTGGAATAGAAATATACCTCCCACCTCCACCTGGGACTTAGATTTTTTCTTGTCCCGAGAAAACTAAAACCCTAGATGGAGGAAAGAGAAGAGTGAGGATTCCTAGGTTGCCTTGGTAGCTCGAAGAACATCCAACAAAATGGGATGTGTATGAGGACTGGGACTTTCATCAGAGGCGCTTCATATTGTACCTGATGATAGGGTAGTTGTGGAATCTCAGTGGAGTGTTCATGTTTTCTTTCATATCACACTCCCTCCAGTAATATCCACATATCTTCCTTTGATAGCAAAGGAAGTGTTGAAGATGGATGTGAATTGGGGGAGGTTGGCGGGTACCCGAAGGGCAACACTTGTAGTGATGAATGTGGAAGATCGGGCAGAAGATCTAGGATAGATATCTTTTTGTCACCTGGATCTAATGTAGTGGAGAGGGTGCCAATATTGAAAGAATTGGTTTGTCAGTCAGGTAAAAAATCACATGGGGCCGTATGTCTTCCTGGAGGATTATGCAACAAGGTGCATCCAGATCCTTTGCCCCATAGATGGAAGCTGGTGGATTTGGTTTTGATGACTCGTAGATGATATAATTGTCATTATAATCATCAAAATTTATTACTCTGAGTTGCTCCATCTCAGTTGGAGGCCTATTTGATCTGTTGTCTCAATGTAGGCTTCATTTGTTATTGTGCCACAAACTGGATAACAAAGAGACTTCCAACTTGACATTCATCTGACATAAGGAGACCAACATGTCTCACTTGTGACACATAAAAGAACTCTACTGACTTTTATCCATGGATGAATACTTCCTACTCAAAGCATCTGCTACACATTCACCTTTCCTAGATGATAATCAATCGTGCAATCATAGTCTTTGATCAACTCCATCCAATGATGGTGCCTCATGTTCAACTCTTGTTGTGAAAAGATGTACCTTAGGTTCTTGCAATCTGTGAAGATTTGGCACTTCTCCCCATACAGGTAATGCCTCCGAATCTTCAAACCACGTACTAATGTAGCTAACTCCAAGTCATTGGTTGGCTAATTCTCCTCGTGTTTCTTAAGTTTTCCAGAAGAAAAAGAAAGTACTTGCTTGTCTTGCATCAACATGCATCCCAAACCACTCTTGGATGCATCACAAAAGACAATGTATCCTTTTCCTTGCTCAGGAAAAACCAAAACTGGTGCACTTTTCGGCTTCTCCTTCAATGTTTGAAAATCTCATTGACACCTGTCATCCCAAATGAATGGCACATCCTTCCTCATCAACTTTGTTAGGGGTAGGGCGACAATGCTAAAGTCTTTGATGAACCTCTGATAGTAGCCCGCCAAACCTAGGAAGCTGCACACTTCTATTGGCATCTTCAACTGATCCCTTTCTATTACAGACTCTACCTTCTTAGGGTCCACGCATACTGCTTATACAGATATAACGTACCCCAAGAAAGCTACCTCCCTCAACTAGAACTCACACTTGTTGAACTTAGCATAGAGCTAGTGTTGTCTCAACGCTATAAATGCCCGACACAGATGTTGTTCATGATGTTGACTGTCCTGACTATATATCAAAATGTCATCTATGAAGACAACCACAAACTGATCAAGGAACAGTCAGAACACCATGTTCATCAAATACATGAACATTGTTGGTGCATTGGTCAACCCAAACGACATAACCACAAACTCACGATGACCATACCTTATCCTAAAAGCTGACTTTGGTATGTCACCCTCCTTGATCCTCAATTGATGATAGCCTGACCATAGAACTATCTTTGAGAATACTGCCATACCACGAAACTGATCAAACAAGTCATCTATCCTCGACAAGGAATACTTATTATTTATCATGACCTTGTTCAACTGTTTGTAATCTATGCACAACCTCATAGACCCATCCTTCTTCTTTACAAACAACACTGGAGCACCCCATGGTGACATACTCGACCTGATAAAACCTTTGTCAAGCAGTTCTTGCAACTGTCTCTTCAACTCTGCCATCTCTATCAGAGCCATTCTATATGGTGTCTGAGATATGGGTTGCGTACCAGGAATCAGATTGATCCCAAAATTAATCTCACTGGGTGAGGGAACACTTGGAAACTCTTCAGGGAACACATCCTCAAACTCCCTAACCACCAACACTTCTTGGATGTTAAGACTCCTCACCTATGTGTCCACCACATGTTCCAAAAATGCCTCACAACCTTGTCTCAAAAGCTTCCTCGCTACCATAGCTGATACTAGACATGTCGGGAGAATCTTCCTATCTCCTTGGAAGATCCACGTCTCACTACCAACTACAAACATTGCTTGCTTGTAACTATAATCTAAGACCATTCTATACTTCTCTAGGGTATCCATTACAAGGATCACATCGAATCCATGCATGCCAAGTGGTATGAGATGCACATGAATGTTGTGTCCCAAAAAAGAGGGAACACAAGAAGGACACACATCGTGCAACACTGCAGAACTGACCAACGGGGTTTCTAGCAACAAGAAACTCTTCCTACGACTAACAGGCAAAGAGAAACTACTAATCACTTCATGTGCGATAAAAGAGTATGTAGCACTCGGGTCAATCAAAAACAGATATAAAGCAAGAAGAAGACAAATCAGAATGAAATAACTCCATTTGACTTGTCACCACTCGCTGGTTGACCACCGCCTCCGGCTGCTCGTGGCATAGAATCTAGCCATTACCTATTCTCACCTCTGTCCTCTGCTTCCCTGAGCAGACAATTCAAATTGTGATGCTTGGCTACATCCGTGTCCTTCTGTTCCACTGTTGCTCTGCTCTCTCTATGAACCCTGTTGGCTCTGCCTTGGTTGTTGAATCACTTCATCATCATTCACTAGATAGAACTATCTAGTATGGACAAATTGTCCACACTTGTAACATGTTTTATTCTCATACCAAGGCCTAGGTGTCCCTATCACCGATGTTGATGCAAAACTCTGGGATCCTGAGGGGAGAAAACTACAGCCTCTACCCTTGCTTGGTGATCACTGAGTCAAACCACTGAACCTCTGTGATGCTGGCGGTGTAGAAAATCTCAACTTCTTGAAGCCACCTGACAAATGTCCTAACAACTATGTAGACCATTTCTTGGTACTTGCCTCTCTCTTCTCCTTTATAGATCGTTCTATCCTCTGAATAGACTCCACAAATGTAGCAAACCTCTCTCAATTCTCCAGAGCACCAGCTGGGGTACAAAGCTCAGCTTTCATCCCCTTCTCAAAATGACGAATCAACTCATCCTCCGTCACATCCGTGTGAGGACAGAATCTCAAAAACTCCATAAACATTGCCTCATACTTGTTGATCATCATGGACCCTTATCGAATACTCTCAAACTGACTAATCTTCTCGTCAAGATACGTCTATGGTAAGTGCCGACTTACAAACTCTTGTCGAAACTCCTCCCAACCAACCACAACATCGAGTTTCTTCTCCTCCTCTATGGCCAACCAGTGGCCAGCACTCCCTCTCAGGAGGTACACTGCATGCTTCACCTTAATCTCTTCAGGGATACTTAGGATCTTAAGGGCCTTCTCAAGCTCAGTCAGCCACAAATTTGCATATGTCGGGTCAGCTGTTCTAGCATACTCAACCACCCCAACCCGACAAAGACACTTGAAAGTCTTCCTAGTACCCAAAGATTTATCAAGGGGAACATGTGCCCTATGCTGAGGTGTAGGCATCTTGTCCTCCATATGAGTCATCATTGCCATAAACTTCCCAAAAAGGGATTGAAAGGTAGGGTTTTCTATCATGGTTGGGTCAAACTAGGGGACTTCAAGCACCTAATATTCTCATGCTTGGTTCCTTGCACCACCACCTGGTGCAACAACACTTCTCTATGTAGCATGTTCTTCATGTTCTCCAGACATCTTTTATCTTTTCGTCTTCTTCTTCTCCATAAGTAGAAGTGACTACAAGATAGATTGGAGGACACTAGAATACACACAAACCCTAGTCCTAGGTCCCTATAGACTCAGCAAATCTAAAGCTATGATACCAAACCAAACGGTGGCGCCCCGCACTACAACAAAACTAAGATTACTCAAAACAAAACTGCAGAAGAGATATCAACAAACTTATTAGCAGAAAACACTAAATATTGTAACCTTTTTCATAAAACAACCATATAGCAAGAGCTTTTACACATGTGTCCTTTCATGCCTCAAAGCATTCACAAGACATGTTGTCAACCTATCACGAAAGCATTGTTCTAGAATATATATACAAGATTCCACCATATCTGATATACAAAGGCACATAAAGATAACACATTTGCAAAACATCTATAAAATGCTCCCAAAGACCCAAGTGTACCAGGACAACTCTAGAACTCTATCAACAAAAGACATCCAACAACACTTCCAACCTTATCAACTACTGCTCCTCTGGATGCTGCTCAACCTCCTCTCCACGATCTCTACCTCTTTGTGCTTGTCCACCTAAAAGGGGTTTAACCAACGGGGTGAGACACACAATCCTAGCGAGAGATATAACTCTCCGCCAACTCTATTATTATCACAGATAAGGTAACTAAGCAGCAGTTTAAACAAAACTAAGATGAATCAGGTAATGATTATTAATAGGAAGGCAATTAATGTTGCATTATGTAACATCTTAATAATTATAAAAAGAATACAAAGAACGTGTATATTTTCTATCAACAACATTGTACAAAGATCAAGAAAGGCTCAACCAATGTTTTTGTATTTGTTCCTATACAATTATACTAAACGGATGATTATGTATTCATTATGCCCAGAGGATTTGAATTGTACAATCTAAATCCAACCAACCACTATATAAATATATAGTTGAAATTAGTGCCACACAAGGTCTAATGGAAGAGTCGGAATCCACAACCTCACCACACCTCTTGGTCAGCAAGAGAAAACACCATAGAGACATATCAGTTAACTGCAAAAATGGCATATAGCTAAGATCAGGGATTGGCTCACGCATGGCCATCCACATATATAATCATAACTATCCCACCTTGGTATAGGTTTGGCGCTAGAAGAACAGGCTCACACATGGTCGTTCTAACAAAAGGAGTGGCTCACACATGGCCATCCATGTCATAATGAGATCAGGTCATGCATGTCCATCTCGCACATCAAGTATTTATAGATACAAGGAATTACTCAACTTGTACCCCACATATTAAAAAACATGTACTCCGAGTTAAGCTCATTTCACCATCAACAATAAAGCTGACACTGGAATGGATCTATGGCATAAGGCAACTACACTATAGGATTTTACTTGATTAATTAGGTCAATATAGAAATCTTAAAGCATCAATCAAGTTACAATGTATAACCTTTAAATAAGATCTACATAAATAGGGCATGATTCATCACTAGAACATGTGGATCACATTAAGTGTGATCTCATCACATCATGTCTCTTTATGCTTACTATTCACCATATGTCCATCACAAGGACCATATGTCCATCACAAGGACCAAATGTCCATCACAAGGACCACATGTCCATCACAAGGACCAAATGTCCACCACAAGGACCAATGTCCATCACATCATAACCACCATAGCTCATGCCTGGCTATGTACACCAATCAATATCACCTGCATGGTTAGGAATTGATAACAAGAAGGAAAATCATCATCATCTCATAGAACTCATGCTATACATTCACATCATACACTTTACATCATAGAAATTAGGGTTTCACTTTACCCAATTAGGGTTTACAAGGTTGGATCACCAACCACCCTTAGGTCATCATTTCCTTTATCATTATGAGATGTGTTATTAGATATAGAAGCATGTTTCTCATTATCATAATAAAACATGTTATGTGTCTTAGAGACATAACCCTCACATCATACATACCACTATTCCATAGGATACCATACCATTACTATGAGACACAAACATCAACATGGTCCGTCTCAACCATCACCGTAGAGTATCACATTACACCACGTATCCTTAGAATCAACAAGATACATCACTACCATCACATAGGGTATCAGTTAACCCTAGGTATAGAGCTACCAACCTCAAGGTGAGAATCGGTTATCATCATTTGGTATCAGGCTCAACACCTAAATGAGAGAGTGTCAGCCAAGGCACAACAAAGGATATTGGTCTAGAGATTCATTAGAAAGTGTATTGATCATACCATCTCATAAGGTATTGGCCTCACCATCCATTGGGGTATCGGCCTTTGTGTCCCTTTATGTATCATCCACATAGATCTCCATAGGATATCGACCATTAGGGTTTGGTTGTATTGTTTAAACCTCAAGGAAGACGTTTCTCATATCCACTCAAGATGTGTTGGGATGGAGAGTATCGTCTTGCAAGGTGTGTCAGATTACAAGGTGTATTAGATTAGGGTTACCCATATTGACCACCATACTTAACTAAAAGAATCAAGGTTCAACAATCTTGTCCACTAATCACCACTAGATCATGACAAGCCAACATCATAAGAAGTATATCGATTTACACAAGAGCATATCATTCAAGCATATCAGATTACATGCATATCAGTTTAGCACATCATGTTGGTTTAGTCATCTTCTACCTCAAGATGACGATATTATCAAGGAAAAGGAAAAGAGAAACTTATGGCAGTAACTTAGCAAGGTTACTCTCAAAAATAGAATGTAAAGATACCAAGAAAAGCTACCAACATGTAAACAATAACAAGCTAAGAGAAACTAGCAAGATAACTAGTAGAAAAGTGATAATAACAAAGTAGGTTTAGAGTTATATAGCCCACCTCAAGAACAACCACCAAGATCTAAGATCCAAGGTCAAGCTCCAATCTTCCCAAGCTCAAGTTAGAAGAAGATCCTCCTAGCTCGATCTCCACAACACCTCCAAGAAGGAAGATAGAACTAAGGTCAAGAAATTAAAAGAGAGGAAAGAAGGTACCAAGGTCCATGGCCGAGAAGAAGAAAGAAGAAGAGAAAGAAAATTAGAAGACCATGTCTTACCAAAGAAGAAGATGAAAGAGAGAACTACAAGCTTTGGCTCACCAACCAAGCTCCAAGGGAGAGTGCTCTTCAATCTCAAGCTTGGCCACCTAGGAGAGAAAGCAAGGATCACTAAAAGGGTTCTCTTGCTTGGGAAGAGAGGGGTATATATACATGGTCGATGAGAGAGAGAGCAAGGGGAAGGTGTCACCACCTAAGCACCCTAGATGACACATGTCCAACAAGAAATGCCATATGCCACACCATGCAACAAGGTGATAGAACCTATGTCTCACCCACTAGGTCACTAAGGAAGGTCAAGGTCAACACACCCATCCACCTCCTTCATAAACCCATAGGGATGAAACCCTAGGTCACAAACCGATATGGCACTCCTCCTAGAGTCACCACAACCCGATATGGTGATCCTCAAGGTGCCACAAACTGATAGGATGTCCCTCAAGACACCCTCAACTGATACCAAGCCTACTCAAGGCAACCAAAAACCAATACATGGTCTCACCAAGGCTCTCAAGCCTGAGTCAACACTCTCATGAGCAAATCACACCTCAAACATGTGCCCAAAACATAACCAAGGATGTCACCACTCAACCAAGGCCAAAACAAAACACCCAACACTTCCTCTTTCCTCTAGAGGATGCCAAGAGAGAGAAGAAACACTCTAGTGGTGGCAAACTTGCACATCAACCTCTATCCTAGGTGAATTGCAAGTTGCACCAAAGCCTCACCACAAAGCACAAACATCAAGAAATCAAGATCAAACAAGGAGAGCAAACCTCCAACATGCTCTAATTGCATCTCAGATGATTATAGCAAGGAGCTTAGCAACATGCTTAAGCAAAACAAACTGGGTTAGCCCAAATCGTGGGTCAGGGTCCTTACAAAATATTTGCTCACCAAGTCATACGAGACCGATTACAGGTTCAATTATGATGGAATGTGAAGTTTTTGTTATCTACAATTACTTGACTTGACTTTCTATATATGTTGTTAAAAATATATGCACACATTTTGGTTGCACCCACATATACATTAGAGTGATATGATGACTATGTTTTGTTTGGCCAACATATTAGGTTAGAAATGAATATTTAAAGATCGAGATAAACCTAAAAGAAAAAAGATAATGCCAAAGAAGAAACCAAGGAGTAGTTTATATAGTTTCATTTGTGTCTTTATTAATATGCTAGCCTTTCTAAATATTCAAGTATATTGTAAACTCCCTTTGAGGAGCTTTGCCTCCCATTTTGTAATAATACTCTTTTAAGGAATTCTTAATGAACATTTCATTTGTTATAAATCTTGATGCCAAAAAATAAGGATAATGGCTTTTTCCTTCTTGGTCCACCTTAAATGGGGATAATAAGAGTAGAGGGACATTAGACAGTGGGACCCAACATGGTCATAATTGATTAATCAATTAAATAATATGAATCATATGATATGATAAACATAAAAAAGTATTCTTAGAAAGTGATGAACCATCATGAATGATTTACATCACATACCAAGCTATACTAATGAAAATAAAAAATCTATCTATTACAAAGTTTTTGAGATCTAAGTTAATCCCTTCAAGGGTGAATACATTTAGAAATTTTAAAAATATACTAATGATAATTGCAAGAATAGGGAAACTTTTTTGTTCAATCTTGTCTTCAGCAATCAACAAAAAATGTGTATATTGATGACATGCTCAACCATTGTAATGTGTCCTTATTCTACAAGGGTTAGGAACAAAACCCTACGTAAAGAGAGAATAAATGGGAGATGTGGACATAGCCGGTATGTGCATATAATATTCAAGTATTTGTTGGTATTTACGTGATATAAAATGTATGAAAAACAAGATAAGTTGTTCCCAATAAAGAGGGAACAAAAATCCATAAATGGAATGTCAATAAAAATATTTAATTATCATGATGATCATTAAACAAAGAAACAAACTCATTAGCTTTCCTTAAATCACAATATATATCACAATCACAATAAATAAAATGTGTAGAATAATATACAAATGAGAATAAAATAAACAACAAAGTTTGCCCCATCACTACACAAAAGCAATAATATATGTTTTTGGGTAATGGGAATCTCCACCTGATTACCCACAAATAAGAACCACGATCTAATTCATCAACAGAATAAACAAATACAATAGGCTACATCTCCTAATTTATTGTTACGATTACATTACGCTAGTGGTCATAATCAACATGCATGTTAAGGAAGAAGTTTACTCAGTTGCTCATTAGAGGTTCCAAATTGCGGTCACACCACAAATAAACCCAATAAGTTGAAATTTTCCATAAAAAACGTGGATCACTTAGGGGTTTGATTACAAAAATGATCCATTAGAAAATCATGAAGAAAATTGAGAATTGTCAACAAGATATAAAAGATATGGTTCAATTTGCGACTTGAATCATAGCAACATGTATCAAGACCAACCAAGAAGTATAACCAATTAGGTAAAATTGTAAGGATAAAGGAATTTGCAAATACATAAATTCATCCAAGTCAAGAATGAGGCAATGTGGATAAACTTTCCACTACTAATAAAAATTAAATGAAAAGTACCTTAGTCGATGAACCTAATTAACAACTTCCAATAGTCCAAGGTCTGTGTTTTACAATTAATCTCCTATTATAATTCTTACATAATATAGAGTGACTTATTAATCAATATATAAACCTTAAGTATCAAGTTTTACATTCGATCAATTACCCCATAAAACCTATATCAGTCGATATATTTTGTCTTCTTATTCTTGAACATTTTTATTTCTACTTTTCTAGGTTATATATATATATATATATATATATATATATATATATATATATATAGAGAGAGAGAGAGAGAGAGAGAGAGAGTCAGGCTGGAATACACTCAAGTGTATCCAGAATAGAATACACTCAAGTAGTTTTCCATGATGCAATATTTTTTAAAAAATCTAGTCTATCTATCTTCTTAAAAATCCTGTGAATAGCTCAAATATTAAATTTGAGCCCATTTGGACATTTATAGGTCATGTTATGAATACCACAAACATTATAAATTTTAAATTAGTTTCGTACGTGAATTTTGTTACCCTTAGATGAGTGACTTATACTCATCCAACTGAGCTCAAAATTTGCATGTAACCTAATTATAGTATAACAATGAAGATCAATGGTTTAAATTTTGCAAAAAAATAGTCTTGATATGCAAACACCACTTGAGTGTAGCGTTCGATCTGTACACTCGAGTGTATTCTAGCTTGACTCTCTCTCTCTCTCTCTCTATATATATATATATATATAATTACATGAGTAGTTTTGGTCAATCATCCCATGGATAACAAAATGACAACACACCAACCAAGAGAGTGTACTTGTAAATCCCTTCTCCAGATCTTCGATAGAGGATTCCCTTGAGTCCTCCTCTCATAGGCAGTCTCAACAATCCCCTCTCAGAGTGTGAGATGACATGATGAACCAATGTGGCCTTCCACCATTATTGGTTCAAGAAAGAAGACATAAAAACAAAAAAGAACCAACCATAGATATATTGAAACCCCAGAGAGTGATCTTCACATCCCAATGAAGACACATGTGAAGAAAATAGATCGAATTGAGGTCCAAAGATGAAGAAGATGACTTGATATAAAACAATAAAAAAAATCAGAAGTGTGAAAAGTATGCACACCTAGAATTGGACTTAATGAACACTTTTTGGGCTTCATAGGACCACGACCAATTGTTCCCAACAACTAGAAGGAAACCCACCAGGGTATAAATAAGTAAATCAAGTTGAGAGGTTCATGGGACTAAATAGGGCAAAGAAATCAATGTCAAATGACTTGGTGGGGTTTTCCATAGGTTATAATACTGATATATATGTGAAGGCTATAGTTGGTAAGGATCCTAAGTTTAGAAGGAAAGAGGGTACACAAGGTGTTTTAGGATTTATATGAAATGAAAGAGATCAAATTTGGAAAAATCCAAGGATTGATGGATTCATAGTTCAATGATTAAGATGAAGAATAGTAGGATAGTATCATGAAGATAATGGAAAAAGATTTAGAAGGAGTAAGGCACATGTGAGTCCCTAATGAGAATGAAATCTATAAGGGAGAAACCAAAAAACATGTGATTTCATCTAAATACTGGAGTCTGACCTAGAGTTAGATTTGGATGAGGGATAAGGACAACATAGGGGTGATATCCAACTCTAGACCAAAGTTGTAGTAAAACTAACTAGCACTAAGTTATTATAACCAGGATTTAAATAACTAGTTTGTAACTTGTTTTAGTGTGTCTATATTTTTTCCAAATAAATTGAAGGTAGGTATCCTATATTATCTAACCATCTATACTCTATTTTTAAACTTTGTTATATTTTAGTATTGTCTTATAGGATTTTCAATCACCTAGAGTTGTCCTTATTTTTCTAACATATATTATTACATTCTACCTTTTAAATTTACATTTAGAATTCAATATTATCTTCACATTATGTTTTCATGAAGACATTTCTCTGTAATTAAATTGTATAGAATCTATCATTGTAACAAATAAATCATTTAATCCTTTTAGTAAACGATTAACTTATATAATGTAAGTTTTAGTCATAAAAATTATATATAAAATATAAAGTTACTTATTTGGATATATTACATATAATCATCACATGTACTTCATGCATATTTCCATGATTCCAAAACATATTTTTATATATTTTTATAACCTTTCAAAAATTAATTATGCAATCACAAGATAAAATATTTTACTAATTCTCATAAAATTTTTTTCTAGTCAATGACTCATATATCCCCATTTTCTATAATTAAATAAGAGAGTATGACAAGGCACAATGGTCATTTGACCCACTTATAAGACTTGAGTAGTCATTAGGAAATAGAAGGTGAGAAGATCTTATTGTCCTCTTGAGTGTGTGATAACTAAAATCATAGATTAGGGAAGCTTAGTGAATCTATTGGATCTCGTATTGAACCTCTAGTAAACCCTTAAAGAAACATTGGAGAAGAAAATTTTTGAGGAACATGAGGACTTTATTGGTACTTGTCTCTATAGTTTAAATCCATTAGCTTCTTATTGAAATACTAGATCCAAAAAAATCTTACTAGATTTAGTCAGAGAAGAGAGAGTAGATCCCAAAAAACCAACATAATGGTAGGTGGAGAGGAATGAACAAGATGGTAATCCAGTATGAAACAAAACAAACCAAACCAAAACCACCACCAACTTCATAAAGACCAACCAAAGTGAGGGGAATAAACTCCATCTGGAGAAAGATGAGAAATACTTTTGTCATGCATCAACTAAATCAAAATACAACTAGATCAAAAATCATAAGGAAGATTATATTGAGGCCGGAACCATCCAATATAAGGAGCAAAAAATCTTTTTAGGTCTTACAAACCTCTCAAAATTGTTTTCGTGATCAATGGATGACATTAGCTCATTCACAGAGTTTATATTCCTTACAAAGAAACTAGATTTTAGGGGAATAAAGTGAGGAAAACCCACAAGAATATGACTAGGAAAAGAATCAAGAGTTCCCTGGAGGCATGATGTCAAAGAAATTTCATTATAGTTTCTAGAGATATTGAGAATTACTTTTGATCACCAAGAATCAAGATTAGGTTTGAGGAAACAACTAAGAAAGGATTTGTGAGCAGTTGGTGATAGGGGAAAAATGCAATAGAACTAGGATAATGCTGTGGGGATTATCACAATACAAATTGACTAAGATATATAATCCTAATTTTTACCTAATCTAATGTGCAAATCACTACATGCAAATGGATGAGTCTTATCATAATATAGCTTTAGGATCAAACCCAAAGGATTTATAAATAGGGATTGATAGCTTAATTAAGAAAAAGCAATTAACAAGGGTTGATCGAGTTGATTGTTTGTTAATTAAGTAAATTATCTAAGGAAGTAAAAAAATGCAAGGATTAAAACTAAGATAAATGAATTTTAAAAGGCCAGGGAATGAGGTTTCACCCCAACTACCAATATGCACATTCATGCATTGCACAAATAACTGTAATAATTCATAGTGCAACATTACAAACTATAGGAAGCACAAATAATCCCCACACCATAGTTGATAGACTTCTCTCCAATAATTTTACATATTAAAATAATAAATAGAGAATAATAAGCTCATGGATAATGTAGCAGTGTATATAAGATGCTTTGTGTTATGTGAAAATCAACCTCTAAAAGACAACTTTAGTCTTTGATCATGTTCTCTGATAGAAAGAATCCACTTTTGTCTTTATAATTCCCTAATTACAAACACGATATGGGATGGGGTTTGTATGGAATAAGATGTAATTGTAACATCCCTGACCTGGGTTATGAACTAACCCTAGGTGTTTTGCCTAAATATGTAATTAAATCCTTGTGATTAACTTTGGACATGTAATTAAGTTCCTCAGAAACATATATTTCAATTTTTGCTCCTTTATATATAAAGTTGTAGCATTGTTTGGTAATACAGGGATCTATGTGCAAATTACCCAGTTAAGGGATTAACTTGCAAATTGCACATGTTGAGATGTTCCTCTGATGTTGAGACATCATGAGGATGTTTATGATGAAGTTTGAGGGATTTCCCAAGCTTGAGCACCAAGGTGCAGTTATGGAAGCAACCCCTGTACTTGAAAACCCTAAATTGGTGTAGAGTGCAATTTACCCAATTTGAGGGGTGCAACTTGTAAAATACATCATCTAAAATATCTTTTATAACTTTTGTCATCATTTAGAGTATAAATGATGAAGAGGGCACTTCATTTGAATAATCATATAATACAGAACACCTTTGTGATTGAATAATCAAGGTGTGTGTGTAATAGCCCTTTTATGTGTATGCTTTAGTGATGGTTTGATCCTCTTTGCCTTCAATTATTGATCTTAGAAGGATTTTGTCCTTAGAAATAAGATGTGGGGACGTGCAAAAAAGAAAGGAAGGACTTAGATGAGAAATGAGGAAACCATATATTCTTATGTTGGAATTTCACCCAAAATATATATACCACTTCCTTTGCAAGCAAAGGAACGTTTCTTTCATTCCCTCACTTATCCCCCTTTCTCAAACCGACTAAGGCAGAGCTATGGAGCATAGGAGAATGACCAGGGAGTTCAAGGTAAGTTTGGATCATCCCTTTAGCTTGAATTCATGGAGGAAACTCGATTTCAAGGTTGAATTCATGGCTAGCTCACCTAGCTTTATCTTTCTAGCCATTCCTTTCCAACTCTTCCTTGGAGAATTCACCTTGGCTGACCTGTGGAGCTCAAAGACGCCATTAAAGACATGAATCTTGGAAGCTTGGAGCTCAAGGAACAACCTTTAGGCGGGTTTTATAACTCTAAACCTTATGCTTTGATTATACAACTTTTTCTATGTATATAGTTGCTAGTTCTTCTTCTTTCCTATCTTCCCTTGCATCCTTGCAAGTAAAATCGTGAAGAACTGCTTCTATTCTTGAGGTAGAAGATAAGGGCATTAATTACTATGCTTATACACGGATTTCCACTTTACTAAACGGTCCTAACCAATTGCCCATGCGGTTTGCACAATCGTTTGGTGGGCAAACGGTTTCAGGGTCGCATAGAGGCAAACGGTCTCCAAGACCGTTTGGTCCAGTTGACCAAGCGACGACCGTATGGGAATCCTATTCCTAATTATGTAGGATGATCACCCACAAAATTTGAGGGGTTAACTCCAAAGGAATCGTGAGATATAAGCAAATCAATTAACAAGTCCAATTGAATGAAGTTCTGATTTTCAATCTATTTAATTTTCCCTTTTTTGGCAAACGGTCTCAAGACCGTTTAAGATGGTTGACCAAGCATTGAACATTTGGGATTACTGTTCATAATGATGTTGATTAATGACTCACCAAATTTGATGGCTTAATTCCAAACGAGTCATGAGTTGAAGGCTAATCAATAGGGCAAACCCTAATTGAAATCAGTGCTGAAATCCCAATGAGTTAATTAGAGATTTTGGGTTGATTAGCCCAAACGGTCTCAAGACCATTTGGGGAATCATCCAAACGGTCTCAAGACCGTTTGGGGATCACCCAAGACCGTTTATAGGTCTGGGGTCAAGTATAGTTGACCAATTGAAGGTCCAAAGGTACCAAACCATATTGCAATTAAGTATTCATGTAATGATTAACTCAATAGATCAAACCTTGATGAATTTTCACTATAGTCCAAAGGATGGATGGGAAAACGGTTTCAAGACCGTTTGGTGTCAACCCAAGACCGTTTGGAGGTCTAGGGTTAAGGTAATTTGATCAATTGAGGGCCCAATTATAGTGGGTTATTGAAATAATCAAATTGCTGATTTGTGACTTAATTAAGGTTCAACCCCTATCAAATCAACTTAGATTTTGATGAATTCTTGGGAAAACGGTCTCAAGACCGTTTGGAGGTCATCCAAATGATCTCAAGACCGTTTGGGCCATGTTTGGGCCCAATTGGAGGTCAATTGATAGGATCAACCTTGAATTGATTCACATTGTTGAATATTGATGACCATCCGATTTGAAACTCTAATTGAGATGAACATAACCCTAATTGGCTTTCAATTGAGGGTTAATTTGGTGTCCAATTGATTGAGTCTCATCCTAATTGACTCAATTTATAAGTGGTTAACATGGCTTTGGCCAATTGAGGGCTTCAACATACTTAATTATAAACATTTGTAACTTTTGAACCATGTTGGAGGTCCAAACGGTTTGAGCCCATTTGGACCAAACAGTCTCAAGACCGTTTGGGTCCAAACGGTCTCAATACCGTTTGGGCTCAAACGATATTAAGGTCGTTTGGACCAATCGATCTCAAGACAAGTTGATCAAACGGTTTCAAACTGCATAAGCTCAAACGGTTTGGAAAGTCAAACCTAGCATACGGTCAACACACCCAAACGGTTTGGGCAAACGACCTCGATGTCATACGGTCTTGGAGTCAAACCTAGCAAATGGTCAACGCACCCAAACGGTTTCAAACTGTTTGGTGGTTGAAGGTTGAAACCGTTTGGAGGTTTTCAAGGTTATTTATACATAATCACTTAAAGTTGTATTTGGTTCAATGATGATCTAATCTAAACCCTAATGGTAACTTAGAACATTAAGGGACTAAGTGATTAATGAATTGACCCATGATAGTGATCATGAGGTAAATTACCAAAATACCCTTGAGGGGTTTAATTGAGTAATACCTTTTTCTAATAAAACCCTAATCACATGTTAATGGTGTTTTGGCTTATGCTAGCCAATGAGGACGTAACCCAACCTGATCTAGAGTGGTGTTATCACCATCTACTAGTAAGAGGAGAGAGAAAGTATCATAAGAGAGAGAAAGTACCCTTTATAGTGGAAACTTAAGTAAAGTACCTTCAGTACACATGAATGTGCATGATTAGGGTATGATCCACCTATGTGAGATCATGGAAACCCTAATTATGATGTTTAGTGAATCTTAATCTTATCTAGGAACTTTAATGATGATGTTTCTCATACATGATGATGTTATGAGTTCAATTCGCCATGAGGTGAATAGTAAACCCTAATTCTAGGGTGAGGACATGTATTGTGAATAGTAAACCCTGATTGATGAATATTGGGGAACTTGACTCTTCTAAAAGTTTGAAAGTGTAACTTCTAGAATGAATTGTTTACTGTTATCAGTTGAATTAACCATGCAGGTTGTCATGAGATGATGATCATATCCAGGTATGGATTATGAAACTATATTCATTGAAAGCATGCTTTAGCTTTATGAATAGTGATATATCCTGATGCATTGTCAATGGCAACTTATGGATTAAAATGGGCTGTGAGAGCCATAATTACCATCAAGGTCATGCTTTAGAGATGACTTGTGATGAATGTATTGAGATATGATGATTGATGAGAGTTAGGCTTGTTACATTTAGTATTCTCATTTCATAGCTGTTATGCTAATGTTATTGTTTGAAGAACAATGTATGATGTTAAAAGAATCCTGAATGTACCTAACTAATCAAGTGTAATGTAGAGCCCTGATCATAGATCCATCATTGTCAGAGATCAAATGATGGTGAAACAGGTTTTCCTAAGGGAACTCCTGGATCACATACTTTTGAGTATGTGGGGTATATGGATGTGTAGAACCTTACATCCTAGTGTAGGTGTTTGATGTAGATGTGTAATCCATCAATCCTTCACTACAATCCTATACCGTATTAGTGGATGGTAAACATGAAACCTCCTGATGACGAAGAAAGCACAGATATCCGTATCAGTGGAAGATAAACATGAAATCTCCTGATGACGAAGAGAGTACTGAACGCCATTGTAACTCTAAAATAGCGAAGGACCAGATTACCCTGGTAAGCTATTATAGTAGAGGCACGAGATGTCCTACAAGTAATCCTCTTACTGACTGAGGAAGGTGAAGGTCATGAGAATCCGGCTCTTTCGATGACCTAGTATGATACCAAGGCACTTAGCAGTGATTGGTTGGAGGATGAGTGGTAAATCTCATCTCCACAGGGCATAAAAGTAATGTTTGAAAAACATAATCCACAGCGTAGCACACCTGTTAGAGATAACTATGAGTTGATTGATTTATGTCACACTGTATAGTGCAAATGTTTTCATGTTTCATAACTGTTGAACTCATGCTTACTATTAAATCTGATGTTGAATACTTTGAAGCTTTTACTGCTTAAGTTATTCTTTGAGGTACTATAATAAAGCTTCTGGCGGAGAGTTATAACTCTCGCTGGGACAATTATGTAAAATTGTCTCACCCCATAGACTTCAAATTTTTAGGTGGACGTCGAAGATGGAGGAACAGGTCTACAGGTGACCAGTCCCAGCAGCAGCAGCACCAGGAGTAGAAGTAAAATCTCAGGTGGAGATTTAGCCTGCCATGTGGTGTAGTTAGAGTCAGTCCTATGTGTCCTCTGTACTCTCAGGTCTTGGAGTCTTTTGGTCTGAGATTTTGGTTATGAGTTCTTGAGATTTTGTATCATGTTGTATATAATTACTCAAGAAGTAATTATCTGAGATGTAAACAGTTTATCTCCTTTTATGAAGGAAGTTTTATGGTTTCAATGCTTTATCTCAAAAAGTTTTAATTTCCGCTGATTTTTGGTATTCCGCTGCTAATCAAATCGCTTCTGCTAAGTTTAAATCGTGTTTATATCGTGGTTTGGAGATCAGAGCCCACAATTAGTGGTATCAGAGCTCTAGGTTCGCTGAGTCTACAGAGGCATAGGATTTAGGATGTCGAGTCTATCCTTAGTATCTCTTCCTTATCTAATAGAATCTTCTGCTCCTCAGGAGAAGAAGATACACAAGGATGGCAGAGCCACATGATGAGTACGTGGTAGAGACTAGTGGTAGTGCACCTCGAATCGGTGCAAGGGTTCCAGAAATAGAACATCCTGCACATGAACCACCCCAGTTTGACCCAGCTGATATGGGTAACCCAGCAGTTCAGATGATGTTTGGGCAGTTTATGACTGCCATGACACACATAACTGACAAGATGCCCATGCCTGCACCTAAGGCACCTGCCCAGCCTGAAGGACAAGGTATCGGTAAGACGTTCGAGCGACTTCGTCGTGTCGGAGCTACCGAGTACTTTGGGACTGCCGACCCCGCAGATGCTGATCTGTGGTTAACAGAGTTGGAGAAGGCTTTCAGGATTCTTAATATCTCAGAGGCTGAGAAGGTTAGACATGCTGTCTATCTTCTCAAAGGCAGTGCTGGTCACTGGTGGAACATGGAAGAGTAGAAGAGACCTGGGATAGAGTTCTCGTGGGAAGAGTTTTTGTCGGGAATTTATCAATAGATATTTTCCAAAGACCTTCCTAGATGAGAAGATCTCTCAGTTTGAGAGATTGAGGCAGGGCATGATGAACATTAGCGAATATGAAGCTAAATTCATGGAGTTGCTGCGGTTCTGTCCGCACATGGCTTCCACAGAAGAGGAAAGAATCAGGAGATTCGAGAAGGGTTTGAATGCTGATATATCAACCCCTGTGTCTGCCTTAGAAAACCGAGAGAGATTCTCTACCTTCGTTGAGTCAGTCCGAAGGATAGAGAGATCTATGGTTGAGAAGAGGCAAACCCAAAAAAGATATCCACAGTTCCAGGGTTCTTCATCTAGGGATTTCAAGAAACCAAGATTCTCTGTACCTAACCCTCCACCACCCAGATCAAGCTCCCAAACTCAGTGGTCACCAAGTAGAGGCAGGGGACGAAGCCTACCTCAACAAGAGACTCACAGTTCTGCATCAATGTCAGTTACTGGACCACCAAGACCACAACAACTGGAAAGAAGTTGCTACAACTGTGGGAAGGTGGGACACTTGATGAAGGACTGCCGATCTAGGCCTATCAGTGTGACACAACCTCAGAGGCAGAGTCAATAGGGATCTCAGAGAAGGCAATCTCAAGGAGCAGCTCGAGGACGTGGACAAGCGTCTCAAGCTGGATCATCAGCACCACCTCAACACCAGGCGACAACAAGGTTCTATGCTATGAACCCACCTGAAGCAGTGGTCAATCCACGGGTAGTGGCAGGTCAGATGGAACTTTTATATTCTGATATGTCTACATCCTGTGTTGTATCTGTTCTGATTGACCCGGGTGCTACGCACTCTTTTATCACTCAGAGAATGATTCGTAACTGCAATATGACGGTTAGTCATAGGGCAGATAGTTTGTTGTTAGAGACTCCGTTGAGTGGGTTTGCCGTTTTGCAGGAGGTATGTTCTCCCTGCATCCTCTTCTTTTCTAATCATCGCATTCAAGTGGACCTTATACCACTTGATATGCAAGGATTTGATATAATCCTCGGGATGGATACCTTAGAAAGGTATAGAGTTGTCTTGGATTGTGAATCCAAGTTGGCTGTGTTTGCTGATGAAGGCAACACATGGATCTTTCAAGGTGAAAGAAAGATTCTGCCCACCTGTCTTGTATCAACTATGGTTGCTGATAAGCTGTTGAGGCAAGGATGTTATGCATTCCTGGCCCATGTGGTAGATGTTACCAAAGAAAGCTCCAATCCTGCTGAAGTTCCCATAGTCAGGGAATTCAAGGATGTGTTTCCTGAAGAACTTCCTGGTATACCACCACCTCGGGAGATTGATTTTGAGATCAATTTGGTCCCAGATACGAAACCCATAGCTCAGACACCGTATAGGATGGCGCCTGCCGAGATGGCAGAACTCAAGAAACAGCTTCAAGAGTTACTTGAGAAGGGTTTTATCCGACCGAGCACTTCACCTTGGGGTGCTCCGGTCTTGTTTGTTAAAAAGAAAGATGGGTCAATGCGATTGTGCATTGACTACAGACAACTTAATAAAGTAACAATAAAGAACAAGTACCCTCTGCCGAGGATTGATGATCTCTTTGACCAGTTGCGTGGTGAAACCGTCTTCTCAAAGATAGACATGAGATCTGGATATCATCAACTCCGTATTAAGGATAGTGACATATCCAAGTCTGCCTTTAGGACAACATATGGTCACTATGAGTTCACAGTTATGTCGTTTGGACTAACCAATGCACCAGCTGCATTCATGGAACTCATGAATAGAGTTTTTCGACCCTTCCTTGATCAGTGTGTTGTCGTTTTCATAGATGACATTCTGATCTATAGTAAGGATGCTCAGCAGCATGAGCAACATCTTCGCCAAGCTTTGACCTTGCTAAGAGAAAACAAGTTGTATGCTAAGTTTAGCAAGTGTGAGTTCTGGCTGCCGGAGGTATCTTTTCTTTGACATGTGATATCTGCATCGGGAATTCGTGTTGAACCTACAAAGGTAGAATCTGTTCTACAGTGGGAACAACCGAAGACGCTGACGGAGATTCGAAGCTTCTTGGGGTTAGCAAGCTATTATCGAAGGTTCATTAAGAATTTCAGTTCCATAGCCTTACCCTTGACTAAGTTGACCCGGAAAGATGTTCCTTTTGTTTGGAGTGATAAGTGTCAGCAATCTTTCCAACTGTTGAAGGATAAGTTGACAAGTGCACCCATACTTGTGCTACCTGAGCAAGGCAAAGGATATATAGTTTTCTGTGATGCTTCTAAGAATGGACTAGGGTGTGTGTTTATGCAGGATAAACAAGTAATTTCTTTTGCTTCTCGACAGCTTAAGAAACACGAAGAGAATTATCCGACACACGATCTGGAGTTAGCTGCTGTAGTTCATGCCCTGAAGATCTGGAGACATTATCTTTATGGAGAGGCGTTTCAGATTTTCACTGACCATAAGAACCTTAAGTACATCTTCTCTCAGCATGAGCTCAATATGAGACAACGCCGCTGGATGGAATTAATCAAGGACTACGATTGTACGATTGATTACCATCCGGGGAAGGCTAATGTGGTTGCTGATGCCTTGAGTAGGAAATCAGCAACATCAACCATGGAAAGGGCACAACTAAACTCTTTAGTATGCTCTAGAAGGGATATGCTTATCGCTTTGAGGAAAGACAATGTACAGTTGAAGGTGTCATTGTTAGCAGGGTTGATGGCTGAGATGCATATTAAACCTACCCTAAGAGAGTAGATTAAGGAGGCACAACATGTTGATGCTGTAGTTCAGCAGATTAGATCGGAGTATGGAAATGAGAAGCGAGATAGTTTCCATGATTCAGATGATCATGTAGCATGTTATCATGGGAGGATGATAGTGCCGGATGTGGACAACTTGAGGAAGTTAGTCCTGGAAGAAGCTCATTCTTCGATGTATGCCATGCATCCAGGGAGCACCAAGATATATCGAAACTTGAAAGATATGTATTGGTGGCCTGGAATGAAGAAGGATGTTGCAGAATTTATTCTGAGGTGTCCTGTGTGTCAGCAAGTTAAAGCTGAACACCAGAAGCCTGCAGGAACAATGCAACCTTTACCCATACCACAGTGGAAGTGGGACCATGTGACCATGGACTTTGTTGTTGGCCTACCCAGGACAAGCAAAGGACATGATTCCATTTGGGTAGTTGTAGATAGGTTGACTAAGACAACACATTTCTTACCGGTCAAAACAACCTATTCTGCTGAAAGGTTATCACAGTTATATGTTCAAGAGATAGTGCGTTTGCACAGAGTTCCTGTCACTATAGTTTCTGACAGAGGTCCCCAGTTTACAAGTCATTTTTGGGAATGACTTCATAATGCTTTAGGCACCCAGTTAAGGTTTAGTACGGCCTTTCATCCACATACTGATGGACAGTCGGAAAGGACCATACAAACCTTGGAAGACCTGTTGAGAACATGTGTTCTCCAGTTTACCGGAAGTTGGGATCTACACCTAAGCTTGATAGAGTTTGCCTATAACAATAGCTATCAGCATAGTATTGATATGGCACCTTATGAAGCCTTGTATGGTAAATGTTGTAGATCACCCTTGTGTTGGTATGAGACTGGTGAGCATCAGTTGTTAGGACCTGATCTTGTGCAGCAAACTACAGAAAAGATTAAGGTAATACAACAACAGATTAAGACTGCACAAGATAGGAAGAAATCTTATGCTGACAAGCGTCGTAGACCCTTAGAGTTCCAGGTCGGAGACAGAGTGTATCTCAAAATCTCTCCTTGGAAAGGAGTCCTTCGTTTTGGAAAGAAAGGGAAGTTAGCTCCTAGATTTATGGGGCCTTATCCAATCATTGAACGGATTGGAAAAGTAGCCTATAAACTAGAGCTGCCACCAGAGTTACAGAGGTTACATCCTGTGTTTCACATTTCTATGCTAAAGAAATGTCACCCAGACACTGAGTCAATTCTACAACCTATGGAGGTAGAATTGAATGATGATATATCTTATGAGGAAGGACCAGTGTCAATCCTTGATAAAAGAATTAAAAAGTTAAAGAAGAAAGATTTAAGCCTTGTGAAAGTCCTCTGGAACCACCGTGGTGTTGAAGAAGCCACTTGGGAACTAGAGGATGAGATGAGAAGGAAATACCCTTCCCTTTTCTCTTAATACGTTTTATCGATTTCGGGGACGAAATCCTTGTAAGGGGTGGATAATTTGTAACATCCCTGACCTGGGTTATGAACTAACCCTAGGTGTTTTGCCTAAATATGTAATTAAATCCTTGTGATTAACTTTGGACATGTAATTAAGTTCCTCAGAAACATATATTTCAATTTTTGCTCCTTTATATATAAAGTTGTAACATTGTTTTGTAATACAGGGATCTATGTGCAAATTACCCAGTTAAGGGATTAACTTGCAAATTGCACATGTTGAGATGTTCCTCTGATGTTGACACATCATGAGGATGTTTATGATGAAGTTTGAGGGATTTCCCAAGCTTGAGCACCAAGGTGCAGCTGTGGAAGCAACCCCTGTACTTGAAAACCCTAAATTGGTGTAGAGTGCAATTTACCCAATTTGAGGGGTGCAACTTGTAAAATACATCATCTAAAATATCTTTTATAACCTTTGTCATCATTTAGAGTATAAATGATGAAGAGGGCACTTCATTTGTATAATCATATAATAAAGAACACCTTTGTGATTGAATAATCAAGGTGTGTGTATTATAGCCCTTTTATGTGTATGCTTTAGTGATGGGTTGATCCTCTTTGCCTTCAATTATTGATCTTAGAAGGAGTTTGTCCTTAGAAATAAGATGTGGGGACGTGCAAAGAAGAAAGGAAGGACTTAGATGAGAAATGAGGAAAACATATATTCTTATGTTGGAATTTCACCCAAAATATATATACCACTTCCTTTGCAAGCAAAGGAACGTTTCTTTCATTCCCTCACTTATCCCCCTTGATCAAACTGACTAAGGCAGAGCTCTGGAGCATAGGAGAACGACCAGGGAGTTCAAGGTAAGTTTGGATCATCCCTTTTGCTTGAATTCATGGAGGAAACTTGATTTCAAGGTTGAATTCATGGCTAGCTCACCTAGCTTTATCTTTCTAGCCATTCCTTTCCAACTCTTCCTTGGAGAATTCACCTTGGCCGACCTGTGGAGCTCAAAGACACCATTAAAGACCTGAAGCTTGGAAGCTTGGAGCTAAAGGAACAACCTTTAGGTGGGTTTTATAACTCTAAACCTTATGCTTTGATTATACATCTTTTTCTATGTATATAGTTTCTAGTTCTTCTTCTTTCCTATCTTCCCTTGCATCCTTGCAAGTAAAATCATGAAGAACTACTTCTGTTCTTGAGGTAGAAGATAAGGGCGTTAATTGCTATGCTTATCCACGGATTTCCACTTTACTAAACGGTCCTAACCAATTGCCCATGCGGTTTGCACAACCGTTTGGTGGGCAAACGGTTTCAGGGTCGCATAGAGGCAAACGGTCTCCAAGACCGTTTGGTCCAGTTGACCAAGTGACGACCGTATGGGAATCCTGTTCCTAATTATGTAGGCTGATCACCCACAAAATTTGAGGGGTTAACTCCAAAGAAATCGTGAGATATAAGCAAATCAATTAACAAATCCAATTGATTTATGTTCTGATTTTCAATCTATTTAATTTTCCCTTTTTGGGCAAACTGTCTCAAGACCATTTAAGATGGTTGACCAAGCATTGACCGTTTGGGATTACTGTTCATAATGATGTTGATTAGTGACTCACCAAATTTGATGGCTTAATTCCAAACGAGTCATGAGTTGAAGGCTAATCAATAGGGCAAACCCTAATTGAAATCAGTGCTGAAATCCCAATGAGTTAATTAGAGATTTTGGGTTGATTAGCCCAAACGGTCTCAAGACCATTTGGGGAATCATCCAAACGGTCTCAAGACCGTTTGGGGATCACCCAAGACCGTTTAGAGGTCTGGGTCAAGTATAGTTGACCAATTGAAGGTCCAAAGGTACCAAACCATATTGCAATTAAGTATTGATGTAATGATTAACTCAATAGATCAAACCTTGATGCTTTTTCACTAGAGTCCAAAGGATGGATGGGCAAACGGGGTCAAGACCGTTTGGAACTCATCCAAACGGTCTCAATACCGTTTGGTGTCAACCCAAGACCGTTTGGAGGTCTAGGGTTAAGGTAATTTGATCAATTGAGGGCCCAATTATAGTGGGTTATTGAAATAATCAAATTGCTGATTTGTGACTTAATTAAGGTTCAACCCCTATCAAATCAACTTAGATTTTGATGAATTCTTGGGCAAACGGTCTCAAGACCGTTTTGAGGTCATCCAAATGATCTCAAGACCGTTTGGGCCAAGTTTGGGCCCAATTGGAGGTCAATTGATAGGATCAACCTTGAATTGATTCACATTGTTGAATATTGATGACCATCCGATTTGAAACTCTAATTGAGATGAACTTAACCCTAATTGGCTTTCAATTGAGGGTTAATTTGGTGTCCAATTGATTGAGTCTCATCCTAATTGACTCAATTTATAAGTGGTTAACATGGCTTTGGCCAATTGAGGGCTTCAACATACTTAATTATAAACATTTGTAACTTTTGAACCATGTTGGAGGTCCAAACGGTCTCAAGACCGTTTGAGGCCAAACAGTCTCAAGACCATTTGGGTCCAAACTGTTGGGTTTTGGATGAGGCAGAGAAGCAGCGGAAACAAAATTTTCTCCCCAAACCCGGAACAAAAGGAATCGCGTCAACATCTATATAATAAGAAAGATGGTTTGTGAATCATACCTTGTCCCGAGGCTTGCTCGGCGACAGTACCACGCGCCTTGCGCGGTCTTCACCTCCGGTCTTGGATAGTGTCTGTGTAGCTCCTGGTCGCACCGGGACTGAAGACTCCTCCTACTACCGGACTGTCGGATGACAGTTGTCCTCCTGAGCGGCAGTGACCTCCCGCCTCTGAAGTAGTCCACACGGACCACCTGGAACTCCACTCTCCTTGTCCCACAAGGAAGTGGAAGGAGTCGCACCCTCCTGTTGACGTACTAGTCTCCAACACACTCTCCTTCTGTCAATTGCAACTGCAGTTGTCCTTCCCTTGCTACACCTCCCTTTGCGGGAAGCACTTGCTCGGGCTCTCTCTCGGTTACCAAAACCAGAGAGAACGACAACTTTGCAGAGCAATCAACTTGCACTGAGTTGTACTTTGAGAAGCCGCCAATACCCCTATATATATAGGCGGGTCATGGGACAGGGTTCTATGTGCCCGGCAATACGGGACTAAAGCAGGAGTAGAAGGATCCGAGAATTTTCCACAAAAAGCAACCGGTTCGCAACTTGAAATGATCGGTTCACAACTGAACCGATCGGTTCGGCCATTGAGCCGATCGGTTGGACCTGAGCCGATCGTTTGGGGCACTCCAACCGATCGGTTGGTGCCCTGAACCAATCGGTTCATAGTCCTAAACTGGCTCAAAAAGACTTTCCTTGTTTCATTCCCAATTGGTATCGAATACCAATGTTATTCCCAATCGAATTGGGCAATTTGAAACCAAAGGAAAATTCTTGTCGACATGACTTTTCCCAACTGGTCGGTTGCACCAGTTGAGCCGATCGGTTCAACCCTTGAACCGGTCATTTCAACCTGGGCATGAGCCGATCGGCCTGGACACTCCAGCCGACCGGTTCAGCAACCTCAGCCGACCGGTTCATCACATGAACCGATCGGTTGGGAGCACAGGTTGGGCAAAATCAGTCAAATGCAATTTCAATCAATCCGATACTCCAATCAATGCGTCCAACACCTTGAACATTATGATATTGAGCTATCGATTAATTGAGTGTTTAATTGAACTACTAAACTCCTTTAGTAATCAATCTAAACATTGCTTGTGGACAAAACTCCTCTTCCAGGTTAAATCCTATGTGTGTGACCCTGCAGGTCCATTTCACGTTGGCAGTGAATGTCCATAACACTTATGACTTCACAAGCAAAGAGCGGTGCCTAGTCACACATCATTGCTACCCAAGTGAAAGTAGAAAGTTGGAGAACAACTTTCATCCTACAATCCGTGAATGGTGTTACAGTGAATGTATAATTCCTTTGTCACTGATATCCAGAATGAACTCGAGGCATGGAACAGTCATCCTGTCAATGTTCATTCATTTCCTTGATCTCAGAGTAGACCGAGTGAGATGTGTATGACATCAATATCACATATTGATTCACACGTGCATGCGCATGCCTTTCTCAATCCTACTCATCAAGTGGCCAAGGATATCAAACTCCCTCAGGAGGGACAAATCCCATATCTATCACTCACCCCTCAAAAGCCCCATGTGTCAAAGCCACCCAATCATCACCTTTATAACAACCCATGTTTCAGGACTGCGTTTGATGATGTCAAAGTGTACCCAACGACATGTGTTGAGTGTAGTGATTTTAGGTCTAAGAATCACACTCACCACCATCACTGTGAGAGCTGACTGTGACTACCATGTCATGGTTCCATGTGTCACTCTCACGGTGGGTCTGTCCGGTACCTTGTTCTCTAACAAGTACCTATGTGCTTGGTTTGATATCACTATATCATGACTAATGAGATTCTGTCATCAACCAACACACAATCTAGTCTTCAGTGTTATTGATGTCTATGGCTATTTCCACAATAACAACCGACTAGGGACTAAACAAGAATGTATACTCTTAACATCCATATGATCTCATCGTTTAGGTCATGAACCTAAAAGCATATGTCATTGAGTAAGACAATCTTTAGACATCTATCATGTTACACCATCATCTCAGAAATAGTTTAAACATATAGATTGGAAATTGCCTTTATTATTATTCAAATCAATTACAAAGTATCCCATTACAATCATCATATGACTTGCTCTATGGGCATACATACCAACAGACTCCCACTTGCACTTAGAGCCAGTCACCAAGGAAACGCAGTCCTTGTGACCTAGCATGACCATCATGCTTCTGCTGAGAAAGGGCCTTAGTCAGTGGATCAACTATGTTGTCTTCAGTTGGTACTTTGCAAATCTTCACATCTCCTCACTGTACGATCTCTCGTATGAGATGGAAGCGCCGCAGTATGTGCTTGGACCGCTGATGTGATCTGGGCTCCTTAGCTTGTGCAATAGCTCCATTATTGTCACAATAAAGCTCAATTGCATCACAGCTACTGGGAACTACACCAAGTTCAGAAATGAACTTCCTGATCCACACAGCCTCCTTTGCTGCATGTGAAGTAGCAATATACTCGGCCTCTGTAGTAGAATCGGCAATTGTTTCTTGCTTGGAACTCTTCCAGCTCACAACTCCATTATTAAGGCAAAACACAAATCCTGACTGTGATCTGTAATCATCTTTATCGGTTTGGAAGCTTGCATCGGTGTAACCCTTTACAACCAGCTCTTCCTCGCCGCCGTACACAAGAAACTGATCCTTAGTCCTTCGTAAGTACTTGAGGATGTTCTTCACGGCTGTCCAGTGAGCATCCCCGGGATCTGACTGGTACCTGCTCGTCATGCTTAGAGCATACGAGACATCTGGGCGTGTGCACAACATAGCGTACATGATGGATCTGATGGCTGATGCATATGGGATCCCATTCATACGCTCCCTCTCTTCATAAGATTGGGGACATTGAGCTCTAGAGACGGTAACTCCATGTAGCATAGGGACGTTGCCTCTCTTTGAGTTCTCCATGCTGAACCGCTTCAGCACCTTGTCAATGTACGTGCTCTGACTTAGTCCGAGAAGCCTTCTAGATCTATCTCTATAGATCTTAATTCCTAGAATATAGGATGCTTCTCCTAAGTCCTTCATTGAGAAAGTTTTCCCAAGCCAAGTCTTTACCTTCTCTAAGGCTAAGAAATCATTCCCCATCAAAAGTATGTCATCCACATACAATATGAGGAATGTGGTCGAGCTCCCACTAACCTTCTTGTACACACAAGGTTCATCTTTATTTTGAATAAAGCCAAACACTTTGACTTCTTCATCAAATCGAAGATTCCAACTCCGAGATGCTTGCTTCAATCCATAGATTGACCTTTGCAGTTTACAGACTTTATTGGCATTCTTTGGATCTACAAAACCTTCAGGCTGTGTCATATACACATCCTCATTAATATTCCTGTTAAGGAATGCGGTCTTAACATCCATCTGCCAAATCTCATAGTCATAGTAGGCTGCAATAGCAAGCATGATCCTGATGGACTTAATCATGGCAACTGGAGAAAAGGTTTTGTCATAGTCAACACCTTGAATTTGTCGAAAACCCTTTGCAACCAATCTACCTTATAAGTTTGCACATTGCCATCCATGTCGGTCTTTTTCTTGAAGACCCACTTGCACCCTATGGGTTTTACCCCTTCGGGTGGTTCCACCAAAGTCCATACTTTGTTGGAGTACATGGATTCCATCTCGGATCTCATGGCTTCTAGCCATTTCTCAGAATCTGGTCCCTCCATAGCCTCTATGTAGGTAGTTGGATCATCATCTATGAACAACTCTCCACCTTCCTGAGTTACAAGGTATCCAAACCTCTCAGGTTCAAGGCGAGTCCTACTAGATCTACGAGGTCCTTGTGTTACCTGAGGAGACTGAGATTCCACAACACCTTGTGAATCTCCATTTTCCTCTGGTACATCTACCGGTTCATTGTTTTCTTGTTGGGATTGAACCTCTTCAAGCTCTATATTCCTCCCACTGTTTCCTTTGGAAATGAATTCCTTCTCTAGGAACACAACATCCCTGGCAAAAAACACTTTGTTGTCAGTTGGGTGGTATAAATAATATCCCTTGGTCTCCTTGGGATATCCAACAAAATAACATTTATCAGATTTGGGTCCAAGCTTATCAGGAAATGTTTTCTTGACGTAAGCCTCACAACCCCAAATCTTCATAAAAGACAAATTGGGACGCTTCCCAGTCCATATCTCATATGGTGTCTTTTGAACCGATTTAGATGGTACACGGTTAAGTGTAAACGCGACGGTTTCAAGAGCATGACCCCAGAAAGAAATTGGAAGATCAGCAAAACTCATCATTGATCGCACCATATCTAACAATGTGCGATTCCTTCTTTCAGACACACCATTATGCTGTGGTGTTCCAGGCGGAGTCCATTGTGATACAATACCACGGGCTCGCAGAAGGTCCTCAAACTCCTGGCTCAAGTATTCTCCACCTCGATCGGAACGAAGTTCCTTAATACTCTTACCAAGCTGGTTCTGTACTTCATTCATGAAATCCTTGAACCTTTCAAGGGTTTCTGACTTATGTTTCATCAGGTACACATAGCCATACCTACTGAAATCATCAGTGAAGGTAATGAAGTACTGACACCCATTTCTGGCATTAGTTCTAAAAGGCCCACATACATCAGTATGTATGAGTCCTAATAGATCACTAGCTCTCTCACCTTTACCTGAAAAGGGAGTCTTGGTCATCTTGCCCAACAAACAAGATTCACATGTCTCTATTGATTCACAATCAAAAGAGTCTAGATAACCATCTTTATGGAGTCTAGAAATGCGCTTCTCATTTATGTTCCCTAGACGACAATGCCAGAGATATGTTTTTTTTGAGTCGTTGAGTTTTTTCTTTTTGGTATTTACGTTGTATACACTTGTCTCCAAGTCTATCAAGTATAGACCATAAGACATAGGGGCACTGCCATAAAAGATCCCATCTTTAGAAATGGAACACTTTCCATTCTTAATAAGAAATTCAAATCCATCTTTGTCCAAACAAGAGACGGAAATGATGTTCCTATTTATGGCAGGTACATAATAGAAGTTATTCAACTCTATTATTAGCCCACTAGGTAGAGTTAACTCATAGGTTCCTACGACACGGGCGGCAACTCTTGCCCCATTAGCAACACGTAGTTCAACCTCGCCTTTCCCCAAAGGCCTACTTCTCTTAAGATCCTTCACATTTGAACAAATGTGAGATCCGCATCCGGTATCAAGTACCCATGACGAAGAAGTAGTAAAGTTAATCTCTATTACGTATACACCAGAAGTAGAGATCTCTATCTCCGACTTCTTCTTCCATTGTTCCTTCCATCCTCTCCATGTAGAAGAAATTGGTTTGGCGAGAGAACACTTCTCTCCCTTACCTACTTTCTTTTTCACCAACGCATTAAGCGCACATAGAGTGGATTCTAAGGCTCCTGGTATATCTGGATTGTGCAGAACACTTCCCACAGTCCTCAACCAGTTATGGAATTTATTCTCAATTAATTTGCCCATTTTAAAAGATGATTCTTTTGCCATTCTACAAGAGAAATTTTGCGTTTGTCAAAACCTTTTTGATTTGATTTGAATAAAATTTGACAATAGTTTCATTAGGCCTTTAATTAATTACCGCTCCCACTATTTTGACTCAAATTGATAGCCCTCACCATCAATTCGGAAGATTGCAGCGTACAATCTTCTAGTGGGTCAAGATCCTAGAATCCTCTAAGCCATGGACCAGCTTTGGCTGTCACCCACAACTCAGATCTCCCGGGTAGGCAACTCTTGCCAATTGCATCATATGCAACTCTTGATGAATGAACATGCGCAACACCTTTCCATGAACATTCCGTGCCTCTGGGCTTAGACGCTCTAAGAATCACCAGTTAAGTCTAACCCAAAAGCCGACACGGTAAACATGCACCCTGCTTTGGCAGAACCTACATGTCAACCCTTCACACTTCCACAAGATAGACGGCGCACCACGCTTTGGCATAACCTACGCTTGGTCGATCAAGTTTGCAATGTGTGTCGCTAATGGAAGGCGTATAAGACTTAATATTTAATGAGGGATTTTGTTTTTATATACATATACATATACAATCACCACAATATATAGTACGTATCATATACATGCTATATCCCACAGAAAACATGCATAAACGATAAAAAGCAATGATTATGGCCATCCTATTTGTGATTCCTCGAGCCAAGAGGAATCACGGTCATCTAGGTCTACATCACATGCAACCTGTATAAGATGAAATCTGTGTCTGCCTTTCTGGGTTTGATCAGCTCATCTCCATGACTGATCGGCTCGCCATCAGGTAGGTTGTCCGGGTGCCACCAGCCGATCGACTGGCGCCTCCAGCCGATCGCCACCCGCTCATCTCGTTCCTCGAACCAGCCGTCTGGATCACCAACCGATCGGTTCACTCCTTGAACCGATCGTCTTCAGGTTGTCTGCCGTTCTTTGACATAACAAGAAATAAAATCTATCCTATTTTACAATTGAATTGTGAAACCCCGAGTTACATTTAGGGGGAGCAGAGGTAGGAAAAGAATTCTCGAATTATTTCGAGTTACATCAGGATTATGAGAAAGGGAATCGGTGCGCAGACCGAGATGCAAGCAATCACACAAACAACCATTCACAGATATAGGGGTTTATAGGCCATAATCATGCTGCACATCCACCACAAAACTCGTTTAAGGGCGACGCGTATCGAGTGCATTAATATTACATATCATATATGTATATTAGGGATTTGTGGATTGGACATGTATAAAGCCGATATTATTCGCATCACATGCAATAAATAAAGGCGACAAACCAAAATCGATCATATCGATAATCCTAAAATATAGAGCAGTTGACGTGGCTCTGATACCACTGTTGGGTTTTGGATGAGGCAGAGAAGCAGCGGAAACAAAAATTTTCTCCCCAAACCCGAAACAAAAGGAATCGCGTCAACATCTATATAATAGGAAAGATGGTTTGTGAATCATACCTTGTCCCGAGGCTTGCTCGACGACAGTACCACGCGCCTTGCGCGGTCTTCACCTCCGATCTTGGACGGTGTCTGTGCAGCTCCTGGTCGCACCGGGACTGAAGACTCCTCCTACTACCGGACTGTCGGATGACAGTTGTCCTCCTGAGCGGAAGTGACCTCCCGCCTCTGAAGTAGTCCACACGGACCACCCAGAACTCCACTCTCCTTGTCCCACAAGGAAGTGGAAGGAGTCACACCCTCGTGTTGACGTACTAGTCGCCAACACACTCTCCTGCTGTCAATTGCAACTGCAGTTGTCCTTCCCTTGCTACACCTCCCTTTGCGGGAAGCACTTGCTCGGGCTCTCTCTCGGTTACCAAAACCAGAGAGAACGACAACTTTGCAGAGCAATCAACTTGCACTGAGTTGTACTTTGAGAAGCCCCCAATACCCCTATATATATAGGTGGGTCATGGGACAGGGTTCTCTGTGCCCGAAAATACGGGACTAAAGCAGGAGTAGAAGGATCCGAGAATTTTCCACAAAAAGCAACCGGTTCACAACTTGAAATGATCGGTTCACAACTGAACCGATCGGTTCGGCCATTGAGCCGATCGGTTGGACCTGAGCCGATCGTTTGGGGCACTCCAACTGATCGGTTGGTTCCCTGAACCGGTCGGTTCATAGTCCTAAACCGGCTCAAAAAGACTTTCCTTGTTTCATTCCCAATTGGTATCGAATACCAATGTTATTCCCAATCGAATTGGGCAATTTGAAACCAAAGGAAAATTCTTGCCGACATGACTTTTCCCAACTGGTCGGTTGCACCAGTTGAGCCGATCGGTTCAACCCTTGAACCGGTCGTTTCAACCTAGGCATGATCCGATCGGCCTGGACACTCCAGCCGACCGGTTCAACAACCTCAGTCAACTGGTTCATCACATGAACCGATCGGTTGGGAGCACAGGTTTGGCAAAATCAGTCAAATGCGATTTCAATCAATCCGATACTCCAATCAATGTGTCCAACACCTTGAACATTATGATATTGAGCTATCGATTAATTGAGTGTTTAATTGAACTACTAAACTCCTTTAGTAATCAATCTAAACATTGCTTGTGGACAAAACTCCTCTTCCAGGTTAAATCCTATGTGTGTGACCCTGCAGGTCCATTTCACATTGGCAGTGAAAGTCCATAACACTTATGACTTCACAAGCAAAGAGCGGTGCCTAGTCACACATCATTGCTACCCAAGTGAAAGTAGAAAGTTGGAGAACAACTTTCATCCTACAATCCGTGAATGGTGTTACAGTGAATGTATAATTCCTTTGTCACTGATATCCAGAATGAACTCGAGGCATGGAACAGTCATCCTGTCAATGTTCATTCATTTCCTTGATCTCAGAGTAGACCGAGTGAGATGTGTATGACATCAATATCACATATTGATTCACACGTGCATGCGCATGCCTTTCTCAATCCTACTCATCAAGTGGCCAAGGATATCAAACTCCCTCAGGAGGGACAAATCCCATATCTATCACTCACCCCTCAAAAGCCCCATGTGTCAAAGCCACCCAATCATCACCTTTATAACAACCCATGTTTCAGGACTGTGTTTGATGATGTCAAAGTGTACCCAACGACATGTGTTGAGTGTAGTGATTTCAGGTCTAAGAATCACACTCACCACCATCACTGTGAGAGCTGACTGTGACTACCATGTCATGGTTCCATGTGTCACTCTCACGGTGGGTCTGTCCGGTACCTTGTTCTCTAACAAGTACCTATGTGCTTGGTTTGATATCACTATATCATGACTAATGAGATTCTGTCATCAACCAACACACAATCTAGTCTTCAGTGTTATTGATGTCTATGGCTATTTCCACAATAACAACCGACTAGGGACTAAACAAGAATGTATACTCTTAACATCCATATGATCTCATCGTTTAGGTCATGAACCTAAAAGCATATGTCATTGAGTAAGACAATCTTTAGACATCTATCATGTTACACCATCATCTCAGAAATAGTTTAAACATATAGATTGGAAATTGCCTATATTATTATTCAAATCAATTACAAAGTATCCCATTACAATCATCATATGACTTGCTCTATGGGCATACATACCAACACAAACGGTCTCAAGACCGTTTGGGCTCAAACGATCTTAAGGTCGTTTGGACCAATCGATCTCAAGACAAGTTGATCAAACGGTTTCAAACCGCATAAGCTCAAACGGTTTGGAAAGTCAAACCTAGCATACGGTCAACGCACCCAAATGGTTTGGGCAAATGACCTTGAGGTCATACGGTCTTGGAGTCAAACCTAGCAAACGGTCAACGCACCCAAACGGTTTCAAACCGTTTGGTGGTTGAAGGTTGAAACCGTTTGGAGGTTTTCAAGGTTATTTATACATAATCACTTGAAGTTGTATTTGGTTCAATGATGATCTAATCTAAACCCTAATGGTAACTTAGAACATTAAGGGACTAAGTGATTAATGAATTGACCCATGATAGTGATCATGAGGTAAATTACCAAAATACCCTTGAGGGGTTTAATTGAGTAATACCTTTTTCTAATAAAACCCTAATCACATGTTAATGGTGTTTTGGCTTATGCTAGCCAATGAGGACGTAACCCAACCTGATCTAGAGTGGTGTTATCACCATCTACTAGTAAGAGGAGAGAGAAAGTATCATAAGAGAGAGAAAGTACCCTTTATAGTGGAAACTTAAGTAAAGTACTTTCAGTACACATGAATGTGCATGATTAGGGTATGATCCACCTATGTGAGATCATGGAAACCCTAATTATGATGTTTAGTGAATCTTAATCTTATCTAGGAACTTTAGTGATGATGTTTCTCATACATGATGATGTTATGAGTTCAATTCGCCATGAGGTGAATAGTAAACCCTAATTCTAGGGTGAGGACATGTATTGTGAATAGTAAACCCTGATTGATGAATATTGGGGAACTTGACTCTTCTAAAAGTTTGAAAGTGTAACTTCTAGAATGAATTGTTTACTGTTATCAGTTGAATTAACCATGTAGGTTGTCATGAGATGATGATCATATCCAGGTATGGATTATGAAACTATATTCATTGAAAGCATGCTTTAGCTTTATGAATAGTGATATATCCTGATGCATTGTCAATGGCAACTTATGGATTAAAATGGGCTGTGAGAGCCATAATTACCATCAAGGTCATGCTTTAGAGATGACTTGTGATGAATGTATTGAGATATGATGATTGATGAGAGTTAGGCTTGTTACATTTAGTATTCTCATTTCATAGCTGTTATGATAATGTTATTGTTTGAAGAACAATGTATGATGTTAAAAGAATACTAAATGTACCTAACTAATCAAGTGTAATGTAGAGCCCTGATCATAGATCCATCATTGTCAGAGATCAAATGATGGTGAAACAGGTTTTCCTAAGGGAACTCCTGGATCACATACTTTTGAGTATGTGGGGTATATGGATGTGTAGAACCTTACATCCTAGTGTAGGTGTTTGATGTAGATGTGTAATCCATCAATCCTTCACTACAATCCTATACTGTATCAGTGGATGGTAAACATGAAACCTTCTGATGACGAAGAAAGCACAGATATCCGTATCAGTGGAAGATAAACATGAAATCTCCTGATGACGAAGAGAGTACAGAACGCCACTGTAACTCTAAAATAGCGAAGGACCAGATTACCCTGGTAAGCTATTATAGTAGAGGCACGAGATGTCCTACAAGTAATCCTCTTACTGACTGAGGAAGGTGAAGGTCATGAGAATCCGGCTCTTTCGATGACCTAGTATGATACCAAGGCACTTAGCAGTGATTGGTTGGAGGATGAGTGGTAAACCTCATCTCCACATGGCATAAAAGTAATGTTTGAAAAACATAATCCACAGCGTAGCACACCTGTTAGAGATAACTACGAGTTGATTGATTTATGTCACACTGTATAGTGCAAATGTTTTCATGTTTCATAACTGTTGAACTCATGCTTACTATTAAATCTGATGTTGAATACTTTGAAGCTTTTACTGCTTAAGTTATTCTTTGAGGTACTATAATAAAGCTTCTGGCGGAGAGTTATAACTCTCGCTGGGACAATTATGTAAAATTGTCTCACCCCGTAGACTTCAACTTTTTAGGTGGACGTCGAAGACGGAGGAACAGGTCTACAGGTGACCAGTCCCAGCAGCAGCAGCACCAGGAGTAGCAGTAAAATCTCAGGTGGAGATTTAGCCTGCCATGTGGTGTAGTTAGAGTCAGTCCTATGTGTCCTCTATACTCTCAGGTCTTGGAGTCTTTTGGTCTGAGATTTTGGTTATGAGTTCTTGAGATTTTGTATCATGTTGTATATAATTACTCAAGAAGTAATTATTTGAGATGTAAACAATTTATCTCCTTTTATGAAGGAAGTTTTATGGTTTCAATGCTTTATCTCAAAAAGTTTTAATTTCCGCTGATTTTTGGTATTTCGCTGCTAATCAAATCGCTTCCGCTAAGTTTAAATCGTGTTTATATCGTGGTTTGGAGATCAGAGCCCACAGTAATCTCTAGGTATCCCTGTAGTATTTTATACCATTCTCCAAAGTTTCAATTCAGACTAATATCTTCACTAGTCACGAGCTATTTGTTGCATTTTGCAATGTCCATGAATGGGGTGACTTAAGGACCAAATAGTCAATTTGGAGTGGTCAACATATATAATTTCTCTATAGTTAACTTAATAATTCTTACATGCATCTTATGTCACCTAATTCTGGTATTGGATGCAAAATATGGAGCCTTTTTTGAACTAAATATGCTTAATGTTCCTCTCTTCGTTTGTTGAAGTTGGGATGTAAGGATTTATTGTTTTGGATTTTTACTAGGAGATACATGGAGATTTTATGACTTCTCCTCTTATACTTGAATTAAACTAAAAAATATACACAAAAGTAATAAAATAGCAAATAAATTGCATAAAATACTAAGATGCTAGCACATGTGAAATCTCAAGTGAAATGCTATATAAACTTGCAAAACTTAATACACAATGTAACTAAAAACATGATGAGTATGAATTCATAAGATAACCATAAATTTTAACATTTCTAGTCACCAAATAAAATAGAGTTTAAAACACTCTCCAAATAGATACTTTCAACTAGTGTTCGCGCCTCATACTCACAACATGCTTAAATCCCTACCCTAATAAGGCTAAGCTACCCAACCTGTTGAGATCACGTAGCACAACTAGCTATGTCCTTATTTCATATTTCTTAATGGCACCTCTTATTCAACATTATCCAAAATACCACACCTTTATAAGGATTTATGCAAAGTTGAGGAATCATGTAAAACCACAAGTATACACATAAACCAACAATGGGTATGTCAAATGGATATAAATGGAGCACAGTAACAAATATTGTAAGTCCAAAATAATGGAGCTATGGAAGGAATATTGTAAGTCTCTCCTTTATTTTACTTGAGATTACATTTTATTTTTACAAGTACATATATTTCAAACAAAATATTTTCATACATGGGCATGTTTTCTTTATGTTCGGTGATATACCCATATTACATAGAGAGGGGCATGGAAGAAGTTAGTATAAAGAGATGGGATGGTGTGCCACCATGATCTTAGGGTTTGGCACATTTCATGATATTTATTTCATTTGTTATTGGTGGAAAGGAGGTAATAAGATGGAAGAATAAGTGTAGAAGAAGGTTTGGGTTATGTACAATACGTACTCATTGGGTTATTCCTTTGATTCACTACACCAGAATAATGGCATGCTAAAGGAATGTAATTTCATAGATATGACTCACTAAACGACAGGAGGAGCACCCTTCTTGACATATATATGTTCCTATAACATTTTCCATCCTTTCAAGGAACATGATGCTATTATTCATTAGATATAATGACTGATTTCTAACCTTTGGCATGTTTTTGGAAAGATAGTTAACTCATGAATTTACTTTGAACAAGGGGATTGGATGAAAAAAATGCTAAAATCAATGCAAACATTAATGTAATATAAGCCAACTAGATAACGACTTCAACTAACATTGCAAGGTCAAAGAAAAAATAAGAATAGATTTAAGCTATATGCAATTCAAGTAATCTGAAATGCAAATGAAACAGAATAATCTAATATGCTAAAATAGAAACAAGGTAAAAAATAGATAATTGTGGGTGGAAAGGAGTACATACCACCCAATCTCTGCCCAATTTTGAAATTTTCTCATCCATGAGAAAATAAGAAATCTAAGATGGAGGGGAATAGATTCTCGACACTCATCAGGGAGGCCCTGACAACTAGAAGGAAGGTCCATCTGAATGCACTATGAATTAACAGACAAGAAAAAAGATATAATAAAATCACCACTCGTGCTACTAAAACTCGAGGTCTTGGTATTCTTGTAACAAAAAGACCTTACCTATCTAAGATCAAGAATGGATCAAAATATGAAACACCACAAACACTTGTCACGAGTTGATGTATTTCATTCAATTGGAGCCCTGGTTTTGGTGCTCCCGCATGAACATATCCATCATTTTCTTGAAAGAAATTAGATTGAGAAATATACATTCACTAAGAAAGGAGTTGATACAAGAACATAGAAACAAACTATGGTGTTAGTATGCGTATCCCATAAAAGACTAATCGTACATGATGCAAAAACTAAGAAAAGCTAAGGACTGGATCTAAGATTGGATGCTGAAAATTTGATGAAAATCGGATTACATGATGGTGCCATTTTTCTTGTGAAGTCCCCCCTCCTTTTATAAGAGAAGAAGGGATGGAAACCTTGAAAGGGGAGGAGAAGGAATGAAGGAGGCGGTTGTTGTTTGTGTCTTTAGTCAATAAAAAATTTTCCTTCCTCAATTGACAATTAAGAGAATCATTGATTGTCTTCATTTGACCCTTCAAATTATGACTCTCTATCTATAGATTTCCATTCCCTAAGTTTCAGCAAATTTCGGCTGACCACAAGCTGTAAAGCACAAACAAAAATGCATTTTTCCTGTATGCCGTTGAATTTCCTTTATAATGCATATTTAAAAATTAAATTCCGCATTGGGATGTGAGAGCTATGCCAATTTTGGTGCATGGTATATACTTAAATTAGGTATAGTGTAAAAATGAGCAGGCAAGTTCACTAGTTGGTTGAACAGTCAAATGACTACCAACATCATCAAAAAATATGTTTTTCCTGTAGAAATTGAAATTATCTTTTCAAAACAAATATAAACTCCAAATTTGGAATTTGTATGTGGGAGGTTATGATTGTCTTGGTCTCATCTATTTATGAATTTCAGACATTGAGGGAATTGTGCAAAACATCTTCCAAGAGAAATTAATGATTGAAGTGATGAGGCCATTTTCCTAAAAAAATCAAACTAAATATAATTAAAACTCCACACAAAGATAGAAAATCCAAAATAATACAAGTAATTATAAAACCAAGAAAATAAACAACAAAAAAAATCTTAAAAAGATATCTAAAAGATGTAAAAAAGGATAAATACACATTTATCAAGAGCCTCACTGTGTAATTCAGTACCCATCTGATTCTAATGAGTGGTTAGACTTTGGAGAAGATGTGTATTGACAATGAAAGGATGTTTCTTGAACAAGAAACCCAACAAAGGAGATTGTATGAGCTCATGGATCATATTACAGAGGATCTCTTCCATATAAATGAAGTGTTGATGAGGTGCCACTCTAATAGAAGGTATATATGCCACCACTAGTTGATTTATCTATCCCTTCTCAGTTCTAATTTATACCAAACCCAAGGATGAATTGAGTGTTCTATACATTGATCAAACAGAGCCACATATTGATGTTTTAATGGAGCTCAATACTTTCATTAATACTGATGTTGAGTGGATGATTTTCTAGGAGGATGAACAACCACTCAATAATTTGAACAAGGCTGATTTTGCAAATGGGGATGATTTTCTATGAGGATGAACAACCACATAATAATATGGACAAGGCTGATTTTGTAAATAATGGGGATGATTTTTCCGTTCCAACACCCACATCTTCTATATGCAGATCTGGGTGATGAGAATAAGCCATATCTAGATCTTATGTCTGATTTAGTACATGTGGAAACACCTATTATGGATCCAAAACATACTACCTAAGCCACATAATAAGGTTGTCCACCTCCAATCTTCACAGATGAGTAGGTCTGCTAGGACACCAGAGAGGCAACCACTTTGACTTTGTGCCACCTCTTACATATTCAAACATAACTACGACACAACCTATACTAATGGAGGAGTATTGTTGACCCTACTGGATGGATTGGAGGTTTAAAGATAATACTACTTTATTTTTCTTGACAATATCTTTAAGTTACCATGGTCACACGAGCATCAATTGCACCATGGAGATCTCATGTACAAAGTTTTATCCCTTGTTTATATTTCACGAGACCAACTAATCTATGGAAAGAACATCGGAGTGAGATTTACCTTTTCGTTCATGTGACCATGGATAGGAAAATGTTGGATGGTTGGTCCATGAACCTTGAACATCAGGACCAACGGGTTCAAGAGGAGCTTGACCCTCATGTGTTCCATGAGGATAGGCAACCACGGGGTCCTACTTCAGTAATTAAGAATTGGAGTTGCATTTATTTACATAGTAGCGTGGATTTGGTGGAAAATTTTAGAACCCCATATCTTTTTTTTATTAATCTAGATACATTTAAATTTTACAACTTGTAATTATTGTTTTAGTTTAATTCAAATTCTCTCAGTGGATTTTACTTTTTTTCTCACAATTGGATTTGAACTCAACCATCCTCTTTTCGCCATCTTTGTGGATTGACCCTTCTATACTAGCCTTTATTGGAATGTGAAAAAAGGGTAAACTCTAGGAAATTTTTCCTAGTGATTGTTGCATGTTACAATGACACACATCAGTTTGGTGTCGTTACTGAGGACGACATGGTTGTTTTTCAGATTTGATTGCTTGTATATCTTGTTTAATCTTGTTTCATATTATTTAACTTGTATAATTTTAGGGTTTTTTTATAATTTCTTCTAGATTTTTATAATTTTTTTTGCCTTCCGTACACCATTCCAGAAGTGTATCTCCTCTTTCTACTGAGTTTCCATTCTAGCAATACTACTTTCTAGTTTTTTTGTAAGTTTAGTCTATTCCATATATTTTTTTTCTTTATAATTTTTAGTTCTCTTTGTAATTTTGACTAACCCGTTATCTTGTAATCTCTCTTCTCCCATGTGTTGATTGACATATCTTTTAGGAACTTTTCAGATGGAGTGGGCATCCCAATATCCCCCACAATGTTATTATTGTGGTATTTACCACCATGCATCTCTTTCCTGTCTAACTTTATCCCATAGCACCCCTCTTTACGACCCCTTTCATCCTAGTGGGTACAATGTGAATCCATATTTTTCTGAGAACCGTTACGTGGAACCTTGCTATCCATATTCTGAGGAGATATGATCAACATAATTTTGAAGGTATGACCAATAGAACTTTGGGGGAAGTCAAACTATTTATGATACCCAATATAATCCTCAACAAGAGGAGAAACTTAGGTCTCTAGAGAAAATGGCAGCAAAACTGATAACTAGCCAAACCTTGTTAGCCACTTTGTTGAAAGCCCAATCCCAAAAGTAGTTGTTCTAGATATATTCCCCCATGATTCGATGACACCTTGTAATATTGAATCTTTCCACCATGATGGATGCAATGGAAATTACAATCCACCATTTTTTGAATATTATTATGAGGAGCAATACCACAAGAAACATGTTGAGCATCAATTCCAAGATCATTATGGGGGGTATGGTGAGCATGGCCAAAATTTTGGAGAACCCAATTATGAAACTCAATTCACTCCCCTACAAGGAGAGAGACTTAAGGCCCTAGAGAAGATGGTAACAAAAGGATAGGAAAAACTAGAAACTAGCCAAGCCTTGTTAGCCACCCTACTAGAAGCCCAATCACAAAGACCCCCAAAGGAGTTAGAGCAAACCGAAATAGTTTTCCTTGATGAAGACAATGATTATCTCATGTTTACATCATTGATGTCAGATTCCACTAAGTTATCTATAACCAACAAACATCAAACTTCATATGAGGAATACCTTGCCTCTCCATTAGAGGCTTTAATACTTCAATATGAAAAATCACTACAACAAGGCCATCCCTCTATGTCTGCAACACCTAAAGCAACTAACCCTATTACGGAAGGTCTCCCGTTTCAAGAGCTTTGTATTCCTCCTCAACCATCCATTATTCCACATGTTGATGAACCTGATGAGGTGATTCCACCTCCACAAGAACCTTACATGATACTCTTATATTGTGAGGTGATCACTTATGACCCCATTGAGTTGGGAACATGTTCTATGAAGGAATCAGATCTCCCCTTCAACATAGTAGAGGACCCCAATGACTCCATATACATCCATATTGATGAAATTTTTCACAAAGTAAAGATGGGATAGTATGCTATCATAACAGGATAGTAGTTCCTAATGCGGATAACTTGAGGAATATGGTGATGGAAGAAGCTCATACATCTATGTATGCTATGCACCCATGTAGTATTAAGATGTATCACAACCTGAAGGATATGTATTGGTGACCAGGCTTGAAGAAAGATGTAGCTGAGTTCGTTGCAAGATGTGTTGTGTGCCAACAGATCAAAGTTGAGCATCAGAAGCCTACATGAACTTTGCAACCGTCGCCTATACCTCAGTGGAAATGGGATCGTGTGACTATGGACTTTGTGGTTTGTATACCTAGGATAGCCAAAGGTTATGATTCCATTTGAGTGATCATTGATATGTTGACCAAGTCAGCACATTTCCTCCCCGTGAAGACAACGTTCATAGTAGAGAAGCTTGCTCAAGTCTATGTTGATGAGATAGTGTGTTTCCACGGTGTCCCAACTACTATCATGTCTGATAGAGGTCCTTAGTTTACAAATCACTTTTGGGAGTGACTACATATAGCTTTAGGTACGTAGTTGAAGTTCAACACTTCCTTCCACCCGTAGACATATGGCCAGTCAGAAAGGACCATTCAGATCTCAAAAGATCTGTTGAGGGTTTGTGTTCTTCAGTTCTCAAGAATTTGGGATATACACCTCAGTCTAATAGAGTTCACCTGCAATCATAGCTATCAGAGAAGTATTGACATGGCACCATACAAGGCATTGTATGGGAGGTGTTGTAGGTCTCCATTGTGTTAGTATGAGACAAGGGAGTATCAACTTCTAGGTCCTGAGCTTGTGAAGCATATGACAGAGAAGATCCAAGTGATACAACAACAATTGAAAGCAGCATAGGACAGATATAAGTCGTATGCAGACAATCGTCATAGACCCTTGGAGTTCCAAGTGGGAGACAAAGTATATCTGAAGGTATCTCCATGGAAAGGTGTTTTGAGGTTTGGGAAGACGAGTAAGTTGGCTCCCATGTTTATGGGACCTTACCCAATTATGGAACGAGTTGGGAAGGTAGCCTATAAGTTGGATTTTCCACCTGAGTTGCACCGATTGCATCCAATATTCCATGTCAGTAAGTTGTGGAAGTGTCATCCGGATATAGAGTCAGTGTTACAACCAGTGGAGGTGGAGCTTGATGAGGATATGACCTATGTGGAGGGTCCAGTGTTGATCCTTGATCAGAGGGTGAAGAAGTTGAAGAGGAAGGACCTTGTTCTTGTGAAGGTTCTTTGGCATCATCATGGTGTTGAAGAATCCGTGTGGGAGCTCAAAGAGGAGATGAGGATGAAGTACCCTTCTCTTTTCCCTTAGGATTTTGGGGGTGAAATTCCTATTAGGGGTTTATGGTTGTAAGGACCCTGACCCACATTTTGGGCTAACCCTATTTGTTTTGCTTAAGCATGTTGCTAAGATCCTTGCTCTAATCAGCTGAGATGTAATTAGGGCATGTTGGAGGTTTGAGTTCCTTGTTTGAGATTGATTGCTTGATGTTTGTGCTTTGTGGTGAGGCTTTGGTGTAACTTACAATTCACCCAGGATAGGGATTGATGTGCAAGTTTGCCACATATAGAGTGTTTCTTATCTCTCTTGGAATCATCTAGAGGAGAGAGGAAGTGTCGGGTGCTTTATTTCAGACTTGGTTGAGTGGTGACATCCTTGGTTCTATTTTGGGCACATGTTTGAGGTGTGCTTTGCTCATGAGAATGTTCTCTCGGGCGTGAGAGCCTTTGTGAGACCCTGTATCAGTTTGTAGTTGCCTTAAGTAGGCTTTGTATCAGTTGAGGGTGTCTTGAGGGACATCCTATCAGTTTTTGGTACCTTGAGGATCACCATATCGGGTTGAGGTGACTCTAGGAGTGCCATATTGGTTTGTGACCTAGGATTTCATCCCTATCGGTTTGCGAAGGGGGTCTATGGGTGCATCGACCTTGACCTTCCTTAGTGACCAAGTGGGTGAGACATAGGTTCTATCACCTTGTTGCATGGTGTGTCATGTGGCCTTTCTTATTGGACTTGTGTCATCTAGGGTGCTTAGGTGGTGACACCTTCCCCTTACTCTCTTTCTCTCTCATTGGCCATGTATATATACCCCTCTCTTCCCATGCAAGAGAGCCCTTTTAGTGATCCTTGCTTTCTCTCCTTGGTGGCTGACCTTGAGCTTGAAGAGAACTCTCCCTAGGAGCTTGGTAGGTGAGCCAAAGCTTGTGGTGCACTCTTTCATCTTCTTCCTTGGAAGCCATGGTCTTCTAGTTTTCTTTCTCTTCTTTTTTCTTCTTCTCGGCCATGGACCTTGGTACCTTCTTTCCTCTATTTTGCTTTCTTGACCTTGGTTCTATCTTCCTTCTTGGAGGTGTTGTGGAGATCGAGCTAGGAGGATCTTCTTCTACCTTGAGCTTGGAAAGCTTGGAGCTTGACCTTGGAGCTTAGAGCTTGGCAGTTGTTCTTGAGGCATGTTATATAACTCTAAACCTACTTTGTTATTATCACTTTTCTACTTGTTATCTTGCTAGTTGGTCTTAGCTTGTTATTGTTTGGATGCTAGTAGCTTTTCTTGGTATCTTTATGTTCTGTTTTTGAGAATAGAACCTTGCTAAGTTCTTCCATAAGTTGCTCTTTTCCTTTGCCTTGTTAATATCGTCATCTTGAGGTAGAAGATGACTAAACTGACATGATGTTCTAAACCAATATGCATGTAATCCGATATTCTTAACCGATATGCTGTTGTGTAAACCGATATACCTCTTATGATGTTGGCTTGTCATGATCTAGTAGTGACTAGTAGAGAAGAGTATTGAACCTTGATGCTTCTAGTTGAGTATGGAGGTCGATATGGGTAACCCTAATCTGATACACCTTGCAATCTGACACACCTTGCAAGCCGATACTCTCCAGCCTGACACATCATGAGTAGATCTAAGAAACATCTTCCTTGAGGTTCAATTGATACAACCAAACCCTAATGGTCGATATCCTATGGAGATCTATGTGGCTGATACATAAAGGGACACATAGGCTGATACCCTAGTTGATGGGTAGGCCGATGCCCTAATGGATGGTGAGGCTAATACCTTATGATATGGTATTCCCAATACACTTTCTCATGCACCTCTAGACCGATATCTTTTGTTGTGCCTTGAATGACACTCTCTCATTTAGGTGTTAATCCTGATACCAAATGATGATACATACTCACCTTGAGGTTGGTTGAACGATACCTAAGAACCGATACCCTATGTGATGGTCGTGATGCATCTTGTTGATGCTAGGGCTATGTTGTGTGATGTGATACTCTATAATGATGGTTGAGACATACCATGTTGATGTTGGTGTCTCGTAGTGATGGTATGGTATCCTATGGAATAGTAGTATGTATGATGTGAGGGTTATATCTCTAAACCACATAACATGTTTTATTATGATAATGAGAAACATGATTCTGTATCTCATAACACATTTCTTAACGATGAAGAAAGTGACGACCTAAGGGTGTTTGGTGATCCAACCTTGTAAACTCTAATTGGTTAAAGTGAAACCCTAATTGCTATGATATAAAGTGTATGATGTGAATGTATAGAATGAGTTCTATGAGATGATGATGTTTTGCGTTCTTGTTATTAGTTTCTAACCATACAGGTGATACTAATTGATGTACATAGCCAGGCATGAGCTATGGTGGTTATGATGTGATGGACATTGGTCCTTGTCATGGACATTGGTCCTTGTGGTGGACATTTGGTCCTTGTGATGGACATGTGGTCCTTGAAATGGACATGTGGTCCTTGTGATGGATATTTGGTCCTTGTGATGGACATATGGTCCTTGTGATGGGCATATGGTGAATAGTAAGAATAAAGAGACATGATGTGATGAGATCACACTTAATGTGATCCAACATGTTCTGGTGATGAATCATGCCCTATTTATGTAGATCCTATTTAGAGGTTATACGTTGTAACTTGATTGATGAGTTAATATGTTTTAATTGACCTAATTAATTAAGTAAAATCATATAGTGTAGTTGCCATGTGCCATAGATCCATTCTAATGTTAGCTTTATTGCTGGATGGTGAAATGAGTTTAACTCGGAGCACATTTTTTTGAATATGCGGGATACAAGTTGAGTAATTCCTTGTATCCTTAAATACATGATGTGTGAGACGGCCATGCATGAGCCGATCTCATTGTGATATGGATGGCCATGCATAAAACACTCATTTTGTTAGAACGACCATGTGTGAGCCTATTCTTCTAGCATCGTACCTATACTAAGGTGGGCTAGTTATGATTATATATGTGGATGGCCATGTGTGAGCCAATCCTCTATCTTGGATATATGCCATTTTTGTAGTTGACGGATATGTCTCTATGGTGTTTTCTCTTGAGTTGACCAAGAGGTGTGGTGAGGTTGTGGATTTTGGCTCTTCCATTAGACCTTGTGTGGCACTGATTTTGACTATATATATATATATATATATATATATATATATATATATATATATATATATATATATATATATATATATATATATATATATATATATATATATATATAGTGGTCAGTTGAATTTGGATGGTATAATTCAAATCCTCATGGCATAATGAATGCGTAATCATCTATTTAGTATAATTTTATAGGAACAAATATGAAAACATTGGTTGAGGCATTTCTTGATCTTTGTACAATGTTGTTGATAGAAAATATACATGTTCTTCATATTATTTTTTTAATTATTAAGTTGTTACATAATGCAACAGTAATTTCCCTTCCTATTAATAATCATTACCTGATTCATCTTAATTCTATTTAAACTGTTTCTCGGTTACCTTATATGTGATAATAAAAGAGGTTTGGTGGAGAGTTATATCTCTCGCTGAAATTGTGTGTCTCACCCCGTTGGTTAAAGCCCTTTTTAGGTGGACGTGCATGAATATGTAGAGATCGTGCAGAGGAGGTTGAGTAGCTGCCAGAGGAGCAGTAGCTGATAAGGTTGGAAGTGCTGCGGGATGTCTTTTGTTGATAGAGTTATAGGTCGTCCCTGTACACTCGGGTCTTTGGGAGAATTTTGTAGATGTTTTGCGAACGTGTTATCTTTATGTGACTTTGTATATCAGATATGGTAGAATCTTGTATATATGTTCTGGAACAATGCTTTCGTTACAGGTTGACAACATGCCTTGTGAATCCTTTGAGGCATGAAAGGACACATGTGTAAAGGTCTTGTTATATGGTTGTTTTATGAAAAAGGTTTTAATTTTTAGTGTTTTCTGCTAAGAAGTTTGTCAGTTTCTCTTTTGTGGTTTTATTTAGAGTAATATTGATTTTTCTGTGGCACGGGGTTATACATATTTAATCCACAGTTGGATGCCAAAGTGTATGTCATGTCATTAGGCTCGTTAATCTGTATCCATCATCAGATCCTTCCACCTCAATTTTACTATTGGATTGGGTTTCTGCCAAAAAAAACCTCATGATATACCAACTACTAGGTTGTATGTTATCCATCAGTGATACACATAAGACTTTCTAATTTTGCATGAGATAAAAGCATGTAATGGATATATCATATAAGTCAAACATCTAAAAAACTATGGGAAGTTGAAAAGATTAGTTATTGAAATGAGTAATAATAAACAACCCACATATCTCATCTTTAAAGGCAGGTGATGTCCACATTTAAATAATCCAAGAAAACAAGCATTTACCTAAATATGCATCTAGACAAAGTAGGTAAGAAGAGATTTCTCCAACTCCAAGAAATTGAAGAGTTGAGGTTACATGCATACGAGAATGCAAGGATCTATAAGAAAAGAACTAAGGTGTGGCATGATGCCCACCTGAAAAACAAGGATGGGCACGAGGGAGACATAGTTCTTCTATTTAGCTCCGGCATCATGTTCTTTCCTCATAAGCTGAGAACTAGATGGTCCATCTCTTTCTCTATGGTAAATATCTATCTGTAGGGAATGATGTAAATCAAAAGCAATAAGACTAGAAAATTCAAGGTGAATGGACACAGGGTAAAAAGATACTATAAAGATAAGGCATTTGTAAGAAGGTCAGAACTAAGCTTGGTAGAACCCAATCAAGAAATAGATGAATTACGTGAGAAACTACCAACACAAGCTGAAGGAGGATGAGAACAGAATGGGAGAGTCAAGCTAACAACTTTAAATTAACGGTTCTTGGGGGGGGGAACTCAAGCATTTATTGCTTTCTTTCATACTACAAGCTTTACTTTATCTTCAGTTTCTAGTTAAACTATTTGCACTCTTATGTTTGAACTTTCTCTTTCTACATATCTTGTTTTCCTCTAAAGTAAATGGAGAATGTAGTTTGAATGGTTAATGAAGTAATATGGAGTTGATTAGTTCAAAAACCTAATTCTATTTCTAAAAATCCATGTAATGAATAAAATTCCTTTAGTCTATCACGATCGTGACACCCTTTTTGCTCAGCTTTCCATCACCACCGTGACACATGTCACGAGTGTGAAGATCTCGACCTCTACATCTGTCGTGGTTGCTATAGATGCCAAGTATAAAAGGGGGAGGCTTTAGCAACAATGTTCTTTCATTTTCTCCCCCTCGCTCATGCCATTTGTGCTCTGAAGAACCCTAGCAAGAAAGAATCGAGGAGTCGCGATGAGACAAAGGTGCCGAAAGACGTTTGCTGAGGACTAGAGCACCCGACACCTTTGTCGTGGTCCTGTTGCCATCTCTGACAGTCGACACCCAAACCTTCCCATCCTTTTTTCCCTTCTCAACTCTGGGAAGGTACCACAGTTCTCTTTCTCTCTTATGCTTTCCCTTTTAATCAAATTGTGCCTCCTACCTTCTTATTCCCCACCGAGATGATTTTTCCTTCCGAAACCCTAAGTTCTTGCCCTTCACAGACGCTCTCCATCTGCAATCACAACCATTATTGCTCATAATATTTCCTGATTTACCATCGTCTCAATGCCTATGACTATCTCACCTCCTTATTTTTTCTCTCCTCTCTTGGTGTTGTGACCATGACAGATCCATGGTCAAGATAGTCATCTCGACCGCAGATGACCCTATTCTTCTTTTATGCTCTCTGGAACACCATGGTCGTTGTTTGCTTCATGACCACGACGTTTGTCCCGATCATTTAGACACATATTTGACAAGTTTTCCCTCGTTCGTGAGGTGTCGTGCAACCCCTTCCACACTCGTCTCCATTCTTGATAATGCTCATTCTCATTTTGCTGGGTCTGAAAAAGCGTTACGCTCAGGACAATAACAAGTTTACAACTGATGTGGTTGCGACATGTCCTCGTTTGCATTTCTGACCTATTTCGGTCGCGACGTTTGTTGCGGTCAAGACACTATCTAGTCAAACTCTCATGATCATGACATCTTTGGTCTCAGTCAAGGCTGATATAAATTAGTGAAAAGAAAAACCTCGAAAATAATACAAAATTGACATAACCTACTTAAAATTGTGCCTGACAACCTATTGTTTACTAAAATGACATGATGTTTTCCTCCACCTCTGACACCCTGGTAAAGCATATGACGTCACTTGTTGAAGTCCAAGACACCATTAGTAAAATAGAGAAAAGGCTTCATGAAAATGAAAATCTGACTAAAGTGGACAAAGCTCATTTGGAGATGATCAAGGAAAGTAGGAGAACATCTTGAACCACAAGATGTCGGAGGAGTCTGAGGGGTCCCAAGAGAGTAAAAAATTAGAAACATCTAAGTAGAGGCCATCTAAGAGTGAACTTAAGAAAATGGGGAAACGCAAACAACATGACAAGGATACAAAAGGCATCAAGAAGAGGAAGTTGGCAGTTGAAGATGAATCAAGGACCCCATGGCAGGTGGATGACTCTGGTAAGGCCATGAAGTATATCCAAGAAAATGCAATCAAGCAGTCAAGAACATTCACATCGAGGGACCAGTTTGGCAGTTGAAGATGAATCAAGGACCCCAGGGTAGGTGGATGACTCTGGTAAGGCCATGAAGTATATGCAAGAAAATGCAATCAAGGAGTCAAGAACATTCACACCGAGGGACCAGTTCCATCAGTCACACTTTGACCTGATAACAAAGACCAAGAGCTTCAGGGTGTACGATACCTGGATGTCGACAACTTCAAGAATATGGGGATATATGAAAGGATAATGAAGTTTCTGGAAGGGGCTAACTTGTGTACTCTATGCACAAATGAATCCCCTTTTCTCACAAAACTCGCAACTGAGTTCATGTTGTCACTAGAGAAGCTTCCTGTTAGTGAAATTGAATGCAAGAAATGTGAGGGGGGGGGAATTCAAGCTAGAGGTGAGGATAGGGGAGAGATCACATGCTCACTAAGGCTATTATAAATACTATCTTCACAAAGATGACAGAAGAAGGACATGCCTGTGTGGCTACACTTGGGGGAAAAGAGACAGTGGCTACAACAGCTACAAGATGTGGGAAAAACTCATAGGAGATCTTGAGCATGGCCTGAAGAATTCTAAGGCGACGCTCATCACAACCTGCTTTTTCAAGGTCATGTAGAAAATTACGGCAAACACCATCTTCATGAGGTCTGAAATGGGGGGAGTTTCTAAAGGAGATCTTTTTCTCATATGGTCTTCCAGTAAACATAGGAAGATTGTTGATAGACAAATTATCATCTGTTGTAGGGTCTGAGACAAAGTGGGCTAAAGAGTTCTGCATGGGAGGTCACATAACTCGCATCATGTATCATTTCTCGGGGGTTGAATGAGTACTAAAATATAAGCACACAAAGGGACATACAAAGATAGATATCAATTCCTTGATAAATACTGGTATCTTGGCATAGAAGGGCAGCAAACAGTTCTATAAATAGAGCTTCTCCAAACTCTTATTGCCTCTTCTCGAAATGGCATACTATGACACCCATAAGTTGTGGCCCAATGAAGAGGAAGTGAACAAGATGCGATTGAGTGCAATCAGTAGAACTACAAATCCCCAATCATCGAACAACAACAAAGATATAACACATACATCACTTCAAGCAGAGAAACTTAAGTCAACAGAAAGAAAGAAAATGGCCATCAAGAAGTGCAAGGACAAGGCAGTGGATGCTCCTCTGAGTAGAAAAGAAAAGGAAAAGAAAATATCTCTAGAAGACCAAATAAACCACAATGATGAAGGATTCTTCAACCCTCCCTAACCTCCAACTGTCAAAATCTTACTATGCTAGGAGATCGCCAAGCAGAGCGCTTTTTCTAAGGCACTAGAAAGAATACCTGAAGCAACAAAAGAAGCGGGTCGAATCCCTGAGAAGCCCAAGGTGCTTACCCCCAACATCCCCAACAATAGAAACTACACCCAATGTGCATGTGCAAATAGAAACATCAACCTCCAAACAAGCATAAGGTGTTGAAGAAGAAGCACGCACACAAACTGCCATTGAGGCAGAAAAGGAAAGTAGGAAGGAACCCGATCAACCTTTACAACCAGCCACCAAAGCAACAACAACAACTCCATCAATGCCTGTAGCTAAACAATAGCAATGCCCACACTCATTTGGTGATGTGTTGGGGCGTTGATTTGTTTCTATGTGGGCACATGTCAAAAAAATTTCTGCAACCAATTCTAATATAAATACCTACTTAGATGCGTTAACTATGTAGGTACAAGGCCTTGATGTAAGAACGGAAGCTCTCCCAAACTTCATGAAAGAAGTCCTCGACAATCAAGCGGCGATGATGACAGCCATCAAATCAAAGACTGGCAAGACGACTGATCTATAGAAGGAGAAGGAAATAAAATGAGATGAAAAAGAATAGATGCACAAAGTCTATGAAGAGGCAATGAAGACATGCAAAAAGAACACATACACCTGGAGGAAGAATGCAAAGAAATGGAGGCTGAACACCAGGAGCTAGAATACTGACAAAATCAAAAGAGGGCAAGGTGTATAGTGAGTCCCTCATAATCTCAAGATTACTCAAAACCCTCAAATCCTAGAGACGATGATGATGATGTTGGTGGAGCCGGTGTAGCCTCAACACCCAAAGACGGAAGCGCAAATGTAGAGCCGACCTTGAGGGAGAAGCATTCCATAAAAGAACCACCATATATAAAAAAAAGAACAACAAGGTGCTGATAAGAAGAAGAAGGATGCATACATTCCAGAGTTCTATTTAAGATGATACCCAATAGAAGAAGAGGCATTCGTTGAAGAAAATCCAGACAGATGCATCATTGGGATGGGTGCCAACACTACTAAGAAGTTGACGACTGACGAGATAAATAATACAAATAGAATCCTTGATGAAATGAACATCACCAAGGATATTTGTGAGATCTTCCTCAAGGAACTGCCACATAATGAACACTATGATTCCATTTATGATGACAAAATGGCAACAACTTTAGCTTCTCTCAAAGAATCAGTCCTCGAGTCACCATAAAAAACAAACATGCTCCTAGATGAATATATAAATGATATTACCGCCGCTAATAAAATGCAAACAAGGCCACTGATGAGCAAGATTACTTACAAGCCAGCCCATGCCCCTACTGCCCCTCCCTCCCCTATTAAAGCAGCAAGAAAAGGTACGTCATAAGATCATGAAAGCAGCCTCTCTTCATTTTTCATTAATGAACGAGCTAGAGAGCAAAGGGAAAGTACTGAACAGATAGAGTTGGGTGCCCTCCACCTCTCCCATGTAAGATGGTAGGCATGGGCATGGCCTCACTTTCCCGGATTACATGCAGGGATGTCCATGTCCTGGAAGATGTGCTAAATGAAAACCTTCCAAGGACAAACATTCTGTATCATAATAAAGGATGGTCTCTGACTAGGGAGCATTTTAGTAGAATCTTTCTAAAAAGAGCATGTGTTCATAAGAAGTTGTTTAAAAGTAATTTGTGCTACGTTGTTAGAAGAGTTCTTCCATGCTAACAAGGTACAACCAATGTTCAATGGTACACTCACCTAGTGGGGCATCTATTCAACCAAAAATACAATTCTGACAATGTCAAAGAGTTGTAAAGAGATGTGGATAGGGTAGAGACCATATTTGTGACCTTGCTTATAAGAATAGTCAAGCAATGGGCCCTAATCATGGTAAATATATATGAGCACCACACCACAGTATACGATTGTTGTTCTGCTAAACTGGACAACATGTCCCTAGTCTACAAAGACAAAGAAGCCAAGGACATCTAGAAGGTACCACTGTGGCTACCACATGCTATCCAGAAAGCATGAGATCGACACCAGGGCATCTAGAAACAATTTTCTTTCTATAAGAAGGTACCTCAGGAAGAGGTAGGAACAGGAGACTGTGCTCTCATCATCCTCAAAATGATGGAAGCCATCAAAAAAGGAATAACACTAGAAGACCTTTACAATGAAGATCGACACGACCTACGTGGTGTTTACACTATGGAAGTAATCTATGATCATTATTTCTTCAATGATCCAGCTATGCCCTTAGATGCAATATCACATCATCTTCACTCTAAAATCCCTCTACCTCAAAAGAAGATATAGAGAGAACGTTTGAGTACCATGTGGGTCGACCCTGATGAACCAACTAGGGCAACTGCTTGGAAAGAAGGGTGGGAGTCAAATAATCAAGATAAAGAACAACCTCAAACTGAGGACAAGCAAGAATCCACCCCCATAGTAGAAAAAGAACAAGAACAACCAGCCATTAACGAGCCTAAAGAGGGAGAAATAAATAAAGATGATAAGCCTAAAATCAAGACTGATGGGCCTATTGGAGAAATGGTACCTACCTTCCAAGACTTTGATAGGTGGGGTTGTGAAAGCCTATAATTGGAATCACTATAGTTGATAATGAAGTGTCTAAAGGAAGGCGATACCATGGGGGAAGTGATATCTGAGAGGGATGGAATATGTGTGTTAAAAGGTGACCTCTGTGATACTTTGAAATCTGGCAGATACCTTTGAGTAAACACTATGTCTACCTACCAATCTTTTCTAGGCGACAATATGACAAATGTACACATGGCATATTTCCTACTCGTCGACCACATTCTAAACAATAAAAATTCTAGAGAAAAAGAATGCTTGCAGCAATGCACAATGACCTCTTTCCCCTACTATACATTCCTACCCATCCTGCATGATAGTCATTGGAATCTTCTAGTAGTCAACATTATAGAAAGGATTGCAGTTCTATACAATAGCTCAGATTCAACCTTTACAATGAAAAAATGCACTAATATGACTACTATGAAGACACCTATAGAAGAGAAGGAATTTATGAGAATTGAATCAATCATTGATATGATCCAAAACCAAGGAAAGGGGTACAAGCACACATGGGGAAAAGACTTCAAAATAACTTAGTTCTGCCATAGAAGCCCACAGCAAGTACCATTGTCCAATGATTGTGGATTTTATTGCCTAGCATGGATGACAACCCTCGCCATGATGAATATGAAAGTGGAGAGCATGCAGCATGAACAATACCACATACTCCATGGAATATATGTTAGCATGCTCCTGGAATCAAAATGGGCGATCACATAAAGCCAACAACAATAAAGAAAGCCCGTTTATTCCTACAACTCCATTTTTGACACTTCGAGACAGAGTGAATGATAAGTTTGGGGTAGGAGTTATAAACGGTCATATGTACATATTCTTACTCCCACCCCATGCAAGTATAGGAGATGTTGAAACAATTTTGAAAACTTCCAATTTTTCTATAGTTGGCAGTTTTCACTTTTCCCTTTGTGATTCGACTTCCCCTTTACTTAGACATGTTCATCGTCCTACAATATTTTGTAGTTTATTCATTTCTAGTGAGGTGCAAATGAGCTGATAATACACATAAAAGTAAAATCAAGAGTCACAACAATACAATTTTATCCCATTTTTGTAGAAAAACTTCGTGTATGGAGTAATCATGGATCTATGGAATACCTGGAAACTAGAGGACTTTACCAGCCATACTCCCGACCAATCGCCCCAGCCTAACAGTTCTAGATAGAAAGTCTTCACCTCCCATAAAAAGGAAACAACTGCCCAATCCAGTTTTACTTATCCCCGCTTTGGGATGAAAAGAGGCATGGCCGCCTAGAAAATCCTTCCAAATCCTTTCCCAAAGCCTGAGAGAAAAGATGAAAAGGCAAGAAGAAAGAAAGAAAATCATGAGAGTTGTGCCTAAAAAGATGTCAAAGGATCCCACACAGCCAGTGTATTGATGCACTCATGAATGCAGATATGTTGTGCCCGAAAGTTGAACCCTAAAGCCAACTATACCCACCTTCACTCCCAAGCAACCTTCGCACATGCACCTGACATTACATCAGGTCCCATTGAGCAACATTGTCTTTATGATAGCCTATTGGTGAGGGATATTGAGGAGTGTAGGAAAACACTAAAAGACTGAAACCTACCCAAGCACAATAGCATGTGCAACCAATGTAAAGGCATGGTATGAAAGGTATACCTTGTGGGAACAATGTACAAGTATATCCAACAACCTAGGGCAAGGAGGTCAATAAGAGGGAGATTACTTTATTACAAAAAAGGCATTGGCAAGAGCACCAAGTCATGCAACTCTGGATATGAAAGGTAAGAATTAGAATCTCAGGATTTGAGCCAAATATGTCATGAGGGTTTAGAATGAGATAACTCTGTAATGGTGGGTCTGTCAAAAAGAAACATTGTCCATATCTCATTTCTCAATGATTTGAACCTATCTATTAGCCTAAGGACATGTTAAGTTCAAAGTTTGGGGGATTTCATAACATCACATTTTGTGAACTTTTCACACATGTCTTATCCCTATTTAGCACCCCTTTTATGGGATTTTCTATTTGTTTGAATATCTTTATATGAAAATCTAGATTTGATACCCCCTCCCACACTATGCAGGCTCACACCATGTCGTGACCGTGACTATAGTCTGAAGATGTCTCGCTCGGAACATAGACCAGGGCCAACAAGGTCTAGTCGCGATCATGACATCAATCATGACCAAGATGACCCATTGCAACTGCAGTGCAAGAAGACGAGGACATCATGGTCACGAAATACTCCATGACCTAGACTGAAGAAGAAACCGTGGCATACGCCATAACCGTGGAGGCATTGATAACACCCATTTTATGGCTGTTAGAGCTTATATTTTACTATCAAAACAGCCTCTAAACCTAACTTCCTCTCTATTTTATCTTATTTTGTTGTAAAGATATAATGCCTACTATGCCCCTGATAATATTTTCCATTTTTTGCAGAGTTTCTCTTATTTTTCCACAAAAAGAGCATTAATGGGTCCTTCAGGCCCATCAACAATGAAGTACTCATCCCGGCCCAGTAGTGCGTGAGGCGACACACCCCCTTACCTATCATGGTTGTTGCCTGATACGACAACAACTCGACACATGTGTGTCGTGCGTGAGCCTTGTCCGCTGCAACTCCTAACCTGACAGGGTGCCTTGCTCGTCATGGTTTGCCCAACCGATGATGTCGATTACACGATATGGCTACCCCTCAGTGCAACAGCCCGCCAAGATCCCTGCCCAGTACGACTGATGGCCCGACATGTGTGTTGGGCGACAAACATATCAGCCCCTCCGAAGCCACGAGAATGGTTCCAGACAGAGGACATGTGGCCTAATAAGAGATGCAACTCCCACCATCCTGCTACCTATAAATAGCAGCTACAAGCCTATGATGGGATGGGTCGGACCCTACGAGAGCTAACTCTTAGAGCACAGGAGCTAGTGCGTCGAGTTCCAGAGCCTTCCAGGCAATACTAGGTGAGCACACCCCCGACCTGAGAGGGACGGAAGGAGTTCACTTAGGAACCTTTCTAGTAGAAGCAAGCAACGTGACATGACCCTTAAGGCTACTTCAACATGTCGAGTTCCTACCTGGTCTTCAACCCCAGATGACTCGCCCACCTATACCCGACACGAGGGACCCGAGAGACTTAAGATAATGATTACCTGATATGTATCCTAACCCGACACGATACCCAACCTGATATGGTCTATACCCATCACAGATGTAGCTCGACACGGCTAGCAGCCCGATGCAACCATATCGGGTAGAGGTCCTATCCCGATACTACCCTTACCTATCACAGTTCATGACCCAACACGGTCAAGAACCTGACATGGTCGTATCCCGATAGGGCCCTTACCCGGTACCAAGTAGCATTATCTTAAGTGTATGTTGATCAAGGAGACTGATATCTATCTTCCATTTACAACACTTTACTTTCATTTTACTACTGCATTGTAACTAAACCTTTTTATCTCTTATTATTATGGGAATGTGTGGATTTTATCTAATATTGTTCTGTGTATGGCTCCTTTTTGTTAGATGATTTCTTTATAGCATATGAGTTCTAGTCTCTTTTTTCTGGATCATGCCTTTGACTAGCTATCAAATCGTGTTTCTCATTTTGACTCCTTTGAGAGAGGGATGTCGTAAACTCTAGACCTTGGGGTTTGATTCGGGTGTACGAGAGTACCCAGAATCAGGGCTGCCCCGGCCTATCTTTCCGCTCTAGTTCATGCCTGGTACCTTTGAGAGAGGGAACTTAGTGCAAGGCTAGCTGGCACCTTCTTTGAGAGAAGAAGGTGCAAGATGCACGCCACCACTGCTTGTTACAATTAAATTTTCTTCCTTCGTGCTATACTCCAAAAATAGTCTTATTTCTACAACCCCAATTTTTTTGGGTTCTTTTGGTGAGAAATGTAATTTCTCCTATTAAAGATGTTCGAACAAATAATGATATAATTTGTTTTGAATAAATGGATTTCGTTTACAATAGCCTTATTGGTTATTTTGTGGGTTTTATTGGCTATTGGGCCCAATAACAAGGAAAATAGAAAGGAAACTCCATTAATAAATGAGTAAATAAGAAAATGGAGAAAAGAAAGATGTAGAAACCTCTAGAAGGCAAAAGAATGTTATCCAAAGTTGGATTTCATGCCTCTAGGGTTCCTTGGGTTCCAAGGAGTCCAAAGTTGCAAAGATAATGCAACAAGAAAAGAAAAGATCAATTAAATATTTCTTTATTAAGAAAGAAATTGAAAACCATGATAAAATGTGGGAGATAAGTGGAAAGAGGTATAATTGAGTTATCTTTGGTGGATTTTTGTATCCATAAGATTCCTAATGTTAAAAGGAATTTAAATAAGGAAAATAAAAAGAGAGATAAAGTTAAATTCTCAAAAAGAGATATTTTACTAAAGAAATGAATAAGATAATGAGAAATTATGGATATAGATGCATCTAGAAGGATAATGAGTATCCACTAAAAAGGATTTCAAAATATTAGAGTTTCTTGGGGTTGAAGGATCCCCAATGGAGAAAAAGAAAGAGAAAATACCAATAATACAAAATAAGAGGATAATGTGATACATAATTAATGAATTTTGTGGTATTGTGTAAAAAGAGGTAATTTCTTCTATGAGAAAGTATAATTTCATGCCAATGAATTAAAAGGCAAGTACAAAGAGAATAAAAGAGGTAATTTTAAAAATTCTAATATCTAAAGAATAAAGAATAGTAAAGAGAGAGAAGATTTCTTCTCAATGAAGGAATAGGGTTCCTTTTGAGAGTTGTACTTGTTTCCTCATGGATGGACACCTTAGGGCGTGGATACCCTCCCCTATATAAGGGGTAGAACCATTGGCCGAGTCCAGGAAGATCCCATGCATCCCTCTTCCTTCTTCTTCTTTGTTTTTGTCCATAAACCCTAGCCAAGAGAATAGATCAATCCCAGGGTCCCGAGGAGTTGTGATGGGTCTCGATGGAGGTACAAAGCTCCCACGACAACCCAGGAAGGATCGACTATCTTTCCCACACACCCGTCTTCATGCAGCTGCTACCGGAGGTCTGTAAACCTGCAGCAATCATGGGCTTGGCTCATTTAGGATCAGGCATCTTGACTGTGACCTAGAGATTCCCCACATGTGTAGGGGTGCGGCAGAGTCAGGGCAGCGTTTGGCGGCAAGCTCCAGGCCGTAGGGAGGTGGAGAAGACCCCCCCCAATTGGCTGCACCCGTGGCAGCGCTAGGTTGCGCAAGGAAGAAGATGATGGGCGGCTTTGGACACTTTTACCCCTCTACGAGCTGAAGGACCAGCAACTTACGTGAGGGCACAATCATAACTTGGTTATATTTTCCAAATCGACAATGTTACATGGGTTTGGTGACGTGGCGGCCTACCATTGGTCCAAGTAAGTTAAGTTTGCAAAAATTGTATCTCTTTATTGGTAGCTCGGATGAATGCACATAAAATATGAAAGTTTCTCAGAAAAATGAGGAGAATCCATTAAAAACAGTTTTAGAAGCTAATTCCTCTTGAAATTCGAAAATTAGTAGAAGTTATCAACTTTAAAGCTTTAATGATTAAGAAACCCTAATTTGAGATGATTAATGTATTTAGAAGGGTTTTATGGATGTTTAAAGTTGATATTAACTTGTTGATTATAAAAAGGACACATTAGATCCAAAAGAATAATCTTTATGTGTAATTTTATTAATTTAGTGTTCCATGTGCATAAATGAACTTTAATGGGCCTTGAAACCCTAATGTTAGTAATGGTGACTCTTAATGGCTTTAATTGTTCAAATTCATGATTAAAGTTGAGATATGATGTTTCTAAGCTATTTCGAGTATAAAAGTTCCTAATTGTGGATAAATATCCTTAATATGGTTTTCTAATGGATAAATGTGGAATTAATGATAAATAGAGTTCATATGTAAATTAGATCATAATAAACTATGAGTTGTTAATCCGGAAGAAACCAAAGATGATAACTGGGCCTAATGATCTTATCATGGATTAAAAGGATAAAATTGGTAGTTTTAATGAAAAGAGGAATCCTGGACTTAATTGATGTTTAATTGTGCCTTTAATCTAAAGTTAGGGTTATATGTTGTTAAAAGGTAACCTTAATATCTTTCGTGAAGAATGGATGAGATAATTAGGGTTTGTGAGTAATTGTATAAAATTAGGGTTTAAAATAGTAAAAATGAAGTGAAACCCTAATTGCAATGGAAACCCTAAAAGTGGACTAGAAACCCTAGGAAGTGAGCTAGGTTTAATAGATCTTGATGGCATGATCAATAATAGGAAAATATATGCATATTTCAGGATCTCCTTGTGTGCTTGCTTGCCTATTGGATTTCTTGCATTGATTGTATTAATTCTATCTCAAATCAGCCTGACAGGTATGTGGTTACGCTTATGGTTAATCACTTTAGTTTCATGGTGATTCCCGGATGTTTTATTGGTTTCATGAAAATAATTGCTTGGATGACTTTTATTTCATGCAACTATAAAGTGACTATGATTATCACTATAAATATGTATACATGACTGGCTCAGATCCTGGTCCTCCTTTGTGGCTTTGTTAATGATGAAAAGGGTAACCTAGTACATGGCCTACTTGTTAAGTAGGACATAAGGTTATCAAGAGTTGGAAATTGGGCTACCAACGTGTAGTGCCATGAGACTCTTTAGCACACCATGAGTTAAGGAGTGGGCGACCTATGGGTAGTGCCATGGGACTCAACCCTAGAAATTGATTCACCTATTAGGTAGGATCATGAGGGGTTTAATTGGGATCTACCATAAGGAAGGTAGCATCCAGGTCCACTACAGGGACAGCGCAGAGGCTAGGGTATGTATGGATTGAGCAGTTATGCTGAAAACGTAAAGTTGCTTGTTAAATCATAATTGACTGCAATATGTTGTTACAATTAATTGCACAATTATTGTTTCCCCCACATACTGGAATATTTGTTTATGCTGACTAACATTTTGTTTGTCGGCATTTTAGGTACAAGTGAAAAGGACAAACTGTAAAGTGGCACATGTGGAATTAAATAAGAATTAATATACCAAGGAGGTTTAGTTAGAATAGACTCCATATGTGGATAGAAGTAGACATCCAAGTTTTTGAAAAAGGTATGCAAAGTTTAATTTTATTACAACCTTTTATTATAGTTTGGTAGAATTATATAATTACTACTGATTATTTGTCGAACCTTTGATCCTGTAAATTGGGATAACGACTCTAACCTTTGAGTCTCCCTTAATTGGGGGTTATCGGGAGGCAGGGTCATTACATTTGGTATCAGAGCCCTGGTTCCTCATCTAATCTTTAATAATTATTAAATTTTATAAACTTTGTAGAATCCGAGGGAGTTATTAGAGGATTTTCCGAAAGACAGAGGTGTCTAGAAAAGGATCACACCTGGGGGATGGCAAGATTTTCCTCTGCACCTCTAGTCAGAATACAAGGACTCTTGGATCCGTGTGACTATTGGCCAATGTCTTAGGATCTAACTCGAAATAAGATACCTTTAGGACTCTCACATCTATTTTTTGTCCTTTCTCAACCCTAATTTTGTTAAGATTTTAAGGTTTAGGGTTTTCTCTCTCTTCCTCACCCTCTTGAGGTATGGGTAAAGTTGATAAGGTTTAAGGAATCCTCCACCAAATTAATGAAAAGCATGTAAATAAGATGTCATGGACATAAGCTTAATAGTTTAAGCGTAAACTAAAGAAAAGTTACATGCTCATGTCATATGTCATATGTTGTCATGCCCTCAGGAGAGACCTGAGGCCAGACCTCCTTGTCAGGAGGATGAGTAGAGAAATTAGTCTTAGAGGTAGGGACCTCCATTATAAGTGAACACTTGGCACATCCTCTGAGGATGATGCTAACCCTAACCCTAAGTGGTGGTTAGAGAGAGATGACACGATGAGTTAGATGCCATGATAGACCAGGTGTGTGGACATGCTTGTGGATGCCCATGATGTTATGAGCCATGCGAGGTTGGATGACCTAGTGCCTTGGCGACCCAACCCTGGAAAGGGTCATGCATGTTAGAGTGTAAGGATAACTCCTTCATTGATGAGGTAAGTGAAGAACCTGTAGAAACCCTATGGGCTTTTATGGGCATGGCATAGTATGCACAGATAGTATGTCAGTAGTGTGGGCAGTAGGTTGAAACTCTGGCCAGGAGAGTATGTTGGATGGCTTATGAGATAAGCATGAGGAGCTCTAGATAATCTCAAACAAATGTAAGTTTGCACATAGGCTTTACGCATGTAGAGGTATGCTGTGAGTTTGATCCTTCATGGAGAGAGGACCTCTAGTAGTAAGGTTGTTTATAGGGTTAGCTTTAGAGAGAGAGAGAAGGACCCAAGCAAGAAGGTTGGAATCTTAGACTCTGAGATATGAGGAACAGTGGGGAGTTGAGGATGATGCGACCTAAGTGGGTAGTTGCGGTTGCCTCATGCATGATCCCTGGAGGCTGATGATATCTTAGTTTCCTTTAGAGGAACCAAACCCTAGGAAGAGAATGAGACTGCTGGTACCTCTGTGCCTATGGTATAGGTGTTTACCTTCTGAGTTAGGAAGGAGAGTTCCTTAGACCCTGAAGAGGTTTAGTAACAAGTTGTGAGGCCTTTCACCTAGTTGGTTGTCCTTGAGGAGGACTCCACTCTGAAGTGTTGTTCAAGTAGAAGTATCATGAGAAGTGCATGTCATAACTTGTACATACTTGGTTCATTGTTAAAAAGGTTGAGTATGCAATGGGACATCTAAAAAGTGAGCCTAGGGTTCCTAGGCCTAAGAGGGGAAGTGGTGTACCTGATGCTCATGATGAGACTTAGGGTTCCATAGATTGAGCATGGCACTCCTCATGTTTAGAGGAAAGGGAAAACCCTTAAGTTTAAGGTATGTTTGATGAATCCCTCACATCTAAGTTGGTGACATGGGCAGGTATGATCTTGATCCAATGTTAATGATGATAACAAGTGTGACCTAGCATGGTTTAGTAGGTGGTCTGCTTGTGCCTTAGTGGCTTGCTAGGGTTAAGCATGCTCATGTGGATGTAAACCCTAGACATAAGGATGTTTGTGACCTTTGTTATCAAGATGTCGTTCCTCCCATCATGGGAGAGGGACTCTCTTGTAGAGTGTATACCAATTTTTGTTGGTTTAAGGTAACCTAAAGAGGTCTCATAGGATCTTAAGAAGCTAAGTGAAAAGTACATGGTATGAGAATGAACCTGTAGACCCATAGATAACAATCTCTAAGCGCATGTGGATGTGTTACCATGGAGGTAATCAGTATGGGGCCTGACCAAGGTAGGCAGGTTGCCATGACCCCTATGAAAGGATGAAAGTCAGCCCATGAATGCAGAGAGAGATGATGAAGGCTTGGGTAAGGTTCTAAGTTAGACATGTACTATAATAGAATCATAAGTCTATCCTAGGGTCAGGTAGGGATAAGTCCGATGGAAGTGGGAGTTTCCTAATTCCCTAGTAGCACCTGGCCATAGGGTCGGGAGGTAACAACTATCATTGTCTGAGGGCCATGGGTTAGGAGATTGATCACCTTCATGAGCTCATAGGACCCAAAGGGTAGATTAGTAGGGCACTCTCTGGATGCATAAGGGAAGAGGGATGACCCCAAAAGTGCCATCACACTATAGACCTAGAGGAGATGACCAAGGAATGTGTGTGGACCCAAGTAGGTTCGAGACCAGTTCTACATGAAAGTAACTTTGATATCAAGATGATCGTGATGTAGAGACATATGTTGCACGTTTCAAAGGTGTACTGGCAATGTGGGATGTACCATCTCTACTCTTGGAACATTAAAAACTTTGTGTTTGGACGGCCGCCAAATGCCTATTTCCTCTTGTTATGGGAGTGAGAGATAGGACAGTACACATGTCATACACCAAGGATAAAGATGATGTGAGTTGGAACATTGCTATGAGGTATGAGGAAAGAGATGATATCATACCCTTGTGTGCTGAACGATATGTGGACGGTTTACAAATATTAAGAGAAATAAGGTAGTCATTTATGAGTATGTTTTGAGCTATGATTTATACAAGGTTGAGTTTAAAAACCAAGAGGATGAGCTCAAAGTTTTCTTGTTGAAGATAGACTTAGAGTTTGAGATGATATGATACGTGGAATACATGGAGGTGTAGGTCTTCAACTTTACCTACCACCTAAGGATGTGAAGTGGTAATGGATGAGATGTAGCTGCCTAGTTTAGCTAGAGTCTAGAAGAGGTTGTTAGGATAACCCTAAGTTTGAAAAAGAAGAAATGTTTGGCTAACACTCAGATGTAACAAGATCTTTTGAACAAGTTAGTAGTTGTTTGGTTAGCTAGCCTAGGCCTTGATGCAATGAAAGGATGGTTGTAGAACCTTAGATGCACTTATTTGGAAAATAAGGTGATGAAACCCCGACTAGAGTGGTTTAGGGTTTCCAAGGTATCATCTTGAGGAATCATGACACTACAGGAGATCATGATTTTTAGTTCATCATACACTGTGGTACTTCAAAGATAGTAAGTGACAGTAGTACTTTAGATGCCTAAGATGTAGTTGCATGTGGTATGTTGCCATGCATGATAGGAGGTGAAGGATGAACACAAGTAACCCTATGTATTGATATAGAGGATAAAGAGTCCCCAAGAGGGAATGGGAGTTCATCACTATGGATTTTGTAATTCTCCCCTAGACCAAGGAAGGTCGAGATGTAATATGGGTTATGGTGGATCGCCTTACCTAGATAACAAGAGGAAGAAAGATTAATGTCAAGGGACAGATCCAGTTGAACTACTTGTAAGAGAAAGAGATGGTTCAACTACACCATGATGCGAGTTCAAAAGTTCTTGAGTATAACCTAAAGATTCACTTCCATGCGGTGGAAGTAGGTACATGAAGAACTCGATATTAGTACAGTTTAGCACCCCTAATTAATGGTTAGTATGATCCAAACTAGAGGTTCTGATGAGATCATGTGTGCTTATTCAGGGTGATACATGGAGACAATTCTTGTCCTATGTATGATGTGATGATAGCCACGATAGTCAATATCAAGATGAAAAGAAGCTCTGTAAGGGAGGTTGTGTCGGTCACCACTTCATTAAGATGATGTTGGTGAAGGGATCTCGCAAAGGTCAGAAAAAGGACCACAATATGTGCAGATGGAGTATCTTTGGTGGCAGAAAGGAGCCCAGGGACGACATGAGTCGTAAGCTGATGCAAAGTAGACTGACATGCAGTTCACTATGGGAGGACATGTGGCATGAAAATCCGACCCCTTTGAGCTATAGCCGAGAAAGTGGAGTCCCCGATACATGGGTCCATTTGAGATGGATTGGTGGGGTTAGTTATGGTTGACCTTACCCCTCAGGATAATGAGATGTGTGATGAGTTCCATGTGTCCAAATTAGAGCACTATGTGAGGTACCCGAGTCATGCTCTAAGCAATGAACCTAGTGACCCCCATGGGAGGCTGAAATGTCTTGAGTCACCTGTGAGGATTATAAATGCCAAGGTGAAAGAACTTAGAGAAAAGAATATGTGATGATAAAGGTTTTTTGGAAGCACTTTGGATAGGGTAAAGCAACATAGGGGCCAATGATGGACATGGAAAAGTCTTATCCTGAATTGTTTGTTTACTGATGGAATTTTGAGGGAAAAATTTCTATAAGAGGGGTAGGATGTTACAACCCCAATTTTTTGGGTTCTTTTGGTGAGAAATGTAATTTCTCCTATCAAAGATATTCGAACAAATAATGATATAATTTGTTTTGAATAAATGGATTTTGTTTACAATAGCCTTGTTGGTTGTTTGTGGGCTTTATTGGCTATGGGGCACAATAACAAGGAAAATACAAAGGAAACTCCATTAATAAATGAGTAAATAAGAAAATGGAGAAAAGAAAGATACAGAAACCTCTACAAGGCAAAAGAATGTTATCCAAAGTTGGATTTCGTGCCTCTTGGGTTCCTTGGGTTCCAAGGAGTCCAAAGTTGCGAAGATAATGCAACAAGAAAAGAAAAGATCAATTAAATATTTCTTTATTAAGAAAGAAATTGAAAACCATGATAAAATGTGGGAAATAAGTGAAAAGAGGTATAATTGAGTTATCTTTGGTGGATTTTCGTATCCATAAGGTTCCTAATGTTAAAAGGAATTTCAATAAGGAAAATAAAAAGAGAGATAAAGATAAATTCTCAAAAAGAGATATTTTACTAAAGAAATGAATAAGATAATGAGAAATTATGGATATAGATGCATCTAGAAGGATAATGAGTATCCACTAAAAAGGATTTCGAAATATTAGAGTTTCTTGGGGTCCAAGGAGCTCCAATGGAGAAAAAGAAAGAGAAAATACCAATAATACAAAACAAGAGGATAATGTGATACATAATTAATGAATTTTGTGGTATTGTGTAAAACGAGGTAATTTCTTCTATGAGAAAGTATAATTTTGTGCCAATGAATTAAAAAGAAAGTACAAAAAGAATAAAAGAGGTAATTTTCAAAATTTGAATATCTAAAGAATAAAGAATAGTAAAGAGAGAGAAGATTTCTTCTCAATGAAGGAATAGGGTTCCTTTTGAGAGTTGGACTTGTTTCCTCATGGATGGACACCTTAGGGTGTGGATACCCTCCCATATATAAGGGGTAGAACCCTTGGCCGAGTCTAGGAAGATCCCATGCATCCCTCTTCCTTCTTCTTCTTTGTTTTCATCCATAAACCTTAGCCAAGAGAATAGACTGATCCCGGGGGCCCAGGAAGGGTCGGCTATCTTTCCCACACTCTCGTCTTCGCGCAGCTGCTACAGGAGGTCTGCAAACCTGCAACAATCACGGACTTGGCTCACTTAGGATCGGTCATCTTGGCCGCGACCTGGAGATTCTCTGCATGCGTAGGGGTGCGGCGGAGTTAGGACAGCATTTGGCCGCAAGCTCCAGGCCGTAGGGAGGTGGAGAAGACCCCCCCCCCCTAATTGGCTGCACCCACGGCAGCGCTAGGTTGCGCAAGGAGGAAGATGATGGGCGGCTTTGGACGCTTTTACCCCTCTGCAAGCTGAAGGACCAGCAACTTACATGAGGGATCAATCGTAACTTGGTTATATTTTCCAAATCGACAACGTTGCATGGGTTTGGTGACGTGGCGGCCTCCCATTGGTCTAAGTAAGTTAATTTTGCAAAAATCGTATCTCTTTATTGGTAGCTCGAATGAATGCGCATAAAATATGAAAGTTGCTCAGAAAAATGAGGAGAATCCAATAAAAATAGTTTTAGAAGCTAATTCCTTTTGCAATTCTAATAGTAGTGGAAGTTATCAACTTTAAAGCTTTAATGATTAAGAAACCCTAATTTGAGATGATTAATGTATTTAGAAGGGTTTTATGGATGTTTAAAGTTGATATTAACTTGTTAATTATAAAAAGGACACATTATATCCAAAAGAATAATCTTTATGTGTAATTTTATTAATTTAGAGTTCCATGTGCATAAATGAGCTTTAATGGGCCTTGAAACCCTAATGTTAGTAATGGTGACTCTTAATGGCTTTAATTGTTCAAATTCATGATTAAAGTTGAGATATAATGTTTCTAAGATATTTCAAGTATAAAAGTTCCTAATTGTAGATAAATACCCTTAATATGGTTTTCTGATGGATAAATGTGGAATTAATGATAAATAGAGTTCATATATGAATTAGATCATAATAAACTATGAGTTGTTAATCTGAAAGAAACCAAAGATGATAATTGGGCCTAATGATCTTGTCATGAATTAGAAGGATAAAATTGGTAGTTTTAATGAAAAGAGGCATCCTGGACTTAATTGATGTTTAATTGTGCCTTTAATCTGAAATTAGGGTTATATGTTGTTAAAAGGTAACCTTAATATCTTTTGTGAAGAATGGATGAGATAATTAGGGTTTGTGAGTAATTGTATAAAATTAGGGTTTAAAATAGTAAAAATGAAGTGAAACCCTAATTGCAATGGAAACCCTAAAAGTGGACTAGAAACCCTAGGAAGCGAGCTAGGTTTAATAGATCTTGATGGCATGATCAATAATAGGAAATTGTATGCATATTTCAGGATCTCCTTGTGTGCTTGCTTGCCTATTGGATTTCTTGCATTGATTGGATTAATTCTATCTCAAATCAACCTGACATGTATGTGGTTACGCTTATGGTTAATCACTTTAGTTTCATGGCGATTCCTAGATGTTTTATCGGTTGCCTAAAAATAACAGCTTGGATGACTTTTATTTCATGCAACTATAAAGTGACTATGATTATCACCATAAATATGTATACATGATTGGCTCAGATCCCTCCTATGTGTCTTTGCTAATGATGAAAAGGGTAACCTAGTACAGGGCCTACTTGTTAAGTAGGACATCAAGTTATCAAGAGTTAGAAATTGGGCTACCCACGTGTAGTGCCATGAGACTCTTTAGCACACCATGAGTTAAGGAGTGGGGTACCTATGGGTAGTGCCATGGGACTCAACCCTAGAAATTGATTCACCTGTTAGGTAGGATCATGACGGGTTTAATGGGGATCTACCATAAGGATGGTAGAATCCAGGTCCACTAGAGGGATAGCGTAGAGGCTAGGGTATGTATGGATTAGGCAGTTATGCTGAAAATGTAAAGTTGTTTGTTAAATCATAATTGACTGCAATATGTTGTTACAGTTAATTGCACGATTATTGTTTCCCCCACATACCGGCATATTTCTTTTATGTTGACCGATGTTTTGTTTGTCGACATTTTAGGTACAAGTGAAAAGGACAAATAGTATAGTGGCACATGTGGAATTAAATAAGAATTAAAGTACAAAGGAGGTTTAGTTAGAATAGACTCCAGATGTAGATAGAAGTAGACATCCATGTTTTTGAAAAAGGTACGCAAAGTTCAATTTTTTTACAGCCTTTCAGTATATTTTGGTAGAATTTTATAATTATTACTGATTATTTGTTGAACCTTTGATCTTGTTAATTGGGATAACGGCTCTGACCTTCAGGTCTCCCTTAATTGGGGGTGAGCGGGAGGTGGGGTCGTTACACTTATCTCCTCGTCTTCCTTTATTTAAAAACTTCCCTAAAAACTACTAAACCCTCAAATCTTAATCCTTCTGGTAACTAGGTTTTTAGTTTGATTCTTTATAATTCTTTCTCGAACCCTACCCTTTGACTTTCTGAAGTGCATAGACAAGTAAAATTTGAATTCTGAAGCTCTATTCTTCCAATCCCTGTGTTCGACCTTGAACTACTCCGACCCTATGCTAGTTGTAGGAGTCTTAAACATTTGGGTATTATATATTTCTAAAGTCTGATGACCTAGACATGTCTCCATTTTTGGACCCATGTTTAAGGCTTGTCAACTTTTGGGTTCCGTTGTCGGGGATCGACAATGAATATCATTCTATGAACTCGAGTTTTACTTGCACTTCCCCAAAAACGTTGTACATATGCATATAATATTGCAAATATTTACTGGACATAGTTTATATAACACACTCACACTTTCACACTTCTTCTTTCCAGGCACTTCTTCACCTTTCCGAGCCATCCTTGTGTCTGACAGGCCATGGCTGAGCAGGCTCCCGAAGCTCAGTCCCTACATTCTTTTGTCCAAGTAAGGGCAAATGAAGAGAGGAATTTGGTAGTTGAGCAACCACTCAATGTTGCTAACTTTGAGTTGAAGCCTGCTTTCCTCCAGTTGCTGCAGCACAATCAGTTTGGAGGGAACACTATTGAAGAAAACACGTACAACCACCTTAAAACGTTCAAGAGGACTTGCAAGACTTTTAAGATCAACAGAGTCCCAATATCTCGCATCTACACCCAGTGCTTTCCCTTCTCTCTATGAGACAAAGCTTTGGAGTGGTATACAAGTCTACAAGATGGAAGCCTCCCCGATTGGGAACATCTAGACAGTGTATTTATCGCCAAGTTCTTCCCTATATAAAGAATGATCAAATGCCAAAACAAGATAACAAGGTACTCATAGAAAGTCTCAGAGAACCTGCATGAGACCTAGGAGAGATTCCAATGCTATCAGAGGGAGTGCCCACACCATGGTTTTTTTGAGCCCAAGCTGACCACTACTTTCTATAATGGGTTGTGCGCCGGAGAAAGGAAATCCCTGAATGCTATAGCTGGCAGCGACTTCTTGGGACTAAGTGCTCAAAGGGTCAGAGAAATTATAGACAATATGGCTATGAACCAGCAAGATAGTGAGTACGATAGAGAGTAAATGAGCCACACCACTCCTAAAGAATCAAAGGCGATGGAGGCACTAGTGGCTAAGTTGGACAAGATAGTAATTGACGTCCAAACCTTGAAGGAGCAGGGATATAGGGGAAAAGTCTGGGAAGAGGTAGTAAGAAGCTGCGTCACGTGTGGAGAGCCAGATCACCTGTCTGACTTTTGTCCACACATGGCCGCTCAAGGAAAACCTAATGAAGACAACACAGAGAATGTAAGCTACGTCCAGTATCGGTGCCCCGATCATCCTGGTTTTTCATACGGGAACACCAGTGCGGCTGAAAATTCTCATCAGTTGGTGGGCGAAACTTCCTCCGGAGGACCGCCAAATCAGTAATGCCAAGTAGGTTTCCCACAGCAGAGGAGTTACCAGCAGGGGCAGCCACATCGATCGTCGATGATGATAGAGTTAATGTCTTTTGCTAAGAATAAAAATGATCTAAATGAAAAGATGAATAAAAGCTCTATGGATAGCACAACCTTGCTCAAGTTGATGCAACAACAAATGGGAGGGTTTTCTACTCAAATTGGAGAGCTACAATAACATAACAAGTAGATAGACCAGCAACTGGCAAGCCTAGCCCAAAGTATCAATCACCAAGTAGGGCATTTCCCCTCCAGTACTGAGGCAAATCCATGCGGGAACAAAACTACAAAGATGGCCATTTTAAGGTCAGGAATAGTGGTGCAACCAGCAATTGAGAAGAGAGAAACAACAGTGACAACACCAGTTGAGGATGTTAACCCTGAGGAATCAGAAGAAGTACCCACAAAGATGAAGAAAGTGATTAAGGAAAGAGTCGATGACGTCCCTTTCGAGGAGCGTGTGGACAAGTATGCACCTCGCTTACCTTTCCTGCATAATATGGTAAAGGCACAGTTGAAGAAGAGGTACGAGAAGTTCATGTCTGTAGTAAAAAAGTTGCACCTTGACATCCCGTTCTTAGATGCTATCGAGGAGATGCCCACATACGCAAAGTTCCTAAAAGACTTGATCTTGAGAAAGAAAAGAGGAGAAGATGTTGAAACTATGAAGATAGCACAAATGTCCAGTTCTTTTATCAAGGCAAGTATGCCTTCTAAGAAGAAAGACCATGGGGCTTTTGTCATCCCCTTTCAGGTTGGGCACAACATAGCCCGCAAAGGTCTGGTGGACCTGGGAGCAAGTATTAGCTTAATGCCCTTATCCCTTGCAAGGAGGTTAGGACTTATCGATATGGTGAGCACCAATATGAGAATTCAACTTGTGGATCACACCTTCACCAGACTAGTTGGAGTGGTCAAAGACGTGCCCATTAGAGTTGGGCGGTTCTTTATACCCTGTGACATCATTTTGATTGACATTATGGAATATCCTAGCTACCCCATTATCTTCGGGTGACCCTTCCTTGCAACTGGAAGAACACTCATTGACGTGGAGGCGGGTATGATAACAATCAGATTTTGAAGAGATCACATTGAATTCAACATCTGTGATTGTATGAAAGCCCCTGCATTCTTTGAGTCATCTTATTTCATCGAAAGCTATCATCGACTCTGTGATGAGGTAATGGAAGAAAAAGCTATGGTAGACCCACTGATGCGCGCCTTAGCTGGCGAATCATAGGTGGTCAAGGACCCGAAAGTGAAGGAACTACTGACATTTCTGGAAGCTGAAGGTCTGTCTGAAGCACAAAACCCAATAGAGACAGTGATGTATGCTTCCCTACGAAGTGATCATGCTGAAGAACAAGAAGAGAAGACCCCGCCCAAGTTGAAGGTTTTACCAAAGGGTTTGCAGTACCGTTTCTTGGATGAAGAAAGGATGAACCCCATCATCATCAACTCCGAGCTGATCGACAGCCAGAAGGAATAGCTGCTTGAGGAGTTGAAGCTATGGAGAAAAAGCCCTAGGTTACTCGATTGGAGACCTAAGGGGGATCAGCCCTTCTATTTGTATGCATAGAATCCACCTTGAAGAAAATTACAAACCTTATGCCCAGCCGCAATGAAAGCTGAATGAGAAGTTGTGAGAGGTGGTCAGCAAGGAAGTTGTGAAGCTCCATGATGCAAGAATCATTTACGCCATTAGCGACAGCACATGGGTGATCCCCATCCAGGTAGTTCCAAAGAAGGGAGGCATAACGTTGATCAAGGGAGATAATGAAATCAAAGTTTCCACTAAGACCGTCACTGGTTGGTGGATGTGTATAGATTATCAAAATCTCAACACCATCACCTGTAAGGACCACTTCCCTCTCCCATTTATTGACTAGATGCTAGAGTGACTAGCCCACCACTCTTACTTTTGTTGGTTGGATGGGTATTCAGGGTTCTATCAGATCTCCATTCACCCAGATGACTAGGAGAAGACTACCTTCACATGCATCTATGGAACTTTTGCTTTTAGAAGAATACCATTTGGGCTCTGCAATGCACCCGCAACTTTTCAACGATGCATGAATGCCATTTTTGCAGACTTCCTGGAAGATAAGATGGAAGTCTTTATCGCTGACTTCAGTGTTTATGGCAACTCTTTTGATGATTGCATAAATAACATGTCTTTGGTAATGAGGAGATGTGAAGAATAGAGTCTCACCCTTAATTGGGAGAAGTTCCATTTTATGGTACATGAAGGGATAGTTCTGGGACATAAGGTGTCTAGTAAAGGCATTAAAGTTGACCAATCCAAGGCGGAGGTGATATCAAAGCTTCCTCCACCCTCATTTGTAATAGGATTCAGAATTTTGTTGAGGCATATTGGTTACTACCAAAGGTTTATCAAAGACTTCTCAAAGATTGTGAAGCCTCTGTCAAATCTGCTGATGAAGGATGTGAAGTTTGATTTCACAGATGAGTGTCTGACATCATTCTCCACTTTGAAGGATGCTTTGGTCTCCACACCCATTCTCCAGTCCCCTGACTGGAATGTTCCCTTAGAGCTTATGTGTGATGCTAGTGATTTTTCCATAGGCACAATCCTTGGGCAAAAGAAAGATAAGAAGCATCATGTGATCTTCTATGCCAGTAAGACTCTAGATGAAGCACAGATGAATTACACCACCAGGGAGAAAGAAATGCTAGAAATTTTCTAAGCATTTGATAAGTTTTGATCTTACCTTGTGGGTTCTAAAGTGGTTGTTCACACCAACCACAAGGCTATCAAGTATTTGATGCAAAAGAAAGATACTAAGCCTAGGTTGTTACACTGGGCATTGCTGCTACAGGAGTTTGATCACGAGATAATAGACAAGAAAGGTTCTGAGAACATGGTCGCTGACCCCCTTTCGAGGATTAGGGTAGAGGATGACCACCCGCTACCGATAAATGAAAGATATGTTGATGAGGCAATGTACGTTGCCCAATTGGCCAATCCTGAAGGGAAATGGTATGCCAATTTTTGTAACTATCTGGCCTGCAAACAACTACCCCCAGAAATGTCTTACAATTAGAAGAAGAAGTTCTTCTCCGATCTAAAGAACTATTACTAGGATGACCCTCTGTTGTTCAGGCATTGCGCCAATAGCCTATACAGGATGTGCATACCCGAGGACGAAGCCCCAAAGATCTTATTTGAGTGTCATTCCTCTCCCTATGGAGGGCACTTGGGTGCTGAAAGAACCGTGACCAAGGTTCTCCAGTCCGGCTTTTATTGGCCCACTATTTTTAGGGATTCTCACACCTTTGTCAAATCCTGCAACGATTGTCAAAGAACCGAGAATATCTCCTGTAGGAATGAGATTCCCATGTCGGAATGGATTGAAGTGGAAATTTTTGATGTATGAGGGATAGACTACATGTGACCTTTCCCTTCATCGTACAGTTTTAAGTATATTCTTGTTGCGGTGGATTACGTCTCTAAGTGGGTAGAAGCCATACCCACCACCACCTGCGATGCTAAGGCAGTTATAAAACTTTTTACTAAGATCATCTTCACAAGGTTTGGAGTTCCAAGAACAGTTATCATTGATGGTGGATCTCACTTTGCTGAGAGGCAATTTGAGTCACTTCTATGTAGATATGGCATTTGACACAAAGTTTCCACACCATACCATCCACAAACATCTAGTCAAGTTGAGGTTTCTAACCGAAAAATCAAACAAATCCTGGAGAAAATAGTCGAGAAGTCTCGGAAAGACGGGTCAGCCAAGCTAGATGATGCTCTCTGGGCATACAGAACAACATACAAAATGCTACTCGGTACCACACCTTATTTTCTGATATATGAGAAAGCATGTCATCTACCTTTTGAGTTGGAGCACAAGGCATTCGGGGCCATTAAACGTATCAACATGGATCCGTCCCTATCCGGAAACAAGAGGTTCCTCTAGCTCCAAGAACTTAGGCTTCACGCCTACGAGAATGCAAGAATCTACAACCTGAGGACAAAAGTCTGGCATGATTCCCACCTGCAGAAGAAAGACATCAAGGAAGGTGGCAAAGTTTTGTTGTTTAAATCTTCTATTCCACATTTTCCAGGGAAACTGTAGACTAGGTGGTCTGGATCGTTCATAGTAGCGAAGATGTACCCATCAGGAATGATGGAGCTATATGACAAAGATGATCCTGCGAAGGTCTTCCCAGTCAACAAACACTGAGTAAAAAGGTTCTACAAAGATGAAGCTTTCATAAGGAGGTCCGAGTTTCCCCTGAATGATGTCGGAGTTGCACCTATTGAAGAAGCATAGCAAGATTTGAAGATGTCGAGCTAACGACAGAAACCACAGTGCTCCTCAAGAGGGAACGCGAGTTTTACATTCCAAGAATAGGATGTTATTTCCTTTTCCTGCAATGAACGTTATGAACACTCTCATTATAATAAGGCCTGAGGCTTTGCCTGCGCCACGTGCACAGACTCTCTCATTTTCTGGGCCACCGACTTAGTTTTATCACCTTGGTGTGTAATACTAGCTGAGGTCGAGGTTCACACCTAAGCCAATGATGTTTTACATACCGAGTGCCTTTTAATTTTTGGTTTTCATCCTTATTAAGTTCTCATAATTCTTTGTTTTCAACCAATCGGGCATGCATCATGACCTGACTTATCGCCCATAAACAACATGTCGGGTTGCCGTGTCGCCCAACCCGTATCACCTATATGTATCGCGTGCCCTCATCTTTGAAGTTAGCAGACTTCACAGAGATGGGTTGGGCAAGTATCTTTCCCAGCGCTACGCTCGGTCCTTACATGTACCGCGAGACATGCTTATTGTGCAAGCCCGTGGTGCGCAAGGGGCGTGTCGAGCATGCATATCGAGCAACACACGCTTGCCGCCCGACACGTCTGTTGGGCGAAACACTGCCTTCTCAAAATCTTTGTGAAGCGATGTGATTAGATGAATTTTACCTTGCTTTGGAAGGTGATTCGCGTGCATGCGCGAAACGTGTCCCCATTTTTACCTTTTAACCCCACTCACGGATGGCTATATATAATAGCTCGAGATTAACCGTGTTGGGTTACCAAAGTTACCAAAGATTTCACTCCCTTATCGCACGACCTCCTGCTAGTTAGCTCCCATGCCAGTTTCCCAACCTATCGACCTTTCGTGTCGTGTTCCCAGTCTTCCTACCCGACAAGGTAAAAACTCATGACAAGCCACCCGTGTCATGTAACCGTGTGTGTCACGCAGACCGTATCGACCATCCTTATCACGCACCGGTAATGCTTTAACCATATCGTGCTTTCTGTATCGTGTTCTTGACTATGTCGGGCAGAACCTTTAACGCATATCAGGTTTTTCGGCTATCGCGCCAAGCGTATCGACTTTCCTATCATTTAGTTTTGCATCATTCTTATTCCTGTGTTGCATGACATGAGTATCGTGCGACACAATGAACCACACATCTCTATCGGGTAAGACTTTGAGCGCGTGTCAGTAACCTTATCGTTCAGAGTGTTTGTCGGGCTTTCAAACATGCCTCGCGACACGCGTATCGCGCGACACGCATATTGAATGACACATTTATTGTGCATCCTTATCGCGCTTCTCTACTGTCAACTTTAACAACACGTCATCTTCCATTGTACCCGGTATCAGTTTATCTTGAGTATCATTTGAAAAGTGTGCCAGGTTTCTCAATATACCAGAGCACTTATGTATTGCATGTCAGGATTCGTAAAGGCCTGACCTGATACCGTTTTTCATGCATATCACCCAACCCATATCCGGCGGCTCCCTTTTTCCTAACTCTCGGTATTAGGTAGCCAGAATTGTGATCAAATAACTCTTTTTGATTTAATTTCCTTATCTAATCCTTTTAGAAAATGGCACGCACCAAGAAGATCGTTGTTCAGGTTGATGAGTAGGGTCGGAGGATCAACCCCGAGGCCACATCAAAAGCCCCCACCGGGCAAAAACGCCCTAACCCAGCAACATCTAGGCCCTCTGAGGCCGAGAAAAGGCCTCGAGTAGAAGCAACTGCAACCCCAGCCACGACAGCAGAACTCGAGGTGTTGACCAACTCCCCAAGGCATTTCGTGTCAAGGGACAAAGAGCACCAAAGGTGCTACACCCGGTTCACAGTGAAAGTTTACCACCCAACCCGGTTCTACCACCACGCATCCTTTCGGCAGATCGACATCTTCGATAGGCTCGAGAATGTCCTGGAAGCTACCGGACTCAAAAGGAGTTTATCTCCTCCCTCCACCAAGTTCCAAACACACCAGAATAAAGAAAAAGGTATGGCGGAGCAGACATACTACAGGGGTGCCTCTACAACATAGAGCATGACATAACAGAGAGGCTGCTCAATGAGATCTTCTCCTCCAGCAAGGTTGAGCGAGAATTTCTCAACAATAGGGCCCGAATCAGCGATGGCGATGGCTTTGACCCAGTCAGTCTATGGAGGAAGCTGACGGGCGAGTCCTCCTTCAAGATAGGGAGCAAGGTGGTGGCGGTCCACTCCTGCTTTTGAAAGATAGTCCACAAGATCGTGGCAAGCCTACTCTTTAGCAAATATGAGACGAGCAACCTCTACACTGAAGAGTTGCACCTTATATGGTACATAATGGAAGGCAAGCCGATCAACCTGGGGTGCTTCCTGCTAAATCGTCTACATCCTATAAAAGATGCCACCAAGGAATACAACATGGGAGGAGTCATCAACCTCATAGCAACCGGGCTTGGGTACCTGAGAGAGCCACTCAGCCTATCGCAAACTAGGGGCGACGACAAGATAGATATAAAGTTCCTCACCAAGACTAACATCATCAAGAAGGAAGGCCGCCGCCTCTTCTATAAGTTTGTGAGGACTAATATCCTCCTGCCCCTCCCAAGCTGCGTCAACTATTATGTGAAAAAGTTGGTCTTTTCAATGGTAGAGGTCTAAGCTCTGACCGTCGACGTAGCTAATGCTACCACAACGGCCATCCAAGAAAGATGGCCACCACAGGGAGGCCCGCACCAATGGAATCTCAATGGGACAAGTCCTCAGTAGTCATCCTTGAAGACTCGCCAGTCACCACCACTGTCGAGCCAATCACCACAACTGCCGAACTAGTAGCCGCTACTCCGGTGGTCGCTACTGCTGCCACTGAACCAGCCATGACTACCACAATGACACTCGCTGCATTCACAAAAGAAGTGTCGACCATCGGAGAGGTCGTCGACATGACCGAGGCTTCCACAATGGTTGTCACCTCGGAAACTGCCGCCACAGAAACAGTCGCCATAGCACCACAAACTTCAGCTCTGTCAGTAATGGCAGAAGTCGTAACAATGCCCTTCGTGCGGCCGGATGCCTCTTGCAACAACGATGAGGTGTTCATTGAGCTCTTAGAGGTGGAGCTTAGGTCTGTCCAGTAGACCCCGACACCGCCACCAGTCGCCATGGAGGAGGAAGCCAGAGTTGGGTGGTCATTCAACATATGTCCACTCTACCACCCTCTCCATGACCCCACATTGAGGAGATAGAGGCAGCCACAAAGATGCCAACCCCGTGCTCAGAGGCCACACCCTTGCATACTATCCTGGTGGACTCAGCCTCAACAGACGATGCATATTAATCAGGCTACATCGCCAATGTGAGGAGCGCTACAAAGAGCAGAAGTTGATCGGCGGCAGTACCTTCCTCATTAGAGTAAGCCTTCGGCTTCGAGTTTGACAACTTGCGGGAGGTAACAAGCAACCACATCGCTACTTTTGCTTCCCTAATCCACAAGTTTTAGGTCTTCCAACAATGACTAGGTGAACATGAGCATCAGCTACTGACCCTAGTTTGGTCTCCCCCACCAAATAGAAGCAATGAACAACACAATGCAGGTGGCGCTCCAACGCCTTGATGCCATTGAGCAGAGGCTCGACGAGAGGGACAACCGCCACCACTCAAGGCATTCTTGAAGATCACCATCAGCATCAGTATCCCCATCTCTGCCATCATCATCATCTTCTACTTCCGTCTCATCATCCTCCTCCACCACCAGTGGGCCATGAATAATGCCCGAGGAGGAGACGACCAACATGACCGCCGATGAGGCTCCCATAGAATACGAAAGTACCCACAACATCAATGCATTTGCCACTCTACAACCTCTAGAGCCAATCGATGATGCATAAGAAATATCTGAAGACCTAGTGGATGATTCATTTGAGGGAGAAGGGGGTGATCTGTATGGTTCGCTTGCTGAGCAACCCCCAAGAGAGAAGACTTTGGTGGTTGACACGTTCTCTACACCGTTTGAGATTCTAGTCTTTGAGATGGCCGACTTCGATAGGCACGCCATCGGCTATCTAACGATCTAGGACCAACAACTGTTGAATATGGTCCTGAGGCCATAGAAGGAAGAAGAAGCTATCATCTAGCACAATGAATACTTCTCCATTCAATGAAGATCACTCAAAGAAATGTTCCACTCAGAAGCCATCGTGGGGAAGATTATGTTTAGAGTCTTGTAAGGTGCCATGATCGAGAATATCATGCTCACGATAGGTCGAAAGTTGATCTACAATGCCACTCCATCCTTAGCCAGGCGACTGCTAGCAGGGGCAGATAACACAAGGCTAGTAGTTGATATGTTGAAGAATATAGAAGAGCACAACCCTGACCTGGTACTGGACCCCCATAAGCATAGAGGGTACTAGTTTCTCTGTGTGGCTGACCTCCACTCCCATGATGTTACCTTGCTCAGCTGCTGTAGCATGGAGGTCCCCCACCTAGAGCACATCTTCCTCTGCCCTAAAGACATCAACCTCAGGCTCCTACCTCTGTGTCTCCACTGGGTCATTAAATAAGGCATCCGATGCCACAGTGGCATCTGGAACTTCTACAGGATCAAGGACTTCCCAGTTCAACAAGACTCAGGGAGCAGAAATAGCACTTTCATCATCTTCACGCCATAGAGCTACTAAACATCTTCAGATATATATATATGGAAACTCTAGGACACAAATTTCTATCATCTAAGGAGCATCTATGACACAAATTTCTATCATCTAAGGAGCATCTATGTGTTGTTGATGATAAAAGACAAGTGTTATTTCTGAGATCCAGAGCTTTCAAAGGATCTGCTGGAGATAGATGTTGATTCTGATTCTGATTCCCATTCTTCTCCACCCAATAGTCCTCTAAGAAATGAAGTCAAGGGCTCCTCTAACGTATTCAGGAGAGGCAAGCAGATAAAGCATTTATGATCCTTACTCATGGCTGAAGGAACTTCTACTTTGCCTGTCATCTCGGACTTCGTCATCAGAAACTTTGACTGTTCCTCTTGCAGTTCTCTATCCCAAGAATAGGTCAATCAAATACTTCTACAACTTGTTGATTCTAACACTGCAGACATCATCTATGAGAAGGATAATGTAGTAATCCCCCTCTATGATCAACCAGACCTAGTCAAGGCTGGAGGGTGTTTAGCCATGACAGTAGCATCATCTTACATCCCTATCTTACAAAAGAAGATTGGAGAACCCTACATCGCCCATCCGATGTAGTTCAACGATCTATGCCTGACTGTTGAAACGGGAGCATGCTAGCTGTTCCATCTCCAAGCTAAAAAGTGTTTGTCATGCATAATATTTCTTCCTATGTTGCATGACAATCATTGGACACTCCTCATGATATACACCCATGCCCACACTAGTTTCTTCTACAACAGCTCAGATGCCAACAACGACTGGCCGACAGAGTGTGCATCTGCGCCAGCGACACCCCTCAAACGACTGGCAATAAAATACTATACCGAGGTGGTGTCCTTGACATAGCCTATCTTTAAGATCCTGTGACAACCTGGCACGATCTCCAATTCTTCCACCACAGTCCACAATAGCCCCCCCTATCAAATGACTACGGAGTTTACGTGCTACACTGGATATACAGTGTAGCAGCCCTAACGAAAATGCTAGAGAAGCTCCATGACCTCGACTACCATAGCCAACGAGGATAATGTGTCATGGATCTCTTATCTGCCGATGACACACACATCCACTAAACCCTCACTGATCTATGCCTACTCTTTCATATTTACCTCACTACTCTGGGATAGAGTATGTGGTAAGTTTTTTTTTGGAGAGGGGGTGCTCCATAGCATCAGTGACGGAGGTTCTCTAAAATTTTCTCATAATTTCCCTTTCCTCCCTTCCCCTCACCATACTCCGTGTATACATGTATATAAATGTTCGATAGAAAGCAATACTTACACAATATATACACAGCTGCTTGTTGCTCAAAATTGTAAAAAATACTTTATCGTAAATATTTGGTACAACTTCTTCTAGCTTGTTCTCTCCGTACCTAAAGTGGTGTACATTTCTTCTATGCTCTCTTGAAAATATAGTCTTAAACGACAAAGGCTATAACTTTTCTACGCCAACTTTGAAAAATAATCTTATTCCAGCTAAGAGATATGCATGTGAAGGAAAAATACACTTGTCTTCCCAGAAGTACCCATCTTTAGGCATGGTAGATCTGGGGCAGTGGTACATAGGATGTGAAAATACTGCTCTAAAGACAACTGGCTTGGACTGCAGGGACCACTTGCCCACTAACGGACCCGTACCTGGATGGACCAATGGGAAGCAAGATAAACCCAAAAAATCTTAAGCCTTCCCAAAAACCCCACCTTCCACTTCTAAGACTCAAGAAGTTTGGTGTGAAAGCTAACTTCAAAATCATGCACCAAAGTCTCGCAAAAGCTGGGGAGAAAAATTTTGTTTAAATAAGGCAAGAAAATAAAGTCCATTGTTTGTGGTCAGATGTAATTTTCTTCAGGACATTCCAAAATCCACTTAACCTTTGTCCGAAGAATACACCTGGTTTCGAAAGGTACCGTAAACAAAAGTTTTAAAATAAGTACAGATTGATTGAGGACAATCACAATGCTAAGTTTGGGGGAGTTGATAACACCCATTTTATGGCTGCTAGAGCTTATATTTTACTATCAAAATAGCCTCCAAACCTAACTTCCTCTCCGTTTTATCTTATTTTGTTGTAAGGAAGTAATGCCCACTATGCCCTGATAATATTTCCAATATTTTGCAGAGTTTCTCTTATTTTTCCACAAAAAGAGCATTAATGGGTCCTTTAGGCCCATCAGCAATGAAGTACCCATCCCGGCCCAGTAGCGCGTGAGGCGAGACACCCCCTTACCCATCATGGTCGATGCCCAATATGACAACAACCTGACGTGGGTGTGTCGCGCGGGAGCCTTGGCAGGTGCAGCTCCTTACCCAACAGGGTGCCTTGCTTGTCACGGTTCACCCAACTGACGACATCGATTACAAGATATGGCTACCCCTCGGTGTAGCAGTCCGCCAAGATCCCTGCCCGGCACGACTGATGGCCCGACATGTGTGCCGAGTGACAGACGTATCGACCCCTCTGAAGCCACAAGAACGATGCTAGACAGAGGACACATGGCCCAATAAGAGCCGCAACTCGCACCAATCTGCTACCTATAAATAACAGCTACAAGCCTATGATGGGATGGGTCGAACCCTACGAGAGATAACTCTTAGAGCATAGGAGATAGTGTGTCGAGTTCCAGAGCCTGTCGGGTGATACTAGGTGAGCACACCCCTGACCCGAGAGGGACGGGAGGAGTTCACTTAGGAACCATTCTAGTAGCAGCAAACAACGCGACATGACCCTCAAGGCTACTTCAACATGTCAGGTTCCTACCTGGGCTTCAACCCAAGATGGCTCACCCACCTATACTCAACATGAGGGACCTGAGAGACTTAAGATAATGCTTACTCGATATGTATCCTAACCCGACACAGTACCCAACCTGATATGGTCTATACCCGTCACGGATGTAGCCCGACACGGCCAGCAACCTGACGCGACCATATCAGGTAGAGGTACTATCTCGATATGACCCTTACCCGTTACAGTTCATGACTTGACATGATCAAGAACTCGACATGGTCATATCCCGATAGGGCCCTTGCCCGGTATCGGTAGCATTATCTTAAGTGTCTACTACTATGTACTTCGATCTTCTAAATCAAGGAGACCGATACATATCTTCCCTTTACATCACTTTACTTTCATTTTACTATTGCATTGTAACTAAACCTTTTTATCTCTTTATTATTATGGGAATCTGTGGATTTTATCTCATATTGTTCTGTGTATGGCTCCTTTTTGTTGGATGATTTCTTTATAGCATCTGAGTTCTAGTCTCTTTTTTCTGGATCACGCCTTTGACTAGCTATCGAATCATGCTTCTCATTTTGACTCCTTTGAGAGAGGGATGTCGTAAACTCTAGAGCTTGGTCTGATTTGGGTGTATGAGAGTACCCAGAATCAGGGCTACCCTAGCCTATCTTTCCGCTCCAGTCCATGCCTGGTACCCTTGAGAGAGGGAACTTAGTGCAGGGCTAGTTGGCACCTTCTCTGAGAGAAGAAGGTGCAGGATGTACGCCACCGCTGCTTCTTATTACGATTAAGTTTTCTTCCTTCGTGCTATACTATGAAAATAGTCTTATCTCCTCATCTTCCTTTATTTAAAAACTTCCCTAAAAACTACTAAACCCTCAAATCTTAATCCTTCTGGTAACTCCCCTTGGAGATAGGTTTTTAGTTTGATTCTTTATAATTCTTTCTTGAACCCTATCCTTCAACTTTCCGACGTGCTTAGACAAGTAAAACTTGAGTTTTGAAGCGCTATTCTTCCAATCCCTATGTTCGACACCGAACTACTCCAACCCTATGCTAGTTGCATGAGTCTTAAACAATCGGGTATTATAAATTTCTAAAGTCTGATGACCTAGACATGTCTCCATTTTTGGACCCACGTTTAAGGCTTGTCAGGCATCATGGCCGTGGCTCCTGTATCGACCTCTGACGTGGTCGGTGATGAATATGCCCCTCACCGCGACCAATACACTTGCTGCCAAAGGCCGTGACTATAAATACATCACGGTTGAGACATACGCCGTGACTATGATAGGAGGTTAAGTTAGTGGGTTGCACATATAAATCAGGCCACCAACTCCACACATCAGATCATCAAATCATCAATAGCAACAAAGTGTTGGCAAACTCCAAAGGCATTCTTGCTCATTCCCAAGACCTTGGATCTCTGAAGATGAAAGTTGGAGGAGAGAGAATGTCTGCCATCCTCTTCTTTGAGAGGAGTTTCCATCTTCCACATCCACAAAAGATATAGATCTGAAGAAGTATCATTGGTGTATCACCTCCCTCTTTCTTTAGATATATTATCTTCGTCATGTTGTACCCCCCCTCTTCGTTATTCATGACGTATCCACACATCTGAAAGTCATTATGTTTCCCATTAACATGTGTGGCTAAACACCTAACTTGGGTTGGGAGTATCAACTAAGGCTCTCCCAACATGTATATACTTGCACCCTTTTGAATACATACATATATCCTTATCGGCAGTTATATCCATACTCTTGTTCTTGAATGATTCACTTGTATGCTTAGCTACCATCTTTTGATGTTTGATGTTGTTACCTTGTAAGAGTAATACTAACCTTATCTAAGTGTTATGGAGTAGTATGAATGCATGCAAATGTTGGAATACTAAAGCTAATGGTCATTTGCCCTGCGATTGTTTGTTTGTCATCTCGAGAGAGAGAGAGAGAGAGACAACCTTATAATATAGATTTATCTTAAGCTCGAGAGAGGAGGTAATAGACATATATGATGAATACTTGTAATCGTGCTAAATGGTATACATTGGGGTGTGAGTGTTGCATGTTGCAGAGAGTTCTTAGTTGGTGGAACCCGGTCTAAGTTCTCTTCCATATTTTGAGTACATATTTTTTGTTTGATTTTGGTTCTCTTGTTTTGTTATCTTTTCTTATTTATTATTACTTTGTTTAGAGTAGCATCGTTCCTTAGGGAACACCATCTTGATCTACCTTTTATTTGGTGTTTCTGGGTCTAAGACTCTATGTTCTTAGCAATTACCAACCTTATCCTTGTGGTTTGACCCTGATCTGCTACATCGAACCCCGTATAATAGTCGTAGGGGCCTGAGTGTTGGGTTATAAATCTAAGAGTCTGAATACTCTAGATCCACTTCAATTATGGATGTGATATTTAGGCTGATCAATAAGTCTTTAACCCTAATTTCATTGCCCACCTTTTCACATCCATCTCACTATGTGTCAGTCTCCACCTTTTCAAATCCAACTCTAATTCTTGTCTGTGTTCACTTGATTTCCCTATTATTATTTTTTTCTCATAATCTCTATTACATCGAGCATCCTCTTTTAATACTTTCCATCAGAGGTAGGCCCTTTTACAACCAGTGTCTCTATCATATTTTTTTGTCAAACCAATGAGGATTCATGTGGGTTGACCCTAGAACTAGTCGATGAACAAAATTCTTGTTAGACTTTCTTCTTAGATTTCCATCCTGTTTGGAATTTTCTAAAAATCCATCAATGCATGTTTTCCATCAAAGCCACTAATCCTGCTTTGGAGTCTTCTCCTTGAGTTTCTTGTTGAGCTTCCATCGACCTTCCCCTATAGAAAACTTAATCTACTCTTGTTTGTTGAACCCGTTGGCCATAGACCGACAAATTTTTTTATTACCATCGCCCTAAGGATACTATCTAACCCTGAGAATGAATAAACATCTTCATTTATTGAGTTTGAACTGATCTAGCTACTGATTTTTCTTTGGATTTGATTTAAAAGATAGGATGTCTGAATCAAACTCATAGGAGTTGGATGTTATACCAAGGGAAAATATAGATCAGATACTCCAGGACATCAACAAGTTTCTAGAACAAAACCATGGAATCCCCTCTAATAAATACTTGCAAATGTAGTTTTTAAGGGATTGCCTACTGACCCTCCTAAACCATGTATCATATTAATTAGAGGGTGATATAGAGGTAACCCCTATCTCCTATAAATATATACCATCATAGGATAAAGGGAAGAAGAAGATAAAGGAATTTAAACCACCCTCCAAAAGCATCACAAGCAAGAAGACTAAGGCCAGGAGAAAAGCAAAAATTAAAGCCAAGGTTAATGATGTTCGAGCCTAGGTACAAAGTGCATGAGATCAAATACAACTCATTTATCCAAAGAAGGACTAGTACATCAACAAGATATGCATTTGATAAGACCCTGAAGAAGCTAGTGACATATGATAGGGTGAATAAAATGTTAAAATAAGTTAACCTCTAGTTCCCTTGCACCCATCATCAAAACTCTTACACTGATCCTACTTTGCACTTCATGACATATTTAAAGAAAATCCAAGTATAGGAGACAAATAGGAATGGGTCGAAGGAGCATCTAAACTCTCTGTCTACATGTTCAATAAGGAAAACATCTTACAAAAATGTACACTGAACTAAATAATTTGTGCGATGGACGAATAGGTTTCTGCCTCCAACACAGCTGCAATGATAGAGAGGTAAGGAAGTTTACCACCAAAATGTTCTGGGAGAATTTAATTGTAGAACCAAAGCATAACTCTATAAAGTCAAAAGCTTATCAGATACACTCTAGGATCCTACAAGTCATTCAAAAATTGACTCCTATCTTCACATAGTCTGGCATGGGGAATAAGACAAGGGTAAACATGTTTATGATATGGATCATAATGGATAAAAAAACTATTAACATAGGGTGATTATTGATCGATAAGTTAGTTGTTGCATGTGGCCCTGATGGATTGAAGGAGTTATGCATGGGGGGAAGATAACCTTGATATGTTCCCACCTTACAAACCCACAATCTTTCAAGAACTTCATAGAATGTAAGGGAGATATATTTGTTGATATGAAATATCTATACCCACATTACAATCACCAAGATGGGGGAGAAATATTACTACAAGTTTGCAAAAACTAATGACTTTCTACATTTACCTAAGATGAGTAATTACGATTATGACAAGATCACCTTCTCCGTAGAGGATATAAAGATGATATCAGGAGAGACGAAGCAGCATGATGGAGCTGAAACAAGTACTATGGTACAAAGGCAGGATGAGCACTAGAAAGAATAATACATAGAGCTAGAAATAAGGAAAGGGCTCAAAATCAATATTTACAAAGCTATTTCCAAAGGTTCAAAGATTGAAAAGGGTGTCGGTCCTTAACAACACCGAGTTGCAATTGAAGTAGATGTCACAAATGAGAATGAATTAGTTAATAGGTAACATCAAGAATGCAACATGTATGAGACCGAACAAGACCCTGGTACATGCAAGGATAAAGCTACAGATAATGGAAATGACCAGAAAGATGAATGGGGATTCCAGGGGATCATGGCAGGTAAAACAACATTACAAAGCCAAAAGGAACAAAGCAAGGAGGTTGCACATTCACCACCTCAGGTGGTGAAAAATATAAAATATGTGGTCATGTCTCCACCCTTAGAAGATCATGTAAACACCCATCATGTGAAGGAAATAGCCATGTCATGACCTAAACCACCTCCATCAAGCCAAACACATCTTCCTTGTGTGGGAGAAGAATCAGGACGTTAGTTTGACTTCATGCGTGAGAAAATATTGAACTCTTCTTCTAATTTTTTAATTGTATCTTCTAGCCTGCAAACCCTAAAAATTTAGGTAGAAAGGATGGACGCACAAACTACACTGCTCCCACAGTTCATAAAAGAACTTGCATAATATCAATGCCAAATGATGAAAAGTATGGATGTCACAGTAGAGTTGTAGAAGGAGCATAACAAGATAAGATAAAAATGAGACCAATTTTGAGAAGAATGGGAGAATGAGAAATGAATATATTAGGAAAGGCACACAAGAAAAATATTGCAACTAGATAACAAGCTATCCCAATCATCCTCCTCAAGCCCATCCACTTCATCGTCCCGAAGAACGTAAAGCATCCAAAATAAGCTACAAAAGAGGAAAGAAAACTACAAACTCCTCAAAGTAAAAAAAGATATCCAATCAAAATTAGAGTTGAACCTTTTGCAACTAATGATGAGCCTCTCGAAATAGAACAAAAAACTAAGTCCAGAGTTGTACAACCAATAGAAGAACCTCTACATTAGACACAATGAGATCAACCACCCCCATAAGAAACAAAGGTACTTGAAGAAGTAATGATAAAAAGACCTAAAGAAGTTACTACAAATCTTCTTGTGAAAGCCCTACACCTACCCAACCAAGGGCATCGACCACCTCCATCAAAAAAGGTGGCCCATAAGAAGGAAGTTTGATTGCATATAGAAACAAGTGCATGATATTCCATAAGAAGACAAGGCCACTAAAAACACAAAATAGATGTTGGCCAAAGCAACAAGCTTAATGGAGCTAGATGTCTTCACATCTTACATATTTGATATCTACCAACAATTTTGCGAGACTAAAAATCTTGTACAATATAATAATGCAACATCAAAGAACATAACATTAGGAGAAGTCAAGGAAGGAAAAACCACAGTAGAAGAATAGCTTTCTGAAAAAGATGAAGAAGGGATGAACTCCTTCTTCAATGATGTCCCTATCAAAGAACATTCCCCTTTTCCCCTGAGCACAAACCTGATAACGCCCATGTCTCCTCCCCTTGCAAAATGGAGGGAATGTGTTAAATCATTGATATTGTGACTATATTTGTATGAATGCTAGGTTTAATGCTCATCTTGTGTTAAATCGCCCCATCATCATTATATTTATTTTCCATCAGCTTCATTCATCTCATCGCCTCCTTACTACCAATTTGGTGAAGGGCTTAAAGATTAGGCATTTCTACCCACATTTTATAGTTACTTATTTGCCTATTTCATGTTATGAATGATGAACCTAAGGTTTGTGCCCAATTGTTTGAGCTAGTGTAAGATCAAAACTTTGAGTGGTGTTTCACGACTTTGACAAAATTCTAAGGATTTTCAAATTGTATACATTTTATTCATTAGAGTGAGCGGTGATACGTTTTGAGTTTAATCAAGATGGATTGTTTACTTTGATGGTTTTCATTCCTTCATACATTAGATTGAGTTAAAAATATCAAAAAGTAAGAAAAGAGGCTTTGTAACATACTCAAAATATGAGTATATAATTTTTTTCCCTTTGGACCACCCTTAATTATATGAGTATTAAACTATTGTGCTTAAAATTAGATTAAATAGGGATAATTGGATTAAATATATATATAATGGCAAATAAACATATTATATAATGGTAATGACTAAATTAATTAATTAAGCCATCTTTTCAATGTTCATTTTATAAATTTACTAATTAACTATAGTTAATCCAAAATTGTCAATCTAAAAGTTTCATTAGACTAACTGAAACATGAATTAAAGAAATGTGAAATAATACATCAAAATAATCAACAAAGGCTATTAATACGTAATCAAGTATTTAACTTACAAGTAATTAAATAAAATATCAAATTTTTTGAAAAGGTAAAATAAATGCTAAAAAATATTTCCTCACACTTTGTTTAGCCTACCCACCTATTTTCATTCCAAATCAGCATGCTTTTTTATGCGAAATAAATTAAAAAAATTATTGTCCTAAATAACCAATGTTTTAGATAATCAAACAAATATGCATTTATTTAACTTCCATTTCATAATCCCTGGTCACGCGACTTTAACCTAGCACCTCTCCTCTTGTAACAGATAGACCCAATCCTTGAAGTCGTGCTCGACCTTCCCCATCTCTTATTCTAGCCTTTTGTTCCCTCTCTTCAATTCCTCTTCCCTACCTCCACCAGTTTCCCTATTCTCTTTGTTCTTATCTACTACTTTTCTTTTCCCTTTCTTTTTGTCTCCCCCCTACATGAACCCTAACTGCCTTCTTCAACCATTGTGGCTCCGAGACTTCCTGAGATCCCACACACCTATGCCTATAGACCTCCTATGACCACCAAGGCCGAATGACAATCCTGCAACAAGGAACCATTACTACCTACCACTTTGTGCCCAATAATGCCAAACAATGACAGGCTGCATCGAGCATTTCTAGACATCGTCACTAGCACCACAAGTCCTCTTTAGTGGTCCTCCTTCCCTTCTCCCTCCTCCTACTGCCATCCAAAGTCACAAGCATACCTACCAGCTATAATAACACCATTGTGTCACCATTGAGGACATGGTTCACCATCCTAAGTATAACCACCTCGGTAACCTCCTCCATCTTCAGTGGCATATCTCCTGTAAGACTGGGCGGTACGGCCTCCCAAAACTGTAAAACAAAAATGAATACAGATGAATTCAAAGTTGCTAATTAATCTACTTTATTGCATTTAACCATTTCTAATTTTATATGCCCCCAAGAGTTTTTCATTGATGGTTCTTTTATACTTTCTAGGTGAAAAATATAATAAAAATTCCCTAATGTTTAACTCTTTTTTGACATTTACTCGCTAAACTAATGCATTTGTAGATTCTTTTTCAGTTTGTGTTGCTTTTACAATTACGAAAAGGATTTCTTGTGTTATTACATATTACAATTTCTATTCTATTTTGATTTTTTTAAAATTAATGAATATGATTTGGCTAAAAGGTCTTTATTAATCATCTTTATTGTGTTGACAATTTCTTATTTGATAAACTCCCCCCCAAGAGTTTCCATCGATGGTCCTTTTATACTTTCCAAGTGAAATAATGTAATAAAAAATCTCTATCATTTTGACTCCTCTCTGACAATTACTCAGATTCTTTTTCAGTTTGATTTGCTTTTACAATTGCAAATATGATTTCCTATGCTATTGCAAAATTGTACAATTCCTATTCCATTTTGAGTTTTTGTGTAATTTTACTCCCTCTCCTCTGGTCTTTTGATAATTATCATTATCCAAAACAACAAGCATAAATAAAGGAAACATTTGACCTCTATAAATCTATTTGTAAACTTCCAACATTGAATGTGTCAAACTCTATGTTTTATTAAACAAGCATCAACATGACTTGTTAGATATCAATAGGCATAGATATTTTTAAATAGAGTTTCACATCATTGTTCAAACTCTGCTGTCAATTTTGTTTAAGTGACCAACATAATCTTTGAAAACCGGTTGCCTCTACTTTTTCCAAACACACATAGGTGTGTACAACAACATAGATCAAAGAGAAACAAAGTTGATTCGTCCAATTCTTGACTGATTTTTTTTCATTATTCACCGTCCAAGTATTATGGAGTGGCGTAAACATCTTTTAAGTCGTATTGTCATTGATTTTATTTATTTATCATATGCGTGATTTTATATAACATGCTTATTTGTTTCTATAGCTTTTGAAAATTAACTATTGAAGTGTGTCTTTTTTTAAGTATTACTCATCTGATTTCAATGATCAAGAAAAGGTTGGTTTGAGAGTTCTAATTTGTCATTTCATGAAACATGCTCCTACCAATCAAGATTTCATGAACCTTTTGACTATTTTAGATTTATATTGTGCTCTAGCAAAAACTGAAAAGAACAAAATTCACAAATAGCGACACATTGCTTGATAGATTGATATGTCTAATTTTGACTCTTCTAATCTCCATAGACATAACAGAATGTGCATTCTTAGTGATGAAACTTATTAAGACAAAATTACACAATAAAATAGAAGATGAAATTCTTGATGATAATCTCATTGTCCATATTGTAATAGGGATTGCAAAGTCATTTGATACTAATTCTATTATTGTGAACCCCAAGAACATTAAAGAGAGGAATGCAATATTTTAAATTTTTAAAGTTATATTGTGTCATTAACTTCATTATATTTTCTTTTATAATCTAATCTATAATTGCACTTAAAGAAAAAAAATATTTTGACTCTTAGTTTTTTGGAATTTTGAGATGGATACGCTTGGCTACTTCATATTACATTATGCCCCCCCCCCACTATTTCACTCCAAGATCCACCATTGCCCATCTTCCTAGCATTGCTAGTCTTGTAAAGCATGACTATCCAACAAGTAGAATGCCACCACTATATTCATGGTTGTACGTCAACGCCCTGCTACCCACCCACTATGAATTCATAATTGACACCATAAAGACCTACAACCTCAGACTCCATCACCAGTCACAACCACGGCGGTGCCAAGGGATCTATAGGTAGTATATTTGATCAACATCAACTTGACCTTCCATCAAGGCTAGCATTGCTTCCCTTCTCCTCCTTCATCGCTCGTGACTGAGGATTCGAAGCTCAAGATATTTCTGATTTCTGACTGACCTCACCAATTTAGCTCTACCACCATATGCTTCTCACTCTACAAGATACAAAAATGCAAACACCATTTCCACTTTCTCCATTGCAGTAATCCACTTCCATGATAGTTGTAGATTAGCAGTGCCCCTCCTTCACCTATAGATCTCTAAGGACTCTGACTACCTTTAGGAGCCACCTCAACACTGGGTTGGTTCAAGCCATACTATGGAGATCTAATTTCATGTGTCAGATAGGGGTCGATCTAGATGGGGAAGACCAGGAGTCAAATCGACTAAGGATAACATCAGCCAAATATGTTACATCTATTTCTGAAGCTAAGTGTCTTCATCCCTTTGTGAAATAATTTTTAACACTAACTAATGATGACCTTTCATTACTCATTAATGTGATCACTAAATGTCAGTGTGTATATAACTTAATCATACTGATACCCAAGAGTGTTGACCAATTACTATTCATGATAGCATGTACGTATATTGGTATATGGGTAGTACAATCATATGTCCTAGTAGATTCATTTCATGTAACCTAATGATATCCACTTAATTAGTATTATACTAAAGAACATAGTTGTGAATAATCATATGGATGAAAATATAATACTTAGGTGTGCCAATGAATTATATCTAATAGTAATTAGAGACACAACAAGAAATTTGTAGGTAATCACATATGAGTGTATGTGGGACCTAACTACTTGATATTCCTAATAAGGGTAGTTTCATCCAAAGAAATCTCATGTAATACATGTCTCTGGCCTAGTTGACCATTTGAGATATAAGATATTGAGGGAGAGAATGGTATGGTAAGACCTAGCATGGGGAGAGTGTGTATTATTACTCACTTACATATGTAAAATCAACACACTTTGACTTATGTGATTGAAACTTAACATTAGAACTAAATACATATCTAAGGAATCACATGTACAATTAATGAGATTAAAATCTTAATATGTCACTTGATGATCAAAACTAGGATAAGAAAGATATAAATCAATAATAGAAATGCATACACATATTTACTTTGGTATGCCTAACATATATAATGTGTTTCTAAGATGATTACTCAACTTTGGAGATCAATTTTTCCTATTGAACTAACCATTAAACATGAAGATAAGGTATTTGTTTCTTCCCAATTTTATTTGGGCATATAATGATTGAATTCTAATTGTTATCAATGAGGAATATTTTGAGTTATGATCCTCCATTTGAGTCTCTTGAATCCTTTTGGAATCTCATATATTATTCACATATTTCTTCATTGATGATTGTTGAAATCCTACTTCACGAGTATATGGGTCTTTTTACCCCACTTGTTATAAGTTGGGTGATTTCATCGTTTTTGTATTTGTTATACTTTGGTCTGGCTTGCCTACTATATTATGCATGTGTGATGTTGACTAGTCATATCTAGAAGTAGTTACACCATATTGTATTGGCACTAAGGTTTTAGTCCTCCTGCCATGGGCCTAAGGTTTTAGTCCTCCTACCTGACACTGGGGTTTTAATCTCCCTACCACATATTATATATTTTGGCACTGAGCTTTTAGTCCTCCTTCTAGACATTGACGTTTTAGTCCTCTTGTCATTCTATATTTATTTGGCACTGAGATTTTAGTCCTACTGCCCTTGGTTTCGAATATATGGGTTCCAATCCTGCTCTTTAGATTATGCTAGCCTTTGTGATAATCAACATGCTTTTCATTGATTACTAATGTTTGTGATTTTTTTTCAAAATGGCAAGAATGTTTATTGTTCATATGAATGCCTTATTCTTTTGATATTGATTCTTTTGAAATTAATTATCTTGAACTTAACTAAATTCAAATAGCCCCCTCTTGCAGGAACTCCCTCTTTTATACTTAATTCCCTAAAATTCCCAAAATATTTTAAATTATGCACATATATCAATTTTTACTGACGCATTCATTTATTTCCTATTTTCTAGGTTGTTCTTAAACCACCCAGGTTTAGGTGATTTAGAGGGAAGAGATTTAAGATGATTGTGAGGTGATTGGTGAATTTAAGGATAGCTTGAGATATCATTGTTACCCTCTTCATATGGGTTGATGTGTTTATACGTGTAACCTTTTAATTTTATGTACCACCCTTAGGGTGAGAAAGTTATGCACATGGAAACATTTTGTAACTTTATAAGTAGTTATGTTTTCCTCTGCTTAAATATTTCTTGGCTCATGTTTGTACCATTGAGTGGGCCCACTACTGGTCCCGCTCCTTACAGGCTTGTATAGACAAAAATCCCAAAAATCATTCAAAATTCTATAAAAGAAGAAAATCCTATAAATAGCTAGCACTCATGACCAAATAATTAGAATGATGTTTTAAAAGCCTAAGAGTGAATAAAACCATGAGTGATTTATTTTACTTGTTTTTAGGAGAGTGAAGGATGACTGCCATTAGGTGTATGACTATGCTCACAAACATAGGTGTGTCATGTCTGGTAGTGTCATAAATAACTCATTCGAGAGTCTTTCTGGAAAATCTAGGTGACTACTGGGACCTTCCCAGTAGCAGGGTTGGTTTGAGCACAGTACGAGGAGTTCATCTTGGTGCTTCCATCCAAATAACTTAGATTGCAGGGACCACTATTCGTTACATGGACCATCCTGATGCAGATCAGAAAACTCAAAAGTCAGCATTTTCCCTTTTTAAAGTAGGAGATGAATAAGTGGGAGGTGTGTTGTACTTGATTGATTTACATAAATTCCTAATGACATCTCACTACCCACATTCATCATTTTTCTCAATTTCCTAAGTGATTGTGCTTTAATGCATATATATAGTTTGCATCCCTATAAATCTTGTTGAAATGTAATGAAATCACTTAAAGATGCTCGATAGTTACATGATCCTACATTAGTAGGTTTGTTTGTATGGTAGATATTCAATCTTGAAATAACATGTTATGGACAACATGTGATTCAAAAGTGTTTGTCCTAATCTTAGTGTTTATTTCAAGTCTCACTTTGGATGTTATAATAGGATCTTGGAGTTTGTCCTAAACTTAGTGTTTATTTCCAGTCTCACTTGGGGTGGTTGATAGAACCCCAATTCATGCAATATTACTACATGTTTTACCTCTATTTTGAATCTTTATTAGACATGATGTGTCGTTAATTATTTAATTCTTAGTGTTTTTGTAAAAAAAATCTAAATACACATCCTTAATAAATCTATTTTTGGCTTTTAGACACCTCAATACAAAAAGATATGTGTATATGAAATTATATCCATATCAAGGTATATAATTAAATGAAATAAATCAACAATTTTATGTTGATTGGAAAGAATGGAAACTCATTAACATACTTGGCCACAATAGAAAGTGCAATATGTTTAAGCAAAATGTGAATGCACCACATGGAAAAAGCTTAACAATATGAATTATGGCAATGCTTGAACTGGTCAATTGTGGATGTATTGTCAATAAATTCTAATAATGTTATCAATATCTTTCAAAATTACTTTGATCAAATAATATAAAAATGCAACAATTTTATGTTGTTTGGAAAGCATCCAAAGTCAATAATATATTGTTGAATTTTACAATTGACCACAATGGAAAGTTGCAAATTTGACCAACCCCTTTTAACCAAATTGATTAGTAGTTATAGAAAGAGTGGAAGATGAGTGAAAGGTGTAGAAATTATTTATATTACATTATGGCAAATGAGCAATAGTGAACATGTTGCCAAACAATTCCGTGGAGCATTTAAATCTTATTGTATGCACTATTTTAGAAAGAATCACATCTCATTAAGAATTGTCAAAGTCTGATGGTTGATTGCAATTAAGAATGGAAATAAAATCTATAGTGATTCCTGATCAGAGAAAATAAGGAGCATAAAATGATTTTTTGCCAATTTTTCAATAGCATCATGATGTCAATCACATTCTACTAAAATTTGGGCATCTCCACATAATTATCGCTTGAAAACCAAGCTTTTCTTGCACAATAATTAATGACAACTAACAAGTGATCAAAATTCGTTCAGAATGTGTCACATGTCCAACAAATGAGACAAACCCATTTTGGAGGGAAAAGAATAACAAAGTCATTCCATCTATGGAATTACAATATGCATGTAAAGACATTTATAAATGTAAAGTGCCAACAATAGAAAGCTATCAAGGCATTTAATTCTAATTAGAATTCAAGGAAGCAAAGTTCTAATTTTATTGTCTTTGACCGAGCATCTTTGAACGAGCTACTTTGACCAATAAATTCCAAAAGACCAATGCATTGCTATTCTAGAGGAGAAAGATCTGAGATGCAATGAAAGTGGTAGATGAGAAAACCAAATGGAGAAAGTTATCAATAAACTGATTGCTACCAAATATTTTATGGAGGAAACTGATTATCATCTAACACAAGATTTAAAAGACTTCCAAACTTAATCTATTAAGGAATATCACTAAATAATGTAATGATCCCTAAGATTGATGGTAGAGATCCCAAGGGTCAGTGTCATGTGACCAATTGCAGACCAACAAGGTGCAAGTCAAATGCTATAAATAGGGCCCAAAATGTCATTTCAAGGCATTTTGGTTTTATATAAACAAGCCAAAGGGCTATTGTAGAGGAGAAGGCCAAGCCTTGATGATCAACCTAGCGAGGGATATCAACCAGCTAGACCATCATAACTCAAAACTTGTCGATCAGACACTTCCATTGATAGGACGACAGACCTGCTTGATCAAGTTCTACTGGTGAGAGATGTGGAGACCATCAAACCCTTTTCAGGGCAATTGACCTCCTAGTTAAATTCAATTGAAAGGTGGGTAGGCCGACCACCTAATCCACCCTTGTTCTTACTGTCTAATAATTTTCATTTGAGAACTATGACTTGTTTAAGTTGTAATATGTTTCCTTCTTGCATACTTATAATTTAGGCTGGGAGTAGTCATCAAATGATCCTAATCATGTAGTCTTTCTTTCTTCTATTTAGTACATATGTTCTTATAGTTTTGTTTCTATGCTTCTATTAATGTGTTGCTTGTTTTATTACCTACCTTCTTGCAATGTTTGATCTTGATTTATTCGAGAGAACAAGTTAGTAAGATCTCAAGTACGGACTAATAACTAGATACAAGAGTGAGGAGTTACTATAGGTAAAGTCAATTGTTTACTCTTATTGGTTATCATATCGGGAGAGAGAGATATTTTGATAAAAATCTACATGGATCTTGAGAGAATGAAGGTGTAGGTATATTTTATGACTGCTTGCAAAATATATCAGGAACATATATAAAATAGAAGAGAACGTTTTGTGTGGTTGAGATTGGCTTGAATGTGAAACCCAATCCAAGTTCCCCTTTATTATCTTCATTTGGTTTGATATTTTATAATTTAGATTTATTATTTATATCTAGAAATGTGTTCCTTAATTGGAATATCAAAATCATTCATTTTGATTTGATTAAACTCGGTAGGCTTTTTCATTATTATTTTGTTGTCTTCCTTATCTCTGTGTTTCACCTCGTATTACTACAATAGACTCCCCGTTGAGTTGTGGAGATCTTTTTAAGTCATGTATAAATTTTTAAGTCTAATATCTTTCACTAGGCTATTCTACTTACAATTCTGACCCACAAAAAAGAGTGGTCAGACCTGAAAAAAGACTAGCACATATTTGACAGAACATTAATGCTTTCCAACTACCTCTTTGATAATTAAGAAAGGTACAACTAGTTTGTAAGGATTAGGGAAAGAGAAGTGATCCACTCCTTACTTAATTTGAGGAATAAACCCATCTAATCCAAACACACTAACAAGTATGTTGGGATATGTGTATTGTTTCATCTGTCAAAATAATGACATACAAAAATAGCTATAGAAATAAATGTAGTGACTATTTTCAATTTCCATGATTACATAATAATATCCCACTTGGGGCTTACATGAATGTAACAACTTCAAGATATAAGTAGAGGGATAACCAGGTTATATCAGGTCTATCTCCTAAGAGTCAACTCTACTAAAACAAGTACAGTCATCCTATCATGTTCACCATGTCCTTCACTTAAGGGGTTGAAATCATACCCCACAAGAGGAAACAAAGTGGAAGTCTTTAGCATGAAAAGGCCAATATCAGCATATAAATAGGGACTGATTAATAATAAGGAATAAGGACATCAATAAACTTTATCAAGGATTCCTAGATTAAGAGGAAAAAAGAACATCCAAATGGATATCAAAGGGAACATGTCAAAAATATAATAAATTAGAGATTTTCTTGCTATAATAATTTTTCATCAACAACATCAAAAATGTACAAAATGCATGTAAAAAACATTGTACGAAATTATTTAAAGAAACGCTAAAACATCATAGGATCTTAGCCAAAAAGTGGGTGGAAAAGGACACCCTCGGTGGAATAAGTATTCCTTGTATATGTCACATGAAAAACCACACTCATGATTGAAAATGCATGCCGAGTGTAAGGTTGTACTCTTGTACCTAAACCAGAAATAAAACTTTTCTAAGCCATGCATAGATGTAGAGTCAAGCTCATATTAGGGGAGGAGAACATCCAATATTATCATATCAAAGGACCCATAAACAAATATGTAATCATTTCAAAAATAATGGTGTGCCATAAGACCACATGAGGCTATCAAATTGAAAAACAAGATTCCATTTTACAAGTAGTGTCAATCTTGTTCAAAATATATACAATAGGGTACAAGATGAAATAGGAAGAACATAATATGACTTCAGAGTCAACAAGAATAGCGAACGGATTAAGATGATTTGAATAACCACATCATCATATAACTACTCACATGACTCAACCTCTTAGAAGAGAGAAAAATGCATATAGGATAATATGTCCCAAAGGACCAAGAGAGATAAACATAGGTACACAATAAGTAGGGAATGAAACATACATCAAGAGAGAGAAAAATTAAATTAATTTCTCAATATATATTTTAGGGAATGCAACATATATCATGAGATTTGAAAACTAATTCAATTTCTAAAAAAGGATTTGAGAGAATGCATTATACATTAAGAGAGAGGAAAATTAATTCATTTTCTCAATATAGATTTGAGGGAATGCAACATACCTCATCAGTATATAAGCAAGTTATGGTCAAACGCTAAATCTGCATTAGGGTCACAAGTTGCCTATTAAACACATATATGAAATTAGGATTAAGTTCACATTGATTACATATACCCAAAAAATATTCTTTTTATTATTAATAAATTAGGTTATTAAAACCACACCATATTGTAAATATATTTTTTTGACTCCATAACATATTTTACTTTATTTTTCTAACATATTATTAGATATGAATTTTCATTACTTCTAACCAATTAGGAAAATCCATAAAATCACTTATTTATTATATTGTTATTAGATTATGAAATCAATACCATTGTATGAAGAAATATCCCATGAGTTTAAACACATTTTAGTAGATTTTTCCAAGTTACCAATTATAAGTTACATTTTTGTAAAAATTAGCAAATAAAATCTCTAAGAAAAATACATTTGTGCATTTATCTAATTGAAATAACTTGGTGAGGTCGACCAACAAAAAGTGGTCCCTCAGACAAGAGCCAAAAACACATACATTATTGGAGCCATAAGTTCAGAATGAATACCAAAATACCCCAACAACATTTTTTGCTAGATCAACCAACCCCAAGCCACAACCATAAAACCATCATTACCCTGCTTCTTCCCAATGAGGGATGAGATCGCCCAAGATGCAGAACTCCATGATCTTAAAGGGGATCCCCAAGTATCACAAATCTCAGATTCAAGGCCAAAAGATATTGACATCATTCTGCTAGCCTCCATTGACCTCAAAAAGCATAAGGTCAAGATATGGAGGTATTCAGAGACATAAAATCTGATCCCCACCATTGGTGGATGAGTTGGAGAACTTAGGAAGGTTGCAAGAGCGAATCACAATCTCCACGATAAACCCGTCCAACATTGGTAACGACAAACAAAGCCAAAAGCATAAATATCTTGAGAAAAAAGGATCAAAAGCTTATTATTGAATCACGGATAACTAAGGGCAATGAAAAGAGGACAATGGTGTATATTGGTGCTAGGGGACTTTTAATGAACATGAAGCTTCATAGAAACCTAAGGATGAAGTATGGGTGCCTTCTATGAATAGCCATAGTCGGAGATGCCACAAAGTTCTCCACGTGTCTTCTTAGGTAAACTGGGATGGCTAAGTTGTCCAACGGTGAATAATACCAAACCATATACCAAAAGGAGTTTCATATCCTTGCATGATGATGAGGTATTTGATATTTATAGCTTTTATTGTTAGAGGAATCCATGTTGATTGACAAGGGAGAAAATAGGGGAGATTGCTAGATGATGTGAAACCACAAAACCCTAGAAATATTAAGATCTAGAAGTTCATAATTGGTTGAGGGTCCTAATGGAGAAGAAATCTTGCTGAAAAGTGGAAAGATGAAGGATAAAAGGTGAGGGAAATTTTAGCACCACTATTGCACAAAAATCGTCCAATCATCCTAAAATAGGCTAAGGTTGAAGATAGGTAATCAATCATAAGATTGGAATTTAACACCTATCATCAAAGACACATATGGAAAGGATTATGATCATATTAACATTAGCGTGATGATAAGATTAAATTAAGAAAAGCATATTCGATTAAATGAACATAACATTCTATAATTACATTTATAACTCTAGTCTTCTCTATCTTATGAAAGATAGATATCAAACTCCAATTAGGGTGGAAATTTATGCAGCGACTACTTAAGGCATATATAATCTGAATTTTTGCATTTATTTACACTTTTGAGGTCATACACTATTTATTTTAATATTTTTTGGTCTAATTTATATTTTTTTCCTTGATGAAATAAAGGAACCTATTATTATACCAACAATGTGAAACTTGGCCCACAATCAAACTAAAATATGGAAATTTAAAATATAGGTTTAATTTATTATTTGAGACTGTTTATAATTTATGGAGAGGATTAGTGTTAAAGGTTGACATAGGAAGTATCTTGTAAACTACATGACTCTTACTATTTTCATTAGGTCAAATGAGACACCTAGGTCAACTAAAATCCAAGATGTGTCCATGTTGGAGTATATACTATGCCTTGTTTAGGGTTAAATGAAGGCCTTTACCCATGGATACCTAATTCAGGGGAATTCACATCAAGGATTAGAGGGAATATTTTGGTATGTCACATCATCCTCAAATTACAATATGGGATAAATTGGTGACACACTAAGTTTGTCACTCTACCATACCAAACAAAGGGGCATTGGTCTCTGGTAGTGGTTGAACTTAATAAGAGGCATATGGTGATAGATAATCATTGTAGACATGAACACAGACGTAATGCAATGGTATTTAGGAAATTTAGGTACAAAAATTTCAAAATATCCCAATAAAACTTGAATATCCTATAAAATGGGGGGGAATAGACACAAGAATCATTAGAAAACCTTTTTTATCAACCCAAAAGTCCCAAAAGAGAACCTAAATTAGAAAATTGTACATTTATTGTGCTAAAGGTGATGTAGGTGGTAAACAAAGGTAACCTCTTTAAAGATCTATTTTAGGAGGAACTACATGGTTTATGTGTCCAATTGTCTTTGGAGGTCATCTATGAAAAATGTTTTTTCTATGATCCTCAAACACCTCTAGATGCTATACCATGGCACTTTTCTAGTGTTCCTTTCATTGATCAGAGGTAAGAGAAATACTATGGATTGATGTGTCGGAAAAGGAAAGAACCATGGAGTGGAAAAAGGATGGAATGCTAACGAACACAAATGCAACACCCTCAACCACCAAGTGGGACATCAAAAAAAGACTAGCTGACTCTACATGAAAAATAACATCAGAAAAATACTATGGATTGATGTGTCAGAAAAGAAAAGAACCATGGAGTGGAAAAAGGATGGAATGCTTCTGAACACAAATGTAACACCCTCAACCTCCAAGTGAGCCATCAACAAAAGACTAGTTGACTCTACATGAAAAATAACATCAAAATGAAGGGAATAAACAACCCTCCCCTCTAGTGAAACTGACCAAGGAAGTGGTCATCATACATACATAAGCTAATAATTGTGATAAAGTGGATTTTAGAATAATAATGAAGTAATTACTATTTTGACCTCATTATACTCACTCATGGTCCCAAATCATTTTTCTTGGCTTCATAATCAATATTGACACTCAAATTCGAAATATGGGGATCAATGTGAACTTTGTACACATTATAACACCACAAATTTGATTAATTCATTACTTTGTCCAATGAAGTAAATTTGTCCATAAAACTTTATCCTTTGGTTCTCAAACTTTTCTAATGATTCTACACTTTATTTTGAACCTATGGTCCAATTTTCATCACATTTTGACATTCCTAAAATTTTCTGTGAATTCTTGAAGTCAATGCCTTAAAATCCCTTCCATTTGCCTTTTTTTGGCCTTTTTCCAAGTCAGCAATCCGTGGTTTGAGTGGGGCACGAATCTTAGCCCTTAGATCTAGGCCTCACAGATCTCATTCCAATCGTGTATCTAGGAGATCATCATCAACCTCCCGCAAACATTGGGGAGGTGTTAATGCGGCCAAAACGATTGATCTATCACTCGTGGCCCCAATTTGAAATGCTAATTGAGAGGAAATGTTCCCCTTGCAATTTTTCACTCACCAAACCCTATGTTATCTAGCTTTTGTACACTATTGCACTGCCAAAACATCCCACTCGCTCTTCCTTCTCACTCCAGTGGCCATGGCCTCTACCCCAAGTCCTTTTAGACCTAAACCTAGTCCATACCCTATAAAAACCCTGGCAATCGAATGCCTACATCATTTTGCAGGTGAAGCCCACCTTTTAGAGCTCACACCCAATCTTGAATTCCCCCTTCTCCCCCCTTCATTCACCTGCTTCTCCAAGCGGTGCCGCCGCACAGCTGCATTGGGCGTCCTGCCTCCTCTCCCCCTCTCCTCTCGCTCAGGCCACCAATGACTTCGTGAGAGCTTGGTAAAGCCGAACGGCACCTCGACCGTCTCTCTCGCCCACTCCTTCTCCTGGAGAGGCTCCACATCAGTGAGCCCCTCCGCCCTGGTCTTGGGATCATGCGGGGATTTGGTGATCGAGAACTATTGGTTCAGAAGAAATGTCCACTGGTTCAATGGAACCAAGCGAACCACAATTGGACCGACTAATTGGAGTTTGAACCAGCGAATTGAGGATCTGAACTGGGCCGAGAATACTTTAAACTAGCGAGCAACTTGTGCCTACATTGCATGATCAGAACCATACATTTTTTGGATCCAACAACCACCCTTTTTCAAAAAATAAGGTAAATATCCCCTCTCTGCTCAGAAATTCATTTAAATGTCCAAATCCTATTTTAATCATAACAAATGCATCCTAGCTCCAAAAATTATGTATAAATAGTCAATCTTGATCATAAAAACCCAAGGAATTTATTAAAAATACTTATGGATACTAATTCATAATATATTTTACTGATATCCCTAAATCCTAATCCTTTTCTTATATTTTAGTCTAAATGACTCTATTTGTAGTTAATTTTGACTAATTACTGAAAACCCTAATTTTTTACTCTGATATATCTATTGAGACTCTAAAAGCATACTTGACCCATTGGTGATCTATATCCATATTTGTTGACTTAATTCAATCTTGAATATGATGATGACATCTTAATATTATGATTGGCCTGAATCTTGTGGAATATTATGATCTATTAACCTAAAACTTGATCTCTGATTTACTCATTATACTAATCAGAACTTAATTTAATCTTAAACACCAATGATGTTAGAACGTGATGATGATCTAAAGACTTGGTTATGACTTGAATATAGATCATGAAAACTAGGGTTAACACATATAATCCTAGAAATCCTAGGTAAGTCATTCACACTTGAAAATAGTCGACACTTGAAATAATGTTGGATATATTGAAATATTGGTTGATTATAAGTGAATTACCCAACCCTAAGGTTGACATAGGAAAAGTGTAACCCTAATATTGAATATTGAAACATGATCTCCAAATATCATGATCTTGACCCTTGATCCAAACATTATGATTTAGGAGCTGACTCGAAGGGTCTACCTATTACTTGTTGATCTATACTCGAAAACCTCAGTGAAAGGTATGCTATTATATCTCCTCCTTGGTTGAAGATACTTTTTATGTATCTCTTGACTATATACTTGGATATATACTTGTTTGAGCTATTGTTCCCTACTGATTAGTCTTCTATTTTTCCTATATTATATTTTGAGAGAAAACATGAGAACATAAATGATATTACCCATTATGACTACATGTATATTGTAAATGATGATGATGTTAATAATGTTGATAATATTGATACTGAGTGCAAGTGACCTCCTCATTCGGAGGTGGGACTTGACCTCCCCATCGCGTTGGGGTGATAGAGTCACACAAAATATATAAGCATGCTTCTCGATTACAACATAATGGGAACTCATAATAAAAATCAAATTGTTTGAAATAAACAACTTGTCGAACAAATATTGGATTTGGAAAATTTGCTTGTTATACTCTTTGAATATAAGTAATGCCAAGTATACTCTTTTGTTATAAACCATTTTACTTGATTTTGATAGTGTATCATGCAATTGCATGATTGTATCTCAATTTTCTTGATTTAGGCAAAACATTGGAACCTTGACTATATCACTTATGCACTCATATACTTTGATGACAAGGATAAATTGGTTACATCTCCTATATTGGGTTAGTTTGTTCTTTAAATCTCCAGTTTTTGAGTTATTATTCCTTATTGTATATGACAGTGTGTGAGATCCTATCGAGTCACTCAGGGACAGGTGCTTCAAATCCTTTTTCTACTGTCTAGGCAGTGGGATTGGGATTGGGGTAAAAATGGTTCTATGACAATAATCCTACTACAGATCACCAACCATGGGAGTGAATTGAGAGATGAAGCTACTACATATGAAGTCCTCCCAGCTCAATGAGGATAAATTGGCTTCCTAGATTTTGAAGAAGAAGTACTAAATAGGCCAGTTGGGACTGTCCAAGATACTTTACCTAAATTTGATAGGTGGGAATGCAAGAGTCAATTATAAGATGACTTAGACCTAATCATGAATAGGTTGAAGGAAGATAATACCATTGGGGACATTGCTTTCTAAAGGGACAAAACCTGTGTATTAAAAACAACCTCTATGACATAATAAAATTTAATAAGTTTACATCTGTGAGTGTGATGTCAGCATGCCAATCTCTTATAGGGGATGATTTTCAACCATACACATGGTGTATTACCATTTACAGGATGATATCCTATAGAAAAATAACTATAGAGAGAAAGAGAGACCGATAGACCACCTATAAATCTCTCTCCCATACTTCATTTTTTCCCTCTTATGCATGATAAATGTTGGACCCTATTGGCAACCAATATCAAATAATAAATATCATTCAAGTTATAACAGTTTAGATGCTGAGTACGGACTGGCAAGGTACACCAATATGACAAAGACACATAGTGTCACAGAAGACAAAACCAAGTCTTGTGTAGATGAGATTATCAAGCTTTTACAGAGACACAACAAGGGATACAAGTACGCCCTAGGCAAAGACTTTTAGAAGCCATGATTCTATCACAGAATCCCTCAACAACTACACCAATCAAACAAGTACAACTTCTACTGACTTATCTTTATGTAAGTATTGACCTTGAGGGTCGTAAAAGTTGAAAGTCTACAACACGAGTGTTATCATCCGCTTTGCGGAATATATGCCACCCAATTCTAAGGTCACCCTGGGCCAATGAGGGAGTCCTAAACAAAGAGTAAACCTCACTAGTTTGCACTCAACCTCATTGTTTGACAGTCTGCTAAAAAGTGCAAGATAAGTTTGGGGAGTGTAAACAGACGAGTAAGGTACAATGTTTTTCCCTTTGCATTAAAACTACTATTATTTTCCTATCTTTGTAAATATATTTCTTTTAAACAATCTTACTTTCAATTTTGAAGTTTTGACAAAATTGTTTTTGAGTTTTTAGTCAATACATGTCAAGTTATTGTTTTCTCTTAGGAGATAGTTTTGCTTCATGCAAAATGTGATCCATTTTTCTTCGATGTCACTCTCACTCCCTGATTATATCTATTTATATCCAATCTACAACTTAGTGTAACCATGTGACGAGTGACACAATTGGGCAATAAATCCACTTAATAAGTGGTTGAGTGATTACATTTTTACATCATCTTTATTTCAAAACACTGCATACCACCAATGAATGCTTATTATCCCTTAATAAATTCTTAGACAAGTAGGAATTCGTTTGATACACTCATGATCAATCACACAAGCCTCCTAGTGCATGTTGGAAGTGAATAAATCTTGCCAAAAGGAAAAATCTATGCTTCTACTACTTGAAATCTTGCTACAGATAAAAGAGGCTTCGTGGCCCACACTCATAAAAAACTTAATCCATGTAAAAAAGAACAAAAGGATGAGAGAGAGAGTAAAATCGTGAGAGTTGTTTCCAATAAGAGCTGAAGGGTTTTTCCAAACCGATGTATTGTTGTGCTCAAGAATGCAGATATGACGTGCCTTGTAGTAGAACATGTAAGCCAAATCATCACACCTTGTTTGAAGAGCAATCACAACAGACACCTGACATTATAACACAACTAATGTTGAGTGACACTATTATTATGACAACACTCATGGTTCAGTGACCCTGATAAGGACAGGCTACACAGAATCCTTAGTCCACCTCTAGATACTCTCTTGACTGTTCAAGAAAATAAAATTTGGGAATGAAAGATAACTTAAAAAAATAAGTGCACAAGTATGGATAGGAACTAAGGCCATGAGTCAAAATTGCATGGGAAACACCCTTCCTTTGAAGAACATATTAATAGATAAAAAGCTCAAGCAACTTCAAAACTGTAGGAAGGAAACAGGGGATACAATAAGCAAACTAAGCAATATGTCAGAAATCTTAACCTAAAGATGGCATAAGAACATGATCAATTCTATAAACAAATAAACTAAGAAATCCTTTTGACATTGCTCAATGTTTTGATTCTATTAATTAGATTGAGACAAGATAGGTCCTAAATTGGGGGTGATGAGAACCAATTTTTTGGATGTTACATGCCTATTATGTCCTCATTTCTCTTAACATATTAAATTTTGTATTGAATAATCTCATTTTTTATTTTTCACTTTAAAATACTTCCTTTCTTACTTATATTTTCCACCTTTTTTAATAAAAAGGGATAAAACCCAAAACTATCACCAACCAAACCCGATGAGCCTTATGGAAGCCTGAGGCAGCACCAAGGGGGTAGTGTGGAAGAACCATTTATCACCCACTAATGGAAACCCCCTCAAATACTCAATACCAACTACAATTAAGAACTAGGTCATCCATCATATATGCACTATTGGTGACCCCACCTACAAATTCAATGTCAATGCTCATACAAAGCCCAATGCCCAAATACCCATCAAAATTAACTGATGTTGATGCCCAACACTCACTATAGAACTATAAACCAATGCTTGGGTAGGGAAACGCCCTAATGATTGAGAAGACTAGTATTGGTTCGACAAGTATTCAACTCTAATGCTTTTCATGTGTCCAATACTGACAATCTATCATAATTTCATCAATGAATGTAGATTCTATGAAGCCAAGTACCCGATGAGGTTCCTATGAAGTACGCCCTTTGTCATGATTAGTTAAGCTTACTCCTCAAGGAACATTCTTTAAGATGTGAGGCACAAGCAAAGTACCCTACACCCAAGATCATCGGGTACACAAACACCAACTATACATAGATGTGCACCACCCCCTTTGATATTACCTTCGGCTACACTACAAAGTGTTTTCAAAGTCCATACTCACCACCAACCATCAATGGGCAAGGGAGAGAATTTAAGTATCTTTACCATAAACCTTCACTCCTCAAGGCCTAGAGGTCCATATTTAAGAGAATAAGACTATTAGATCCATCACCTTCATTGCCATCATCACCCCAGTGAAGAAGGAGGTCACCACCGAACACAAGTACCTTGATGGTTACTATTTGTTTTAACTTCCTTCTTCTCCTATTTTTTCTCCACATTCATCCATCCACCTTGTTATAGACTCATTCATCTATAAATCTATATTGTCTCTCATTACCCTGAGTGAATAGACCATTTTCTTGAGCTGGGAGTAACCATTAAGGCTCTGCCAACATGTAAATGCTTATGTCCATTGATTGTATATACTCTTAGCAATATTTATCTTGATATTCTTTTTCTTTAATGCTTAACTTTCATGATTAGCTGCCATCTTGTGTTGTTTGATATCCAATGACTCAAAAGAGTTGCATTAGTCTTGATTTAGAGTTATGGTGTAATATGGATTAATGAGAATGACAAAATACTAAAGCTAACGATCATAAGGTTACATTTTCACTTGTATGTTTCCAATCTTGAAAGGGAAATATGCCTATGATTTAGATCTTATCCAATATCGAGAGATGAGGGAATAGAGGTTGATGATGATTGCTTGTAAACTATGCTAGGGGTATATGATGGTTATGAGTATTGTATGTTTGTGAGAAACCTTAAATTGTGAGACCAATCCATGTTTTATCCATATATTCACAATACACCATAATGATCCAAGTTTTATATTTCCTTTTCAATATATATTTGCTTTTAATTTTTTTTCATATTCTTTATCTAGTTTCTATATAATTCCATAAGGGACACTTATACATCCGTTTTGATTACTTGTAACTAAGACAAGGCCTCAAATCTTATATCACTTTTCACCCCTTCTCCCTATGTTTGATCAAGTTTACTACAAAAGACCCCACATTATTGTTGTAGGGGTCTAAGTGTCGAGTTATAAATATAAAGTCAATTACTCTAGACCCTCATCCATTTTAGACTCGAGATCTTAAGAGATACATTATGGGTGTCTACCCAATCTCTTACACCTATACTAAGTAAAACTTTGTGTCTAGATTAGTATAAATAGAAAAAATTCCTCATTTCATCTATAGAGATGTATAACCCACATTTCATCTTATTTTTCTAAAGTTAGGTGAAGTCATGTTCAAAGAGAGACTCCTCATACATGAAAATTTTGTAGCTCCAAAGAATTTTCAAAATTTATTACTCTAAGGGGATTTTTTTTCTTATGGCCCTTGAGTCTATACACAAACTCCCATAGCTTTTCCTTATAACTAGTTTGTTTCTTTATCTATTTCTCACTCAATCTTGACCTTAGTCATTTACTAAAGGTTTTTTAGGGTATACTTACTTATGGAGTGAGACAATCTCTTAACCCCATGTGCCTTATGTACTACTAGAGTGAGACTCTCTCCTAAGCCCTTAGGCCTTATGTACCTATGTATTTTCCCTATCTTGAATCTAAGGTTGACTTAGGGTTGTATCATGCATAGGATTATCTGAGGTGTCATAGGTTAACCATGCTTTATCTAAAAAAAAAAGGTTTTCTAAGCTTATCATGATGTTATGTCTCAATAACTCATTCGAACCAGGAATCCATTTTTTGATGTTTTCAAATATACATAATAAATTCATATTAAATTTTATCAATCGGGATTTCACATAAATATGTGTTTTCCAATGCTTTGTAAAACACTAAAATTTGACCCCCTTTTTTCTTTTATTTTCATTATATAAAAATTATTAGGTGGTTGTAAGGACTTACATGTCTCATATTATGTACCATGTGATCATGGAGCACATTATCTTGTAGGCCTAAGTCCTTTTAGTACAACCAAAGTTATCTCACAATTAAATTCAAGTACAAGGTGGTTCAACTTATCTTTAGAGGAGTCCATTTTAGGGTGTTCTATTATCTCTAATTAGAAGTTTATGCCTTATAGACACATACAATGTCCCCATGGGTATTTTCTACCATCCTCCACATATTGAACTCCATCAAGTTCTAGTCTATAACCACATATATGTTTCCCATATATCTACATGTTCCATTTACTTGTGTGAACACTATGTGTGCCTTACATACTTGCATGATTTCCTACAATTATGTGCTTGCATGATTGTTTGTACCTTGTATTTTTTCATGCATGCACTCATAATTAAAATTTATGTCTATATTGGTTTACTCAACCTATTTAAGTTTCACTAACCCTAACGCTCGCATGATATTCACTTATCACAAACACCTTCATTTTCCAGATGGATTAGCCAAGCCAGACTGGCTTGGTTAAACATATGATCACATTCTTGTTATTAGTCTTTCTAGGTCCTTTCCTAGATCTACCCTTTATAGGAAAGGAGTAGCAGACCGTGGAAAGCAACTCTCCTAAATGGGAAAAAGCAAGATACCCCCTCCTATCTTAGCAGGATCTACTTCCTCGCCCAACACAAATAGGTTTCAGCACCTAGTTAGGCTCTACATATCCTTACATGGGCACAACCAATCTTATTCATATAACATCACATGATCATTTCAAAGATGTACATACATATTCCTTACAAGGTATTATTACAAGTCAAGGATACATATGTGATTTACCTTTATAGTGTATGAGTTCACCATGAGTTTTAGAAACATATTGTCTTATTTATTACCGTACTCTGCTAGGGAGGCATACATAGTTCTATCACTCTAGAAATTCCTATATTTTCTTTCATCCTTAGCTTCTCTTGAGAGGGTTCTCCTACCCCTTGTTGGCTTGACCACAAATGGTGTTATTTGGACTGCTTGGAATTTATCTTCCTTGTTGAGTCCGCAATAACTCTTGTTATCCCATTACAATCTTCCTTTGTAACATTGAGGTATCATAGTGCCATGTCATAATGATCATCACAACAATGATATCTAGAAGTTGCAACTAGGAGCTTAAGGGTCACGAAGGATAGTTTAAGAAACCTTACTTTCTTCTTTCAGGGTGTATGTTCATCTCAAAAAGCCATAACTTATACATCTAAATTGTCATGCATTGAACATGTATGGTTTGTTTTATTAATTTCTCTCTATTCTACATGTTCATATGAGTAGGGCATGTATGTTTAGTATATTATTCCTTTGATTCCACCTAAGGAAGTTTTTGAGAAGGATATTCTTGTTAAAATGATTCATTTCTGACCAAAGCCTCCCATTCCTTGTATCACTTAGGTGGCATGGATCATTTCCTTCTATTCAGGTGTATTAGGGATGAAAAGGGCATTTCCAGGGAAAGGGTCCCATCCTCGAGACTCAAGGTTGTATACAAATATATTGCAAATATCTCTGGATACTATTAGGGTTTGCATGTATTTATACACCACCTAGTGTTTTTCATTTTTGTTTTCCCTAGATCTTTATCTTAGTTATGGTTCCAAATATGCCTTACATGTTATTGTTCCTTCTTTTTCTCCAACTCCTACTAGAATTTCTCCTACTTTCTATTATTGATCATGTATACCTAAAACTAGGGTTTTTAAGTACAATTTCACGTCATAAGGTTTATCTCTTTCATCTAGTTTAGTTATGTACTTTACATCTACCTAGTTCATTCCAATATTTTTTTAGCTTCATCCAAGTATATAGAATTTCTCCTTAGAGGAGAAACATTCATGAAACATGTCTCGTAACATAATTATATCTAGATTTCAAATTGGCATTTTATATGCCTTAATTGGTGGAGGATGCATTAACAATAATTTTCTTTCAAGCTTGTTTTATGTGAGGGGATACGTATACTCTTAATTTTAGAAAGGGTACCTTAGGGTTTAAGAAAATATAGATGACAAGGATATTAAGTTCAGACAAGAAGACCTAGTGGTATGTTATTAGGTGAATAATCAGGTTTTTTAGCCAGGTAGGAATCACATTGGCTCATGAACCCTTATAAAACAACTAGCGATGTGGACGAAAATATTATCGTTCCCTAAGATGTGTACAATTCAACATATCGCCACCCCTTTTAAGTATCCCAATAATTTCATTTGGTTCTATATATTTTTAAGCTATTAATAGGTAAAAGTCGTCTATATAAATTCAGGATGTGATGCCAATTGTAGCGACCCCTCCTCTTGTTATCTCCAATTGAGGTGGATTGGGGAGTAAAAGGTTGTTACCTATATTTTTGGGATCCAAATTTATAACAGATTAAAAAAATCATTAGTAATTCCTCAAAAGAGGATTGTTTAAAAAATAGAAGATAAATCTCCTCAGAGTGAGTTTACAACATCCTTGCATCTTGGGAAAGATAAACAATTTCTAAAACTAAAGGAATTAATGAACCTATAAAAAATAGTCCTCGATTTCTTATTTAGCATTATTCCCTATTATTGCAAGGTGATCCCAATCTTCAACTATCATATCAAACCTAAAATGATGGCAAATGAAAATATAGTCAACATCTCTATACTATGCACATGGGTGTGACTAAAATGTGTGCATATACTTTTTACAACATATGTGACAATTCAAGTCAAGTAATTTCAGATAACATAAATTTCAAATTTCCATTATGATTCAACATAGTCTTTATCAACTCACTTGGTTAACCAATATTCCATACTTTTATACAGAAGTGGTGTCCTGTCATTATGCTTGTCGGTGTGTATCACATCATCGAACCTTTCCACCTTGCTTCTTATTGGTCGTTGGAACACTTTCTTGATGATTATTCTAAATTTTAGCTTAGGAGTGGGTTTCTCCTAGAAAACCCTCATGAGGTATCTATTAAAGGTTTTTTGTTTATGCATTATCCATGCACATAAAACTTCAATATTTTGTGGGAAATAAAAGCATCTGATGCATATATCATGTAGATCAAACATCTAAAAAACTTCTAGAATCCAAAAAGCTCAATATTAGCAAGTACTTTTAGATAACCCACATACCTAATCTTGAAGGGATTGTGATGTAAATATTCAAATAATTCAATCAAACAAGCATTAACATGAAAATCCACATTCAACACCAAGTGCTACAAACATCTCAAAATTCTTTATTTATGGTTTTAAGGTTTTATTTAGGTCAATGAGGCTTTCTTTCCATGGATTGTCACTTTTTAGTCATACACCATAAATCAACATGTTGAACCTTAATCTCTTAAATCATATCTTTATTGTTTATATAAGGGAAATACATACTATGGATATCATTATTTTCTTACACTATTGATCCAAAATGGACTTGCACTTGATTTCAATGTCAGATCCAAATTTAGGGGCTAGAGGTCTCATTAAGTTCAAGATTTAGAATCATGATTTAGAATATAGTGATCCTAAGTTACATGATTATAAATATTTATATCTAAAATTAGGGTTTCATTAGAGTCACATATTGTTTGAATTTGGACTTTTAGAATCATAATCACCATGTCAATTCATGAATAACCAAATTGAAGACGATGTTATTTAGGGATATCAGGGAACTACTAGATAGACTCTCAAAAAACTTTGTTGCAAGGATCAAAATTAAGCTTTTTGTAATTTTTGTACAATCGGTCTATATTCTATGAATTTTCTAATATCTAGACATTTTTTTAGATTTTCCATTAGAGAGAGGAGTAAATATCTTTTATTAGAAAACCAACAACCTTTGATCTCTCAGTCAAGGGTTGTATGGAAATTAAATTTAAGGTTTGGATGAGGAGTGCTCCATTAGTAAAGAGGGAGAGGGTTCAGGATCTACCAGCCATTGGGTTGGTGTCAAACTTTGACTGCCCTAGTGATCTTTTGGTGGATTCTCCCTTTCACACACAAAGATGAGCAAGGCCCTGCAGTAGCATTACCTAGTACATGAGGAAGGAAAGGGGGGAGAGGTGGAGATAGGTCTCAGACCATGCAATGGGGTTCATGTGATGTTGTCAAACCCTTTGGTGGGGTTTTATAGTGATACAGGGTGGTTTTTAGGGTTTTAGAACCTAGGGTTTCTTAAGGTGAGAACCAAGGGACAACCGGGTAAAAGGATTTGGGGTTGAATGCATAAACATCCTTTGTGCCAAAAAAAAATTATTCACAATTGAGAGAGAAGATGATTCGGTGATAAATCTAAGAGGAAGGAAGAGAGATTAGAAAAAGAGAGAAGACATAAAATTGGGCTATAGTTTGGAGTTACCCCAACTAGGGGCAAGGTTGATGAGTGAAATTATTGAATCACCACTTTATAGTCACAGACATATCCATTATTAAAGGCCACACCCATGATTAGTTCTTTAGGAGTCAAGCATTAAATCTCAAGCTCATAAATCAACCATGTTCCAACATAGATACACTATTCCACTTTCTTTTCTTTTTAAAAAGTTCATATATCCCACATCACAACTCAAAGTTAAACATATTTTTACATATATGTATACCCAAAAAAATTATTCTGACTAGACGGACACCAAAAAGAATTTGTTTGACTACCCAGATCAATTCTTTATTAAATCTTACATACAAAGACATTGACTTATAAGCAATTACTACGAGTCACCCAAAGAAACTTAACTGAGAACATGAGTGATACAAACTCTTCCAAATGCCTCTAAAGTAACTTTATCACTCTTGAGATCCTTGAATTTGTCAACAAGACAACAAAAGTCATATTATTAGGATTTTATTAAATTTGTTACTAAAATACCTCAAGTGTCACCACCATTCATTATTTTTCAAATAAAAATTCTCCAAAATCGTATATAATCTCATAAAACAAATCAAAATTCCGATTTGTTTTTCTAGGGTAGTACAACTACCATAAAGGATCACAAGTAAAGTCATTTACTCACTTGGACATCTAATTTTTTAATTATTTTCCCAAGGACTAAAGAGTAAATAATAAAAACCACATTATTTATATAGAGAATGATGATTTATAGTCCTTTTTCAATTACAATTTTACAAAAATAAAAGGAGGAAATTCCAAGTCCTCACACACTCATTACATTGGCCATCTATAAGTAGGGCCACAATAGCATCTCCATGATAAGAGGATAAACCACCTCAGATCCTTTATTCATAAAAGTAGGTGAAAGAACCGAAGGCTAGGTGACAGGAGAAAATCATCCAAATTGAAGTTAGGGTCAAAGGACCCATAAATAAGACATTCAAAAACTTTTGTAACCAAAAGATGGAAATATGATCATAACTAAAGAACCTTTAGAAAGAGGATTTAATATACAAAATCAATGAGGGTTTCCTATCTCATTGGAAAAAATAAGTTACAAAGTCATTAAATGTATAATTTAACATAGGTATATGTATTTTCCTTAAGGTTAATATTAACATTATTTCATTAGTTCTAATCCTACAAGCCAGAGTTCTAAAACATCCAAAAATGTGATTATAGAAAACTAGGTTACTCATTGAATTACGGAACCTTAAAGTTTGAAATCTAAAATCAGTTGTTGTACTTACTTAAATCTATTTAGAAAATTTTAAATCATATGTTGTCTCCAATATTTTTTTTCCAATTTTGCAACATTCTAGTAACTAGTTACAAAATTAACAAGATTGGTTTTTTTATCAATTTCAATTTATAATGCACACTGCATGACCCCTATACCCATGTTCTCTACTTAAAGCAAGATTTTATGACATGGATACATGATCTTTTAACCCACGTTAATTATGGATCATCTAGTTCATCAATATAAGGGTGAAAGGAGTAAATTATCCTTATGGGCCCGTGAATACTATAACCTGGGATGCAGAAACCATGATAAAATCAATAACCCTCATCTCCACACTCTAGTAACCCAACAAGAAACACATGATCTTAGAAGCTCGAAGGCTCATAATGACTCCAACTGTCATTGCATCTCAATGTCAAATCCTTTGGTTGCACCATGAGCATATGAACCCAACAAACCTCTTACAAGTTTGATTCGGAGCAGAGAGGAGAGTTCCTGAAACACCACCATGACTGGAAGGTGGACAAGAAGAAACAATATATAGTTCCAGTGTAAACCAATGCTTGGTTATTGGTTTTCTTCACCCGATTTCCAATTCTAGCCAACTTGCACATCCAAAAGCTCAAAGACGGACCTTGGACAGTTGCTGGAACTCCATCCACCATTAAAGCCGTGGATCTTGAAGCTTGGGATCAGTTCTAGAGGTGGGTTTTATAACTCAAACCCTTAAGCATTACTATTGCACTCCTTTCTTCAATGATTGTTGGTTACTTTCTTCTTTTTGGAATTCCTTTGTTTCATTGCTGAAGTTTCTGTGAAGAAAAGCAATAGTTCTTGGTTAAATAGAGGAAGAAGATTCTGATATCATCTTAGATGTTTATCCAAGAAAAATCCCATGTAAAACGGTCTTCTTAGTTGCTCAAACGGTTTCCCAAACCATTTGGGAGCAAACGGTTTCAAACCGTTTGGAATGAAACAGTTTCATCAAACCGCATGGAGGGAAATGGTTTCAAACCGTTTGGTGATGTTGAACAAGGTTGACTATTTGGGAATTTGTTCAAAATGATCTAGGTTAATGACCCACCAATTATAATTGATTAACTCTAATTGGTTCATGCGTTGAAGGTCCAACAATCACCAAAACCCTAATCTGGTTGAGTGTTGATTTCATAAGTGTTTGAGTTTGAAACTTGGGTTGATTGACCCAAACGGTTTCAAAACCATTTGGGGATCACCCAAACGGTCTCAATACCGTTTGATGATCACCCAAGACCATTTTGAGGTCTAGGGTTAGGTATGGTTTAGCAATTGAAGATCCAAAGATACTAATTTGAAGTGTAATCAATTGCTGATTTGGTGATCATTCCAATGATCCAAACCCTAATTAGTTGACTTGGATTTTGATGTTGACATGGGCAAATGGTCTCATGACCGTTTGGAGGTCATCCAAACGACCTCAAGACCGTTTGGGTTCAGGTCATGTTCAATTTGGATGATGGTTCAATGGTTTCAAGGTAACTAATCTTACATTGATTAATGTTGAAGGATCATTGATTCCAAACCCTAATCCAATTGATTCAAACCCTAATTGATGATCAATTGAGGGTCAATTAAGGGTCAAATCAGTTGAAGGTTGACCTAATTAACTCAATTTAAGTATGGTGATAGGTCCAATTGAAGATTGGTTACATGAATTCAATGATCGAAGGAATCAACATTGAGAACCCTAAATCGATTTGATAGGTTGAGACCATAATTGGTCCATGTAGTTTTGAGGAGGTTTGGACCAAACGGTCTCAAGACCGTTTGGGACCAAACGATCCCAAACCGGTTGAGTTCATGCGGTTTCAAAACTTCACTTTACTAAACAGTTTCAAATCTTACTTTAGCAAATGATCTTGAAGGTCACCTTTAGCAAATGATCTTGAAGGTCACCTTTAGCAAATGATCTTGAAGGTCACCTTTAGCAAACGATCTTGAAGGTCACATTTAGCAAACGATCTTGAAGGCCACCTTTAGCAAATAGTTTCAAGGGTCACCTTTGGAAAACGGTTTCAACCTCAACTTTACCAAACGGTTTCAAATATGTAACCAAGACCATTTGGAGGTTTATTGAGCAAGACTATTTGGGGTCTAAGTGGCCAAGACCATTTGGTGGATAACTAAACAAAACCGCATGGCTACTTAAAGTGGTTAAAGGACAAATTGATTAAATGATCAATACAATATGTAATCAAAGATGATAATAGTAATTGAATCTTAATGGGGTAAGGTGATTAGTACCCTTTGAATAATTAAGATTTAATAATCATGGTGATAATGACATAACCCAAATGTCTATTCTCTTTCATGTTGAGTTGACTTAGCCTAATCAAGGATGATGCAAACATCATCTTATAGAAGATGAGAGAGAAGACCTCCTACATGAATGTTAATCATTTAATGGACTTTTATTATAGATGAATGTCTAATTAGGGTATGACCATGATAGTGAGATCATGAAACCCTAATTATGAAGGCTAATGAATCATAACCCTAACTGAGGGTATTAATGGAAGTAATCCTAATACATGATGATGGTATGATCTTAATTCATAGTGATGATAAGATAAATCCTAATTCAGGGTACTTTGATGATCATTCCTACTTGGGATGAATAATAAACCCTAATTATGGGTTGTTGATTATAAAACCTAATCTAGGGTGATGTGATGTGAATAGTAAACCCTAATTGTGGTTTGTTGGTTATAAACCCTAATCAAGGGTGATGCAATGTGAATAGTAAACCCTAATTCCAAATAAGGTAAATGGAAGTGTGAAACCCTAATTCTGGGTTATACTTTTTATCATGAAGCTCTAAGGTTGGATAATGAAATGATGAGTCATTAATCCTAATTGAGCTAAAGGGGATGATTAACCCTAATTGAATTGAAATGGGAAACCCTAACCTTAGTAAGGGTGTAACATACCCAACTCTGGCTATCTTACTCATCCCTCCTCTTTCCTTAGAACCATTTTATCAACATACATAATCTTTGCTCCAAAAACAAAAGGCTAAATTAACATAAGATATCGTAAAACCTTGGTGTTATTAAAGATTATAGGTACATCAAATGAATACTGAGAATGCAAGTAATGAAATATTATAGGAAATACTTTCAAAGAGTAAATTTGAGGCCAAAATCGAGTTCTTCATGCCCTAATTACCCTAACCACCTATTTTCAAGTTAATTGAACAATAATTGCTCTCCCAATTTCATTTTTGAGTAAAAGAAATAAATTGACATAAGTTCTAAATTATCAAGGATCCGTTTATAGTTAATTAACCATGTAACACGTTAATTAACCCTATAACGCGACTTCGTCGGTGTTACTGTTCTTCTCCCTACCCCGTATAACCCCAGCGTTGTGCATCCCCAGTGGACGTTTCCTTCTCTTCGTCTCTTCCCCTTTGCTTATTTATCCTCTCCTCTTCCTCCCTTTCCTTACTATCCTATCCCCAAACCCTATCCGCCGCACTCCCTTTCCCCCTAGAACTAGTCGCTATGGATGTTCAACGTCAGTGCCTCCTAGTATAGAGGTCTTCTCCGGCTTCATCAATCACCAGCAAGCGACACCGCCACTTCATTCTACTCTGCTAGATCTGCAATCCTTCGACATCAGCAGAGAGCTGACCACCAATGGCATGACTTTACTCACTCTTCTGCACACGTGACCAACTCATGTCTGAGACAACACCGCGACGCCTCCTTCTCCATGAATCCTATGCCTTCCTGTCGCTGGTTCTATAGTATTGTGCTGGGAGTCATGGTAGTAGTCAGAGCCATCAATGATTCTGCACCCTCGAAAGCAACGGGAACGCCATGACGAAGGAAACGTCTCTGTCCCTCGTTCTTTTTCCCTCAGTCTCCTTCCTCGCAGCCAGCCAATGTGGTGGCAAAAACCCACCACCACCATGACCATGGTGATGAGCGCCACCAAGATTAGCGACACCCCGAGACATAGCCCTGAACCCAACCAGCCTGCTCCATCTCACTGCCGCCTTAGGCACCTTGGTCAGCTCAAGCAACACGCTGCCAGGCCGCCTCCCCCTCTGCTTCATCTACTCAGTCAGACACCTCCTTCGCCAGACACGTCTTCTCCTCCGTTGGCTCCTCCTTCACCTACGCCCAGCAGCGCCAAACAATGCCAGGCAAAGAAAGTGTCGCCAGCCTGTGTCAGGTGCCTCCATGTAGCATCATCGCCCCTACATCGATGTCTTCCTCTCCCACTCCGCCAGGCTGTGCCGCCATTCACCACTTGTAACGCCGCCAGCACTGGGAAAAGGAAACCTCTATCTTTCCCTCGCCAACATCGACGTCATTGTCTACTGAAGGAGTCATCGCAGACCTAGCTTCATCCCTGAACACTGCAGCTGCCTCCATCAGGCACCACAGATCTATCGTGGTTCCTCCTGTCTTATGGAATCTCGGCTGCTGATAATACTCCCTCATCCAAGGGTGATTATACTGCAAACCTGAATCACAAAACCCCCACAATATCCAGTTCACCTCAACGGCAAGACCACCTACGACATGCACCTTGGGATAGGCATCTTGTATAACTTCCTCTTGGCAACTATGATCAAAGGTACAACTTTTGCATACATTGAATAAACCCAACTTGCATATTGATATCTAAAATTCAGTTGGTTTCATCGTCTAAAAGATGGGCAACCTTTCATACAATCCAAGTCGTTAAGTAGTTAATCAATGAGATTAATGAACTAGTATAATATATTGGTAAAATTGACACATGGCTAAACATTAGAATAGCAGACTCAAGTATGTATATTACTACTAGACTATCATCTATATATATATTTGTATGTCAATATTTAGTAGAAGCAAAACAAAGATCTAAAATTCTATATGACTATGACCCTAATGCTAATATATATATAAGCAAGTATAGGAATTAGTCATAATATGTCATGTATGTAGAGTTTGGTTAAAGATGATATTAAAGTACTCGATCTATTGGTTCGAATCTGAAATATTAATATATGCATGTTAATCAATATCAAACTTTCATATTTAAGTATAAGTCTACTTAAAATACCTTATGTACCAAATGAAATCATTTCTAAACATGAAAAACCCTAGGAACACATTTACACAAGTGATGGTAATTAGTAATACAAATATAATTTGGGAATACATCTATGTTAGTCAATTTATGAAATAAATGATGAAAGAGAGAATGACATGTATAAAATGTACTTTTATAAACGTATACCTATATGATATCTTAGTTGGATTATATGTGAACCTAATGAATTTTCATATGGAATATACTTGCATATACACATAAGGATCTAAGCATGAATATATGACCAATATACATATAAAGGCAATTCATGTTAAACTCAAGATATTTCTAGTTAGAGTATCCATGTGAATAATAGTTAAACCATCCCTAACACTATAAATGAGATTAAAACCCTAACTTCACAATGGATGACTAATACTAGGTTTAGATATACATCCAGTTATGATTTGATATATGTGTACTAATGGGTATATCCAACACCTTTAGGTCAAGATGGACAAACTATGATATTTACCCCTACAAATAGTGTTGACCATGAACATAAGGTATGTACTCTTCCCTATTTATAACTGGGCATTATTATGACTAATTTTTCCCATAATGAGGCATCTTTTAAAATACTTGCTCTTATTCCATTTGTTGGACAGTTCATATGCTTTCAGTTGGATTTATTATTCCTTTGAAATTAATATCATATTGAATTGAGTTAATGACCCCATCTGTTATTGTGGTTAAATCATGCCACATGTTTGTGAAAGGTATATCTTGCCACTCTATTTATGCATGTTAGATAGTTCGACTACTTTAACTATTGTAGACGCTTATGCGTAACCATTAGGGTATGCTTTTCTACCCGGGGTATGCTTTTCTACCCTTACATATACAGAGGCGTGCTTTTCCGCCTAGGGTGTGCTTTTCCACCCATTTTACTTAGGCCATTGACTCAGTGGTGTCATGGCCCTACTATAGTTACTTTAGTCAAATATATCTACATGCAAAATTATTATGGTTGTTGTGATATTGTGAATGGTTAATGGCAAGGTGTATTATTTTACTTGTTTATTTATATGCCTCATTCTTTTGAAAATTCCTTCTTTTGGTACTTCTCATTGAAACCTACCCAGCTTTAATGCCCCCCTTTTGATGGGAACATCTTACTTTACTTTTAATGCCCTAGTTAATCCTCTAATGTACATACTCAGCTTTTGCTTATACATATCTTGTTTTCCTATTCTTCTGGGTGTTCCCTCCACCCAAGTGTAGGTGCTTGACAGGACAAAGACTCAGGATGTTTGTGAGCTAATTGATGGACATAAGGACAACTTGAGATAGCCTTGTTACCCTCTGCATATGGGCATATGTGTGAATAGGTGTAATCTTTTCATTTTATGTACCACCCTTAGGGTGAGAAAGTTATGTACATAAGAACATTTTGTAACTTTGTAAATAGTTATGTTTTCCGCTGCTTAAATATTACATGGCTCATGTTTTTACCATTGAGTGGGCCCACTATCGGGTCCCACTCTTTACAAAGGGCATAGTGGTGCAACCCTTGATTAGTGATGTTATCATTGTTTTGCATTATGCTGATATTAAATTGAAGTATCTGTTATCATCTGTACTAATCATGCAGGTTTTATGAGATATTGAACATAGCCATGTATGAGCTATAATGATGTGTTTATTGAAAGTACTTTATGAGCTTTGTAAGCAATGATATGCTATGTTGCCTAGTGACTGGTAATAAAAGAGATTGATAGGCTTTAAGAGCCATTTGAAATACCTGCATTGCAATTATCATGTTTACACTATCAAATGACTTTATGGAATTATGTTACCTGTTAAAGTGGTAACACATGTTTTGATGAGCCAAGGGTTTGAACACCCATGTTCTTGAATCATGATGATGATCTGGTAAGGGATTGAGATCCCAATGTTAATAAAGTTGTGAAATGAACTTGATAGAAATATTACTCTTTCTTTATAGAAATTGTTATAATGGCTTATGTTTGAAAACATGCCTGATGCTAAAAGAATGCTATAATGTACTTAAATAATCAAGTGAAATGATGTCATGTAGAGACCTTACCATAGATCCATCATCGTTAGTAGTTGGGTGATGGTGAAACAGGTTTTCCTAAGGGAACTCCTGGAGAGCATACTTTTGAGTATGTGGGGGTAATGGGCGTGAATATCCTTATGCCCTAATGGAGGAATTGATGTGAGATAAACATTAAATCTCTCAATCCTTCATTATATGTTTATGCCGGGATGATGTATCACTAATCTCCCGATGATGATGTTAATGCCAAATCGATGTGAGATAAACAAGAAATCTCTCAATTGCGAAGAGAGTACAGCATGCCACTGTAACTCTAATAGCGAAGTTGTCAATATACCCTGGAAAGCTATTTTGGCAGAGACACAAGATGTCCTGCATGTTGTTCCTCACACTGACTGAGGAGGATGAGGTCATAGAAATCCGGCTCTTCTAGTGACCTATGTATGGTACCGATTTCGATTTCGTAATGGTCGGTTGGAGTATGAGCGGTATACTTCATCTCCTCAGGGCATAAGTATGTTTGAAAAATGTAATCATCTGTGTAGCATATTTGCTTAGGGTTGAACTATGAGAAATAATGATTGATGATACAATGTTTATTATGTCCTAGTTGGATAAATGATATACATGTTCTTCATATTCCTTATTGAATAAATGACTTGATGCTTAATCAAGTTGTAACTAAAATGAACTGTATAGAGAATACTGCTCTACATAGTCAATTAATGATTTACCTACTGTTGAATATTTATATTTTTACTACTTAGTGTTATTCTATTATCTACAATAACAATGCATCTGGCGGAGAGTTATATCTCTCACTGGGACAATTTTCAATTGTATTACCCCCGTGGGATTCAACTTTTTAGGTAGACATCGAGGAAGAAGAAACCCTTCACTGGGTGAGCAACAACAACAATAGCCACATAGCAGTAGCAGTAGCAACAGGAAGGACAGCAGTGATCCATAGGTGGAGACACTGTCTGTTAGGTTTTATATATAGAGAGTCCTATGTGTCGTCTCTGTACTCTCAGGTCCTAGGAGTCAGTAGATGGTTTAATATAGATATGAGATTTTTGGCTTGATGCCTCGAGATTTTGTATACTGCTCATGTACAGTTAAACATGGTAGTCAATGTTTATGACTCTCGAGATGAGATGATATAGAGATGAACTGATGTATCAGAATGTAAATAACTTACTTTGGTTCTTTATGAAAGATTTTTATAGTTTGTGGATCTCAGTGCAAAAAGTTTTAATTTTTAGTGATTTTCAGTAATTCCACTGCTAATAATTCACTTCCGCATTAGTTAATCTTGTTTTCACAAGACGGACGCCACAATTTTCATCTGTTTTGTATACAAAGTTGGTAGTTTTAGGGTTTTAATCCATAAATGAAGAATAATATATATGGAAACCCTAATTGGGGTAAAAGAAGAGGAAAACCATGATATTTCAGATTAAGGAAGTAAATTACTAAATAATGATCCTAAGACTGTTAGGAATATTAAAATGAGAGAATTTAAAGGTTTTAAGTAGACTTGATGAATTAGGGTTCTTAATAACTAAGAATGGAGGCAAAACCCTAATTTTCAAGGAAACCCTAAAATTGGAATAGAAACCCTAAAGAATATGACGATATTGAATAAATTTTAATAAAATGAAGTTGGAATGTTTATTTCAGGGTTTCTGTGCACTTTGCTTGATTGCTTGGATTTTCTCTCTCTACAAAGTTGATTTTGTATCTGAATCTGCAAATACAGGTATGTGGTTACGCTTATGAATACTCCGAGCTAGTTTGCCGAGGACTTTCAAGGTTTTTATCGGTTGCTTGAAATTAATTGTTGTATGCCTTTATTTCATGCAACTATAGAGTGACTATGACTATCACTATAAATGTATACATATAAGTGGCTTAGATCTGGGTCCACCCCTGTGTCTATGCAAAGGCTAAAAAGGATAACCTAGAGCAAGGTCTAGGCTATCATGAGTCAGAAACTAGGCTACACAAGGGTAGTGCCATGAGACTCCTAGCATGCCATGAGTTAAGGAGCGGGAAACCTACGGGTAGTGCCATGTGACTCAACCCTAGAAACTGATTCACCTATTAGGTGGGATCATGAGGGGTATAATGGGGATCTACCATAAGGAAGGTAGTGTCTAGGTCCACTGCAGGGACAACACAGGGGATATGGTATACATGGATCGCACAGTTATATTTAAAATGTAAAATTGTTTGTTAAATGATAATTGACTGAAATACATTGTTATGGATAATTGCATGATTAGTGTTTCCCCCACATACCAGCTTCGACTGACCGCTGTTTTGTTTGTCGGAGATTTAGGTACAAAATCCCAAAAGGACAAACAGTAAAGTGACATATTGTGAATTCACGAATTAATGAACAAGGAGGTAATAGTTAGATTAGTTCCAGTGCGGATAGAGGTTTAGAAACCCAATCTTTCAAAAAGGTTTGCAAAATTTTATTTTCTTACAGCTTTCTAGTTTAGTCAGTTAAAATTTAATAATTGTTCTTGGTTAATTATCGAACCTTTGATCCGGAAATTATGTGTGCGGCTTCGACCTCTCGGTCTCCCTTAATTGGGTGTTACCAGAAGGTGGGATCGTAACATTTTCTATGTTGTAATCTTAATCCTATGCACCATGACTCTATGATTGACTTTATCTTATGAGCCCTTGGTCTGCTTTTCCATTTTCTTTATTATGACACCGATTTCTTGTTTTCTATTTGTTCTCGTCTCTATTTTGGTGTGTTACTTATGGTTATGTATTTTGGTTATGCTTGGAGAAGAATCTTTTGTTATATATGCTCTTCTACCATCCCTAACTTCTTGATAATGCCAAAAGGGGAGAGAAGTTTTAAGATTTTAAGATCAACAATATTGTTATTACTGCCTATATGATCCTTTTCATGTCTGGTATATGTTTTACCATGTGACTTGCTAAAGAACCATGTAGTATAAATGTTCTATAGATTTGTGTAGATGGACTAACTATGCAGGTAAGAGTGAGCATAGATTGATGGGAAGCAATTCACTTTATTCAAATTATGTATCCCCTTACTATTCACAAGGCTAAGGTATAATTTTACATATCCTTTTCAATATAATTGAGGAATGGTTTGTCATTGTCCAAAAGGGGGAGAATGTTGACTTGAGAGTTATACATTGCACATATTTTGATAATGACTTAACCATTCCATTCTATACATCTAATTTTTTTTGTTGAATATCCACAATATTATTGGTAAATACGTACATTTCTTATGGATCTAGATCGGATTACATGGAAACAGAAGACAAGCGGGCAACAAGCTGCACCGCTAGTCCTTTCTGGATGGCAAAGACAATCCTTTGCAACACTACATCCATACACTTGGGAGACATTACATTACTATTCATAACTTTTTGGACCCTCTTCAGAAGATCCACAACTTTTGGTGCTAAGAATCCAAAAGTATCAAAAGCAAACAGGATAAAGGCGTGTTGATTCTCAATACATGCTTTCTCATGCTTGGCTACTTTGGATGAAGCAGCTTTAAGTACAACATGTCCTGCTATAAAAGTCCCACTTCTCAATCTCACTAACGGAGAAACCCATGTCAGATCCACGCATGCATGTTTTCCTCCTATCCATCCAAAAACCAAAACATCAGCAGGTCTAAGTGTCGACCTCCCCTCTTGTGGATCAGTTAGAAAGTTCACTGGTGCCTCTTTCTTAGCAGCAACACCTACACGTCTGAGAACATCAAAGAGAACATCTCTAACAAGATCATGTATGTACTTAAAACCTGGAAGTTCCCTGCAATGAACCACATGCTCCCCAAAAGAGTCCAAACACGCCTTATGACAAACTGGACATATCTCATCGACCGGAAACAAGGGAATCATGATATGATATTTGAGGATACTACGATACTCCACTGGGGACATGTGCAGACCAAGTCCATCAATAGGAATAGTAAGAAGAAAATCTTGAGCATGATTAGCTTGTAGACACTCAAAAACTGCCTTTTGTCGAATGGTCATAGCAAACTTAACTTCCATATCCTCAATTATTTTACTAAAAAGAGCACTCGCCAAAGCATTTTGTGCCTTTAGGGGGACAGTGTCTTTTTTAGAAAAACAACTGAGATCAAAGGAAGGAATTATGACAAGAAGATGATCTAGGGTGAAATCAAAGAGTTTCCATACTGTAAATCCCACTACCTCGCAAGATGTGATCCTGAAGCACCCAAGATTGGGCCCTAGATGCCACAAAAGCATAAGAAGAAGCTTCAACAGCTGAAATAAGTCCCAAGACACCAAGATGGATTGGCAATGAAGCCAACCTCCATTGGAAGTCCCCAAAAAAGGGACCTCCACAAACAACAATGTCTTCAATAGATGCTCGCAACTCTTTATCAAAACATGATGTTGCCTCTTCCATGTACCTAGGTTGACAAGTCCTCAATCCAAAAAGAAGCTTTGCAATTCCCATACAAGAACGAAGTAAGAGGAGCTCACTCTGAGGATCACCTAACCGGGGAAGAAGATACATCAACTCAATAGCCTTCGAATCCCTCTCCATAGCCAAACCTCCAATAAAATTATTGTCTTTGCTAACAGCTCCTCCAAGAAGCTTCACTCCAGCTAAAGGTCTCCCAATATCTTTCGGAAAAAACTCATTTTGAAGCTTTCTACCATAACATGTAGGCCAAAAAATCTCTATTTTACAGATATTTAAAATAAAACCTAGATCTGGTCCATACTGCTGAATGATATCCAAAACCTTCGCCACCTCCTTAGTATCTCCAATGAATGTTCCATCATCAAGATACCGTGCATGAAGAAGAAGTTTGTAGTTGTCTCTGATATGATATATAAGTGGATGCAGTACAAGAGAGAAGAGTAGTGGGCCCAAAAGATCACCTTGTTGCACTCCTATAGATGACCAAATATGTCTGTCCCCAAGGTATAACCTAGTTGCCTGACCATACAAGAACTCCACCCACAAGGAAATGGATGGACACCTTGATCTCACCTCACGGAGTAAGGAAGACCCATCAACCAGGTTGAATATATTAGAAAAATCCACTGTAAGCATGGAAAGGGAACCATCATTGTATCACGCATTCAACACCCTGTTGACACTATGCAAGATAGCCTCTGCCCCACCAGATACACCAACTCCAAACTGAAAGTCATTAAGATATTTGGCCATAACATTACTCACTCCTGTCATAGTAACTTTGGACACTAGACGTCTCCAAATAGTTCCAACCGCAATAGGTCGTATCCCATTGTCTTTCTTAAGAAGCGGCGTAAGTGGCGCATAATCTATAAACTCTACCAAACACACGAGACATCTTCCCCCCAACCATAAATTGACAACACAGGTGATGGCATGTAAGAGGTCAGAGGCCACAACAGACCCCTCCCCACACATTGCATCAAAGATATGTTGGGCTCTCAACCCGTCTCTAGCACATGAAGTTCCTTTGGGAAAAGACTTGATACACCTGTGAATAGTATCGACTTCCACTACCATAGCTGCTTCAGAAAAAGAATTATCTGGCATGGAAGGAGGTGGCTTGTATGGGTGTTTTGCCTCCAACACCTTAATGGTATCTTCATTTTACGGAGCCACACCTGATGAAGACAACACTTTAACTGTTGCTGTGAAATGACCATCTGCTACTTTGCGGAGACATTACCTGATGTTGGTGTTTATTTTGGTATCTTCCTCCTTAGAGTTACCACCATCATGGTCTAAAACCTCATGTGAAGGAAGGTTCAAAACCTTATCAACTAACTTGGAGATATCGTCCGCTTCTCCCCACATAGAAAGTGAACTAAGAATGGAGCATAATTGTAGTGACTTTCTATTGCTGGATCATCTATCTCGTCTGTTCTGAGGGTGAAACACCTGCAAAGTACAATGCGAGAGAAGCAACAGTCTCACCCAAGCAGCTATAGAACCTGGCTCAGCAATCACTTTGTAAATAGAAGTCTTCAACGCTTGAGAGAAAGCAAGTCGACAACTATGAGGACTGCTCTTCACTGTAGTGATTGGGGATCTAAATACCCAATCAAGAAGCCCAGTATTCAAGGCATAACCCTCCCTGGCAGTAGAGATCTCAAAGCTTTTAGGAAGAGGCTTTAAGATGCCTATAATGTGACTATCAACCTCTCCCATGTCATTAGTGGCCCGGATAATACCGTCATCATGATGGCAGGAATGACTCATGGCTTGTATCTTCATACACTTTCTGCACAACCACTGATCAAGGACCCTCAAAGTCTCGTCTATGGTCAGAAAAATATCATAATCGTTAAGATTGATTTCAGGCATTAGGTACATGAAAAGGATAAATTTCATCAAGCCCTAGCTTGCCTTAGTTCAAGTCAAAAGCAATGCAAAAGCACATTTTTAGAGAACACTTCAAATCACCTTAGAACATTTTTGTAATCATATGTATTGATGATATGACTTATAACTAAGATGAGAAAAAAATAGGGACCCTTAATTAGAATATTTTATCACTCAAAAATCATTATGGGAAATTCATGGCATGCACTTTATCAGTCAAGTTTGGAACTCGACCGATCATTGATATTTTGAGAATGGTTTGGATCGGTCGAGTTGTACACCCAAAAAACTCGACCAACCAACTTTTTGTCTAAAGTTGATTTTAGCTTATCGGTCGAGTTTTCACCAAGACAAACTCGACCAATGGTTTAAAATTGGCTTTGTCGCATAGTAGATTTCTACAGTTACCTTTATTGAAACTTGACCAAATGTACTGTATGCGAAATGCAAAAAAAGTGATTCTAACCATTGGAGAGTTGCTAACATCAAAAATAGATCTGTTGCAACCCTACAAATGGCTAGTTTTTGACATTAAGCAATCCCACACTCAAATGGACACCTCCAGTTGTAAATAGGACCTCTTGGAGTTCATTCCATGGTTCCTCAGTCATGATATTCAAGGTCCTTGCCATAGTTGAGTTCTTTAGTCCATTTGAGCTCACTTTCTCTCTCTTGTTTACAATGCATTTTGTGATTATGAGTGAGTAGGCATGTTGTAAGAGAGCTACCTCATTGTTACTTGGTAAAGCTCTCCATCCTTCCATCTTCTGAAACCCCTTTCTCAAAGAGCAAAGGTTGAAGTGATCTTCTCCGAGTGAAGGAGGAGTTGTTGTTCTTCTTCAAGACTAAAGAAGGTGTGAAGATCTTCTATGAGTGAAGGAGTAGGACAAGACAGAAGATCCAAGATGTTGAGTGGGTAATTACTCAATGCGGAAGACTCATTTCAAAAAGGAGATGTCCTAGAAGAAGGAATTGAGCTGCTTGCAAGAGTGGGTAAGGCATGTGGTAAGGTAGAAGACATAGCACTTGGATAGGTAAGCCCTTGGTTGTAAGAAGGCCATATTGTATCTATTATAATTGAATATAAGTATACATGGGTTGCAAAGTGCTGGAGGTTGACCTCTCTAGGTAGTGGAGTAATGGTCTCTTAGTTTGGATATTAGAACCACTCTAAATCACTTGTCCAAGTGTATGTTTCAATCTCTCTCATCCTTTCTATGATTGTTTAGATAGACTTCAAATTCACTATTAGTAATTGGATTTAGATTGATATAAATTAAAGGTCTAAACATTCTTGTGAAAGTTTTGAAGCTCTATTCACCCCCCCTCAAGAGCCCTAGATCTAACAATTGGTATCTGAGCAAGGATCTTCTCCACAATATCTCCTACAAGACGAGAAGATGGGTGAGAACCTACTTGGTTCATTCAACCTAGAGGGAGGCTTCTCCATGCTCCCTCCAATCTTTGATGACACAAACTTCCTCTATTGGAAGCAGAGAATGCAATTCTAAATCCAAGGCATGAACTATGACATGTGGAAATAGATGATTGCAATATATAAGGAACTAGCTGTACCAATAGCTAATTGGGATGAAGCAACTCAAAAGATGACACAACTCAATTCCAAAGCAATCGACATCCTCTATGTCACCCTCACTCCTTCTGAGTTCAATTGCATCTCTTAATGGGACACAACCTATGGAATATGGGATAAGTTGTTCATCACTTATGAGGGTACAAATCAAGTAAAGAAGGCAAAGATCTACATGTTGAAAAACCACCTAGAGAACTTCAAGATGGTTAAGAAAGAAGGAGAGGCCAAAATGTACTCAGGGCTCAACATCATCATCAATGCCCTTGACACCTTGGTACACACTTTGGATAGGGGAGCTATCAACTCAAAGATGATATAGTCTCTTCCAAACAGATGGGAGTCCAAGGTGACCTCTATAGAAGAAGTAAGAAGTCTTATTAATCTTCCAACCGAGGAGCTTATTGGAAACCTACAAGCTCATGAGCCAAGACTTGACAAGCAAGAAGAGAAGGTAAAGCAAGAAGAAAAAGAATCAAGGAAGATCAAATATCGTTCCTTCAAAGCTCAAGTGGAGTCTCTCATTCTTCAACAACAACTTGCTTGTCAGTCCTCTCCTCTCCCCTCTAGTGAAGATGAAGGCCCAAGTGACCATGAAGCCAACTTCTCAAAGGGCAAGAACTTCAAAGAGAAACCATCTTCCTCATATACTCCAAGGTGCTACAAGTGTGGTCTAAAGGGACATTACAAGAGTGAATGTCCAAAGGCAAAGAAGGCTTACCACAAGAGTAGATCCAAGAAGGAGGATGACTACAAGAAAGATGGCAAATACAAGAGGAAACACAAGGGGGAGAAGAGGAACAAAGATGCATCCCATGATCCATGGGAAGGATCATCCTCAAGTGGCTCAAGCTTTAATGAAGAGGGAGAATGCCACCTTGCACTCATGGCCTCAAAAACTAAAGACATTGGTGAGGTAAGTGAGGTAAGTTTGCATGAGTTGTCTAAAGATACTCTTATTCATATGCTTAATGCCACCCACTCTTCTTATTCCGATTCTGAATCTAAGAAGAAGAGGTTGGGTAAAATTATTGATGACTTGTATGCTAAACTTGACATTATTGAGCAAAATGAAAAGAAACATCATGATATTGTTGATTCCCTACAAGGGCAATTTCTTGACCTTGAGCTCAAATTGCAATTTATAGACCTTGAGCTCAAATATAATGGAGTTGAAGTAGAGAATGTTGTCTATCTTAAAAGCATTACCACTCTTAAGGAAGACAACAAAAAATGCCTTGATGAGCTTGAGTTACTTAAAATTGAAAATGTTGAACTTAAGCTTATTAGTAGTGCTCGTAGGGATGAGAGAGATGTTTATCTCAAAGAAATTCAACTTCTTAAATCCAAAAATTCTAGGTTAATTGCTCAAGTATATGACTTATCTTCTAGACCTATTTTTCCTAGTAATGATGTTGCTTCTATTAATCCTGAAAATGATTCTTATTTGGCTAAAACCCTATGTTTAGAGGCTGACCTTTTACATGCTCGAGATGATCTTGCTATTTTTTATTATACTATTATCTCTCTTAGTGATGACAATCATAGACTTAGAGCCTCTTCGTAGAAATTCCTCAAAGGAAAAAACTCCCTAAATGAAATCCTTAATCACTCTACCAAACAAAGTGGTACTAGTGGTTTGGGATTTGTAGGGGGAGCATCTAATGGAAAGAGTAAGGCCAAAGGTAAGAAAAAGAGTAAGGAACCTTATTTATTCCATGGATAGTCTTTTGGATCAAAGAACCTTATCATTTATTCTCATTGCAAGAGTGATGATCACTATTCTACTTATTGTTCATACAAGACTAAGGGGACCAACCCAAAGATGAAATGGGTCCCCAAACTAACTCTGGATCCCAAATTTTATGTTGGGAGATGACATTCTCCTTTCTTGAAGGATAAATGTAGATGGATTGTTGATAGTGGCTGCTCAAAGCACATGATATGTGATTTAAGTCGTTTGAACAATTTCACTAAGAAGAAAGGAAGATTGGCAACCTTTGGGGACAACAATAAAGGTAAAGTAAAAGGTGAGGGTGATGTAGGTGAATCCTTGTGTATTAAAAATGTTCTCTTTGTGGATGTCCTACTTCATAATTTAATAAGTGTTAGTCAATTATGTGATAATGATTACCTTGTGTTATTTACTTCCTTTGAATGTTTTCTTCTAGATTCCCTCACTTACAATGTAATATATAAGGGAACTAGAGACGGTAATCTTTATGTAATTGTGTTTAACACTATCAAGAATGTTGTTGGTAGATGCCTTGTAGTCAATTTGAATGATATTTCTCTTTGGCTTTGTTGGCTAGGTCATGTAAATATGCATCAGTTATAGAAGTTGAGCTAAAAGGACTTGGTCAAGGGACTTCCAAAATTGGATTTTGAAAAGGATGAGGAATGCCAACCTTATACACAAGAAAAGAAAACCAAGTCCTCCTGCAAATCAAAAGGAGTCATTAGCAACAAGAGAGCTCTTAAACTTCTCCACATTGATCTTTTTGGACCTATGATAACTCAGTCACTTTGTGGTTCCAAGTATTGTCTTGTTATTGTTGATGGGTTTTCCCTATATACTTGGACTTTCTTTTTTATTTCTAAGAGTGATACTCTTGATGTTTTCTCTAGTTTTTGCAAATGAGTGGAAAACAAAGTTTCTTGTTGCATCATCTCCATCCATTGTTATCATGGGGGAGAATTTGAAAATGACATGTTTGAACATTTTTGTGAATAGTCTGGTTATGCAAGTAACTTTTCTTCACCTCAAACACCTCAACAAAATGGGGTTGTAGACAGCAAGAACACATCACTACATGAAACGCCTAGGACCATGCTTCTAGAGTATGACACTCCAAAGAAGTTTTGGTCCGAAGCCGTTAGTAACTCATGTTTTGTGCAAAATTGGGTTTTTACACATCCCTCGTCGAAGAAAACTCCCTATGAGCTATGGCATGGTACAAAGCCTTCCATCGAGTACTTTCACATTTTTGGGTGACCTTATTTTGTTTTAAACACCAAGGATTCTCTTGATAAGTTTGATCTAAAATTTTCTAAGGCTTTCTTTCTTGGCTACAACACTGCTAGCAGGGATTATAGAGTATATAATGTTGATCTTTCTAAAGTTGAAGAATCTATAAATGTCAAATTTATTGATACTAACCCCTCCATTTCCAAGAATGTTGCTAATCATGATGTTGCAGATGAGGTAATTCCTATCTTGAAGGAACTCAACATCACCCAAAAGGCTAAAGAGGTGGATACTCAAGAAGAAGAAATTGATGAAGAAAAGAAGGATCCCAATCTCCAGTTTGCAAAGCATCATCCTAAAGAGCTCATCATAGGTGACCCTTTTAAAAGAGTGAATACACAGGCTGCCTACAACAAAGAACAAGCCAACATGGCCTTCATCTCACAACTCGGGCCAAAGAATGTCAAAGAAGCTCTTGGGGATGATGAATGGATCCTAGATATGAAAGAAGAGCTAGAGCAATTCGAAAAGAACAAGATATAGACTCTAGTGCCAAGACCATGTGATAGAAAGATCATTGGCACCAAGTGGGTCTATAGGAAAAATCTAGATGAAAGCGGCAAGGTCGTAAGAAATAAAGCAAGGTTAGTGGCTGAAGGCTACAATCAATAGGAAGGTATTGACTTTGATGAAACTCATGCTCTTATTATTAGGCTTGATTCAATTAGAATGATACTTGCTTTTTCTAGTTACAAAAAATTCCTATTATATCAAATGGATGTTAAAAGAGCATTTTTGAACAGTATAATCGAGGAGGAAGTGTATGTTGCTCAACCTCCAGACTTAGAATATGATATTTGGCCTAATTATGTCTATCTATTGTGTAAAGCTCTCTACGGACTCAAATAAGAACTTCAATCTTGGTATGGAAACTAAAGAACGTTTTGTTAGATAATGGGTATATCATGGGAAAAGTTGATTCTACTTTGTTACTCAAACACACTTCTAACAATTTTCTTATCATTCAAATCTATGTCGATGATATCATTGTTGGCGAAACTAATCTTGAACTTTGCAAGGAGTTTAGTTCTCTTATGCAGAGTGAATTTAAGATGAGCATGATGGATGAACACAAATTCTTCCTCAGCTTTCAAATCAAGCAAACTAAACATGGAAACTTCATTAATAGAAGAAAATACACAAGTGAATTGCTCAAGAACTTTGGGATGGAGAACATGAAGATGATGGACACACCCATGTCCAACACTGCCAAATTGAACCATGATGAAGAAGGTGCGAAAGTAGATCAGAAGCTCTATAGAGATATGATTGAAAGTTTACTTTATTTAATTGCCTTTATACATGACATAATGTTTAGTGTTGGCTTGTGTGCTTTCTTTCTATAAAGTCCTAGGAAATAAAATCTTATAGTGGTTAGGAAGATTTTGAGGTACTTAGCCAAAACCCAAAATTTTGGACTACGGTATCCTAAGACAAGGGACTTTACTCTGACTACATATAACAATGTTGACTATGCAGGATGTTTGATTGATAGAAAAGTGGCACTTGATTCCTCCTAGGACCATGCTTGGTGTCTTGTTTCTCCAAGAAATAGAGCACCATGGCTTTACCAATTACCGAGGCTGAGTACATTGCAATCGGGAGTTGTTGTGCCTAGGTTCTATGCATGAAGCAAATGCTCAAAGACTTTAACATACATTTTGATGCTTCTCCTATCTTTTGTGATAATACTAGTGCAATTAACTTTTCATATAATCCTATATTGAATAGTAGATCTAAGCATATAGAGGTCTGTAACCACTTTCTTCATGACCACATTGCCAAGAAGGATATCTATATCACATATGTGGACATGGAAAATCAGTTAGCGAACATCTTTACTAAACCTCTAGCTAGAGAGAAATTTTATTTTATTAGATCTAAACTTCTCTAACTACTTTGGATGAATCTAATATCCTTTCTAGTTAAGTTTCTTTCTATCCTATATGCTTTGCTCATGTCTTGATCACCTTTGCTTGCTAGACTGCTAAAATTTCTTTCTCTTATGCCTTTTTTTTTGCTTATTTTGGGTATTTTTTTGCAAATGATTGTCTTAAAGCAAAATAGTACCCTATGATGAGTGAAATGTGCCTTAATATGTCTAAAATGCAAAATGGATTAGACAAAATAAATTTAATTTTTACCCAAATGGCTAGAATCTAGAATTTCTAATGTTGGGAGGTTGACCATCGGTCGAGTTTCCAACTCGATCGATCCATGGTCAAGGACTTATGCAGAATGTCATTTGGTCAAGTTTCTCTCTCTCAAAAATTGACTGATGGATGGGTTGGACCACATCTTAAATAGGTTTCAGTTGACTATTCTCCCTCTCAACTCAACCAATTCTTACTCCAGCTCTCACAAACCCTCAACCCTTTCCTTGAACTTCCATCTCCTAGCCCTAGCCAGCCTCTGTTTGACCTACCTAGCCCCTTTTCCTCTCCGCCCTAGGTGGTTAGATGACCTTTGGTGGTGTTTTCTTCTAGTTTCGGCTCTTTCTCTTCTCCAAATTGCCATCCATGACTTCCAACTGAAGAAAGAAGGTCGTTTCTACTGCAAACCCCTCATCTTCCTCCTCCTCACGCCTCATTCCATATGATGACACATTTTTCCTATCCACTAAGGCTCTCAATCGCTACCAGGAGCTCCTCCCAAGAACCCCTTTCCATTCCGTGCATTATTTGAGCCTCTCCTGATTAGATAAAAGATGATAGAGGAGGTAGCTGAGCTATTCTACAACCATCACCTAGCTACCCTGAGCATAGAACGCATGTGCTTTCATAACTCTATTACAACCACCAAAATGGTCCATGAATTTTATGCCAATTTTTCATGGAACTACAACTGTATTGTATCCCCTCTAAATACTCGAGTTATCCTCTCTTCTATGATTTCCGATATTAAGTTTTCCATATCTGAAGATTCCTCGAATATATTTTTCAATGGAACTGAAGTTACCGACACATGGAGGAAGGACTATCCTAAGTATTTTGACTTTCTTGACCCTAATTCCTTCTATAAGACTTTGAGCTTACTCTCTTTGATATTCATTAGTTCTTGAAGGAGACTCAGGTACCCAATAGGAAGCAATCTACCATACTATCCTCTTCCTTGGATCTTAAAAATCGCATACTCTCTCTGGTAGTCAACTGTAATGTTCATCCCAAGAAGAATCAAATTGAAATTGTAGAGAATACCGTAGTGATTATGTATTGTCTTTTGAAAAACATAGGAGTCAAGTGGGCTAGATACATTCTCCACCACATGACCTGCTTTAACTCTGGGAAGAACAACCATGGTACCCATCCTCCCAACCCAACCTTGATCTGTGGTCTCTTTGCCTTGTGCTACTAATAAATCCCTTTTCCATGATCTAAATTACAAAGCTTCTCGAAAGGTGTTTGCATTAGTGAAACCATGATTAAGAAAACCTTCCTTCTCTCATCCTATACCACACCTGGAGCTTCCACCTCTATGTACACCCAAGCACCTCCACCTCCACCACCATCCTGACCTGCCTGTGCCTCGTTCCAAGTATCAAATGAAGCCCTTATGGATTATCTGATGCATCAGCAGACGTACAACCTTTAGGTCTAGGAGCACATCCACCAGGACTAGTGTCAGATCATGTCTACCATGAATATGTCATGTTCCCATCCTTACCCAGCCTACCAGCCCTACTCTGGTGGTGACTATGCTTCCTACGCATATAATCACTTCTACCCGACCCCTCCACCTACTACTTCTGCTGCGACACATGTTTCCAATGGTGGACCTACCCCTGCCCCTACCCCTAGATGGCTTCCTATTCTTTCTATCCCTCTTGCTACTCTGCTTTCCAGCATTGGCAGTTCTTCTCCCTTTGTCCCTCAGGAACATAATTTACACACTCTTGGCATGACTTGGGATGAGTAGAATGTCCTATGTCCAGGTCGTGGTTTCAGTGCTCCTGTCAATGAGGAGATGCCTGACCAGGCTGCTACTGAAGATGATGTTGATGATGAGGTTACCAAGGATGATAGCTCAGAATATGGTTCAGATGATGATGGATTTGCTAGTGCCTCTAGCGATGATGGTGATGATGTTATCACTACTACACCTTTAGATAGTGATGAGGACTACGAGCCTGAGGTTGATGTTGTTGATGATGACCCTTTGGACATAGATAGCCTAGATGTTTATACTTTTAGTTTTTAGTCCTTAGATGCTTATCATATATATCTTTCTAGACTATTTTGTACTCAATACATATGGGCACATTATCTGAGATGTACTATTTTTATCATCATGATCCTTTCATTGTTGGCTTGTAGTTGTTTTGAGAACATGTTTTCTATGTTGTAATCTTAATACTATGCACCATGACTCTATGATTGACTTTATCTTATGAGCCCTTGGTATGCTTTTCCATATTTTGATTATGACACTAGTTTCTTGTTTTCTATCTATTCTCCTCTCTATTTTGGTGTGTTCTACTTATGGTTATCTATTTTGGTTATGCTTGGAGAAGAACCTTTTTTTATATATGCTCTTCTACCCCCTGACTTTTTGATAATGCCAAAAGGGGGAGAGAAGTTTTAAGGTTTTAAGCTCAACTATATTGTTATTAATTCGTATATGATCCTTTTCTTATCTAGTATACGTTTTATCATGTGACTTGCTAAAGGACCATGTAGTATAAATGTTCTATAAATTTGTGTAGATAGACTAACTATGTAGGTAAGAGTGAGCATAGATTGAGGGGATGTAATTCACATTGTTTGAATTATGTATCCCCTTACAATTAACAATGCTAAGGTATAATTTTACATGTCCTTTTCAATATGATTGAGGAATGGTTTGTCATTGTCCAAAAGGGGGAGAATGTTGACTTGAGAGTTATACATTGCCCTTATTTTGATAATGACTTAACCAATTCACTCCTATGTATCTAATGTGTTTGTTTAAGATTGATTTCAGGCATTAGGTAGATGAAAGGGATCAAATTCATTTATCCCTAGCTTGCCTTAGTTGAAGTCAAAACCAATGCAAATGTGTGTTTTTGGAAAACACTTCAAATTATCTTGGAACATTTTTGTAATCATTTGTAAAGATAATATGACTTGTAACTAAGATGAGAACAAAAATCAGGGACCCTTAATTTGAATATTTGATATCTCAAAAATAATTTTGGAAAATTGATCACATGCACTTTATCGGTCGAGTTTGGAACTCGGCCATCCTTGATGGATTTTGAGAATGGTTTGGATCGGTCGAGTTGTACACCCATAGAACTCGACTGGCCGACTTTTTGTACAAAGTTGATTTTAGCTGATTGATCGAGTTTTCCCTAGGAAAAACTCGATCGATGGTTTAAAATTGGCTTTGTCACATAGTGGATTGTTTGAGTTACCTTTTTTGAAACTCAACTGATAGTACAGTACAGAAAATGCAGAAAAAGTGATTCTTATCATTGGAGAGTTTCTAACATCAACAATATATCCTTTACAACCCACTAAATGGCTAGTTTTCAGCATTAAGTTATCCCACACTCAAATGGACACCCCCATCAATAAATAGGACCTCTTGGAGTTCATTCTAAGGTTGCTCATTCATGCTATTCAAGGTCATTGCCATAGTTGAGTGCTTCAGTCCATTTGAGCATCCTTTCTCTCTCTTATTTACAAAGAATTTCATGATTATGAGTGAGTTAGGCATGTTGTAAGAGATCTACATCATTGTTAATTTGTAAAATCTCTCCATCCTTCTATCTTCCCAATCCCCTTTCTCAAAGAGAAAAGGTTGAAGTGATATTCTCCGAGTGAAGGAGGAGTTGTTGTTCTTCTTAAAAGCTGAAGAAGGTGTGAAGATCTTCTCCCAGTGAAGGAGAAGGACAAGGTGGAAGATTCAAGGTGTTGAGTGGGTAATTCCTCAAGGCAAAAGATGCAAGAAGGAGATGTCCTAGGAGAAGGAATTGAGTAGCTTGCAAGATTGGGTAACGCCTTTGGTGAGGTAGAATACTCTCACTTGGATAGGTAAGCCCTTGGTTGTAAGAAGGCCATCTTGTATCTCTTATAATGGAATATAAGTATACATGGGTTGCAAAGTCCTATAGGTTTACCTCTCTAGGTAGTGGACTAATGGTCTCCTAGTTTGGGGATTGGAACCACTCTAAATCACTTGTCCAAGTGTATGTTTCAATCTCTCTCATCATTTCAATGATTGTTTAGATAGACTTCAAATGCACTATTAGCAATTGGATTTAGATTGATATAATTTGGAGGTCTAACTATTCTTGTGCTAGTTTTGAATCTCTATTAACCCCCCTCTAGATCCCTATATCTAACAAGTCAATTAGTAGACATGGGTTGTTGAGAAAATCACCTGTAGTGTGAGGTATTTTGCCACACATAGCTGATCCACCCAGTCAACTGACTTGGCAACTGGAAGGCACCATTGAAGCATGAAGCTACTAATCCCACTGACACTTATTGGTTGATTGGCCCACTATACAAGTCATGTGACTGGGTTTATGTACACACTCACACATACAATAATCATGTTCATCGACCTACAACTAGTGGATTGGGTGACTGCACCCTTGTGGACCATATATTCAACCCTAGAACAAGGGGGTTGATAGATCTAATTCTCATTCTTACCCTAACTTTTCTCCACCAAGTGCATGAGTCTACTTTCTCATTGAGCAATGAGAGACAATCCCATTCTAATTTACCCATCACTAGCCTATCGACCTCTAGCACTATGTGTACCTATTGATCAACTACACACTCTATCAGTCAAGTGTCTCACGTGATAAGTCCTACCCCACCCTCACAACCTACTCTCTCGATCTATTTACTTTAACACTGATTTAAACAGTTTCAATTCCTCAAATGACTTATATACATCTTTTTCACCTCACCACACCATCAACGTTGTCATTTATGTGCACTCGTTTGACAAATTTTCTAACCAACATCTCCTTGTGTAGCTTCTTGTTGACCCATCCACCAAATCTAGTCAATTGACCAAACCTCTTTCATACTTTACCAATGCTAGATTGGATTGATCGACTCATTTCCCCAGTCAATTGGATAAGGTGGAATATGCCACCACCTTAGTCAATCGTCTCATCCCACCAATCTTTCGACCCATCATCTCCATCCCATGTTAGTCCGCCAGTTTATCAACCCATTTTCCCACTCAATTGACTTAATCTCTTATACTACCTACACCCTTCATCAACCTATTGACCCACCTTACCAGATGATCGACCCATTCTCCACCAGCACCAACATGCCTCACACAAGGGTAGGGAATCTTTGATCACAGTTTTGGGGGCTCTGACTATAGCCCCCTAAAGTGAGCCCTCTGAAGAAGCATAATGATAACATCATAAGAAAGAAGATAGATATCCTAGCCTTATCCCAAACTCACTTGGTCTACCTTAATGCATCATGATGGACCTGTATCCATGAGAGAAAGGATGATGATGACTCAACTAGGCTAGAAATATTAGAGTGCTACAAGTCAGTTTTAGACAATGTTGTTGAGGCTAACATCCATGTCTATGAGCAAATGATTGATGAAATTGAGACCCACTGGATATAAATATTTCTTCATACTAGCAGGAAATATTCCCTGCCTACACAACCCATGCTAGAGCCTTCCTGAGATAGTATGCCACAAGCATGCCCACTAGCTTACCCCTCTCACTTCGTCCCTTAATATGAAAAGTACAAATTAGCCACCACAACTAATTAGAAGAAAAGTTACAAGGAGATGGAGTAGGATGCAGTGAACCAAGTGATTTTCTAGTCATACATCTCCCTCTTTGCCTATAGAGTATGCCTAGTTTACAAGGAACTTACTTTGGAGTTCCATGCTACTTGTGAGAAGCACTACTCCAGTAAGAACAAGCATAGTTTCTCCATTTGATTATTTGTAAAGGAGCACACTTTGACAAATGATGATCTCATTACTCTTATCCTATATGTGGATATATATTGGCTGAACTTGTGCATATAAGACAACACACAACTATAATAACAAGTTCACTAGAGTTAAGTTCTGGTTTAAGATCATAGGTCATCAACCTTCCTTTCCTAATGGAGAAATGGCCTTTTGATCCATAATCAGATGATGAAATACCTTCACCACATCTTGTGTCATCTTTTGTCTAGGAGGTACACATGGATTCATGGAATACAATGAAATCTATTGTATTTGGAATATGCTTAATGATGAGATCTTCAATTGAGGGAGCACCTTTATCAAACATTCCCATCATGTTGTCACATGCAAAATGGGCTCCAAATTCAGCCAAGGTGGTATATTCACCGACCTATCTACATATCTGGGCTACACACATCCCTTACCAGATGATGACCCTGAAGACCAATTACATGATTTATCTCAATATCTCCATGATTCTTCAATCCTACACCCATGTTAGGAGACTAGAATTTATTTCCTACTTTTCAAAGATATATCTATCTTACTCACCCTTCCCACTCACACCTATTTTCCAATGGAAAATTTCTACTACAATAATACAGTCTTCCTCATAGCTACTTGATAGAGCACACTCTAGTTGAGGGTGAGATTACATAGCCTACTTTAAAATCATTTTAGTTCCTCCATGAAGGTCAATGATGATGAGATTGGCTCTCCTCCACCACCTACTGGACATCATACTAAGGAATGTGTTTGTAACACTACAGGCCCCCTTCTCATGGAGAGGGAACAACATATGCATGGCCACTGACTCAACCGCAAATATCAAATGCAACAAACACATAAGGAGTGGCACATTGAGTGGGGGTGGAATGACTATATGAGGACACACTACTAGGATTACATTTCCAGTCAAACATGCCCCTACCCACTTATAACTATTAGAGACAACAATGCATTAAGGCTTCTCGATATGATGCTTCATTCACAACATTCTAACGACCAAGAATGGTATGATCAGCCATCCAGGGAGTTTTTTCATAAAGAAACTAAAGTTAGGAGCTACCCCTATATGGGTCATCATGATGGGTGGTGACCATTCTTGTCTGCTTTCACCTCCATTCTAAATTTAGGGTTTACTCGAGGATGAGAAATTTTCTATGTTTAGTGTGGAGGGTGGGTGGTACTTATCTATTCCACATATTTGATCTTTATTTTGTTTTTCTTTGGATCAAATTGTATATCATGAAGTTATAACATTCATGCATTTTATGGTTTTTTATATTCATGTAAGAACTACATGTTAATTGGCCAATGCCTTGTTGGCACATAATCACATTCTGGTTTGTACAACATTCATTTAGCATCATCGCATCATTTACCCTTGAATAGAGAAAGTTATTGTGTGACATATTTTCTAAAAGATTAGTAATTATAGAACCTATCTTGTCACCTAGGATTGTAACAATTATCACTCACTGGAATTAGAATTGATTCATATGGGATTGATTTAGATCAAGTGCAATGTATCCCTTAATGATTAGTCTAGCATTTTGTGAAGATGTCATTATTTTACATATTACATGATATGATTTATTTTATTGGTAAATATGGTTCCAATGTGCTCAATTATAACATATGAGTTACACAAGTTCAACCTCTTTTACACTTCTTCCATCATCATCTTACCTCCATACACAAAAAACAATTTAATAGACACAAATTGTGTTATAACCCAAGCTCGACTGAGCTGAGGATAGTTGATGACTGAGAAATCCTTAGAAGACACTCATCAATAGCCAACTAATCAGTTGGCCACACTATTTGATTAATTGATAATTCAATAAGAGAAAGTAAGCAAAAACCAATATATTAACTCAAGTGATGACTCAATCAACTAAAATCCCACTGACATCCACTTAAAGGCTAGTTAATCAGTCCAACAACACTGGTTTAACATCTAATGTGATACACACCATTTTGGAAAGGTGCCACTGGCCCATCCAAAGTTATAATTGGTGGGATCATAGGAACTCCTATATAAGAGAATTGTACAATAGTGATAAGGGGGTGGACTCTCTCCATTCTAATCTATTTACAAGAGCAAGGAGTTGAGAAAAGAGGGGGCATAACATCTTCTTGTTGGAGATCTCTAGATTTGATGTTGTTGAAGCGAGGATATATTGTAAGATGCCACTAGCCTTATTTATTTCCATCTTTTGTGACATGATTCTCTTTTTCCCTCCTTGTATATGTGTTATTCCTATGACCGTGAGCGAGTAGTTTCCTCGTTGGGGCACAAGGAGTAGTCTTATCACTCATGTTTCATCCTTTTTGTTATCAAACTTGTCTTTTTATGTAAATTAATATTTCATCCAATCATTTATAAATTATTCTTTGATCTAATCAATATATATAAGACAATCCTAGATGTAGATATCATGAAATCCAAGATTAGATTATCAATTCGATGTGTTGAATCCCAAATGAGATCATAGAACAAATTCTCTAAGATGTGAGTTAATGATCCATGGGCAATGAGACCTCGAGCCCACATGGAAGTTGTACCTTATGCAATTCATATTCCAAAATGATACAAATTCACATGGTCCCAATCCAAAAAGTCATAATTGAGCAAGTTGTAATGATTATACTGATTACATAGGTGGTTATGGTAAAATCCATATGTTGCGGTCTCCTTTAGTCTTGATCCAGTCAATTTTTTTTCTCTTTTAATTTTATTTGCAATTGTTTTAATCCATCAATAAATTCTAGATATTGATGTAATCTCTTGGGTTTAATAACGATATCATAAAAAGATTGTGTCTTGGGTTCGACCCTATAAGTTATACTACAAAAGACTCTCCTCTTGCGGGTGGGTGATATTGCATGTAGAAATATGAGAAACTCATGATTATTTATCTTAATATAATTTCTCATGTGGTAAAATCACACATCACTTTTTTACTCCTTGATTAAGAATGTGTTCATGGCTTAGGCAGAATCTAATTTTCATCTTTTTATTACTAGACATGCCTAAAGGTTTATTTTTATGGATTGTTTGGTCATATACTCACTTTTTAAAGACTTTTATTTCATTCCTTAATCTTTGAAAAATAATATATAGTGGCAATGTTATGGCCTTTTGGTGTTATAGACGTTGAAAATCCTAAAAATGCATATTTTATCCTCAATTGGCTCTTTTATGGATTGTTTGATACCATGCAATGTAAAATCCAAAAGCATATTATTTATTTATTTTGGATGATAAATTAATATGAAAATTACATATTTCCCTAATTATGATTTGGCTCATTTTTTGAAGTTAAGATCTATACCAAAAGATGGCTCATTTATACATGAAATGTCATTTTTATGCACACTTTTGTTTTGGTAGTATCTCCCTCATGCTTTGAAGTTTTTCCAAAATTCTGTGTGGTATTTCATGTATGTAATGTGAATATAAGTGTACAACTTGAGGTAAAACTGGACCCTTTATAAAGATATGGTCTTGCATGGCTGAAAATGGCAATTTGTGCTCTGTCCGAGTACTTTTATATATGTTATGAAGCTTTTGAGATCTTCTAGAGTTGATTATACTCAACTTATGTTAATGGATGGATTTAGAAGTAAATATACATATAATGAATAACTTATGTTAAGATAAAACTAAGAAAGTAAGTATGAAGTGATTTTGAAACAATCATTACTCAAATGTGGACTTCTAATAAATGATGACAACCTTATGTGGAAGAAGACAATCCTTCTCCTCAAATAGAGAAATATATTTTCTCTTCTCATCTCTTTATATAATATTAATGTACTTGTATAAGTGACATATTATGTCATGAAATGTGACACTACATGAAGCATCTTAATTATGATGTAGACATGTAAGTGATGCAAACTTGCCAGAGAGATATCTTGACATGCCAAATTGAATGCAACTCGAGTTTGGAACAAGGATGAGTGACTCAAGTCAATTTTTGTGGTGTATACATGTAGTATTAAGGACTTGAGGACAATGATATGACATCTACCATTGGTATGATGGAAATGGACAATTAATAAGTAGTTAATTCATGATGGAAATGAATAAAATATAAGTTGATAAACAATTGTGAAATGCTTAGGGAAGAAAACTATGTTGTCTTATGTGTTTATTACACTTGAATTCAAAATTAGATCATACCCTTTATAAAAAATCAAGCATGACACAGAAGAGAAATGTGATGATTATTTATTTTCCCTTGAGCTGAATGATCCTAAAAGCAATACATTTAATAGTCCCTCATAGTAAACCTTACTCTAAAATAATGATTGCCTATGTCATGTGGGTTCTATATGAACTTTGAATATGAATGATGGAAATATAAATACATCATGTTGATTCCTTATTTGAGGATGATATTGAATATTTGTGACATAAAAAGGGGTAGATGTTAACCCCAAGGGGTAGCTCCAAGTGAGTATATCGAGAGTTAATGAATGCGACCTAAACATGATGACTGGAATATGAAAAGTTGTATGATTTTTTTGTTTACTAGAGTATAGTTCTTTCCATTTACTGTCTAAATTTCATGTTACTTACTCATGTCCTATTAATTATGTTACTCTTGATCTCTAGTCTTGTCAAACGAAGCAAGATAATTTTTATTGTATGAAAAAGATTTAAAATACGAGTAATTAGAATAAGTGATAAAATTGGAACCTTAAGCATGTTGTGTATTCCCTAGATCCATAGTACTATTCTATTGCTTGAGAAAGCATGATAGGAACATGTAGCCTTGTAGAAACTCAAGGGTTGTGGGAAGATACACATAGTCTTATACTTTGACTATATGCGGACAATTGATGCTTGTTTTTTCTAGAATCTTAATATTTAGTTACATATGTATGAGTGTGGTTGAGACCTTATCTCTTGGTTTGAGATGTGATAGGTGTTTGATAAGGATTTTATACCCAATGAGATAGGTGTTGTGGTATTTGTACCCAAGATGGACCTGATTATTTTGATCTGCCTTTATGTTCTCTACGAGTAGGTTTGGCCGATGTTCCCACCATTCTATTATCACTAACACCATTCCAGGAATGGTGGGATCCTTTTGAGATTGGATCCTCCTTGGATGTTTTATTGTGGGATTAGCGGCTTCACATTCCTAAGATTGTAGATTTGATGGTACACTCCAAACTAACTAATGCAAGAGTCTAATATAATTTACATCTGAGTATGAAATGAATGATATTGATAATTATGATAATTTCACAAGGTTCATATTGATCATACAAAGCATTGTTAGTGATGCTATTTTTCCTTCTGTCTAAGATGATTGAGATATGTAAATATTCTTACAATAATCTGAAATGTTTTCTACCTTGTTCTAAAGATATCTCTCTTCAATTTATGAGATTATGTAGATAATTATAAATTAAGTGAATAATAAGTGTCCATCTTTCTTCCTGTCATTCATCTTAATATGTTATGTATACAAGCTTGTATTTTGGCAGTAGTAATCCTCTTCTTGGGACTTTTGTGAGTCTTGCATAGTTCTCTCATGATGTTTAAGGTAAGAAAATGAAGTGAAAAGGATGTGGTGAGCGAAACTTAACAAGAGATAACATAGTTATGTATGGAGTGTCCATGTACTCTCAATTTCTCGAGTGTTGGGTGGGTAGTTGGTAATGTATGTGATGAGATTATTCCTAGGTGTTTCCATTCATTTTGAGTTGTAGACTGCCATGGAATTTAGTTAATGTTGTGTCTTCATGAATATGAACCTTCTTCTAATCCAATACAATGAGATTAACGAATAGGTTTTGGTTTATTTTCTCTATCATGCCTTCTTTTGAAATTATGTTGATAACAAGTAGTAAGATTTTGTGTGATGTCATGTTAGGTTTTATGAAGATTCTTTGTAGTCAAGTTTTTAAGGATTTCACTTTATTCAATTTTGTATTTCGTTTTTTATGGTTTCTAGTTTTGTGTTTGGTTTTATCCTAATAATTGCTAGGAATTTGATAAGTATGATGGTTGCTAACTCAATTAGTTCCAGAATAGTCTCAAGATGTTGAAAGAGAAGTTGATGTGTAGTCCTATTCTTACCCTTCATAAATTCTAGGAAAGCACATGTGATACACTAAAGAGGGCTTGTCTATTGTATGATGCAAGGTGGTAAGGTAATTTCATAATCTCATAGATACTTGAAGGAACATGAGTATAATTACCCTATTCATATATAGAGTTGGGCCTTGTGGTCTTAAAAACAAATACAAGGAATAATAATATTTATGAAAAAAAAATTCTAGGCGTGCATATATAAAAAGAACTTAAATTCTATATTGGAAAACAATTTGAGTTTGATACAATGAAGCTGGCTAGAGTTTATCAGACTACATGATTGACTACCATCCTAGAGTGGTCAATATTGTAGCCAATTTACTAAGTAAAAAATTTGTCTTCTACATCTTTTGCATGTTTTATGGAGATAAATTTCAAGGATTTCACTAGAAAATATATGTTTTATAAGTTTAAAGAATGAATGTATACATGAATCTAACACATACATGTGGTTCACTAGCATATCTAAAGGTGAAACTAGTGTTAGGACACCAAATAAGACATTTTGGGTGTGAATATTTTGATACAAAATGTTGTTCGAGAGATACATGAATGAAGCATGAAGGATTACATTTTTCTTTTGATAGCTTACTTTTAGAAAGGCATGCTTGGTTAAAGGTGGATGAAAACACACTTGAGGAGGCACATTGTTGTGTGTATATGATGCATCTAGGTAGTGAATATGTACATACATATTACAAAATAGTTTATGTGACATGATATGAAGAGAGATGTGAATTAATATATAGCATGATGTGGTGTTTTTGATCACACAGAGGAAAAATTAGAGGCCACCATGTGATATATCGACAAGTGACAATCAATTTTATTGCTCATACCAAACATTGTCAGGGGACATGAATCCATCCAGGTTTTTTTTTATATCTTGACAACACAACTCATATTGTGCATGTTAAGACAACTTATTCACATAGAGGATAGGAAAGAGATTAATTGGGTGACATAGTCATACTTCATAGAGTTATACTTTTTGTTATCTAACACTACAATCTACACTTTATATTCAATATTTAAGGCATTTTAGACAATCCCATTGGAAGTCAACTAAAGATGAGAGCACAACTTTTCATCCTCTAGTGGAACAATAGTCATAGAGGGAAAGACCAAAAATAAAGAAAAAATGATCAGATCATGTATATAGTATCTTTATAGTAGTTGAAATTTTCACTTGAGCATGATAGATTTTACTGATAATAAAAATTGCCAATCTAGTCTAGGAGTGACATCACATTGGATCATAATGTTAGATTACTTTGTTGATAGTATAAAATAGAGCAGAGACAAGTCTTGGTTCATAATATTGTATAGTAGACTTCAACGATGATTTTTGTGATCATGCATAAGTAAAGGTGAGATATGACAAAAATATCTACATACATTAGGAGGCATAGACCTCTAAATTTCAAACATAGAAGATTCCACCCCCCCCCACATATATCTCATGAGAAATTTTATATAAGGTTTGGGAGGAGGAGCATGTTATCTTGAAGATGCATCAGAACTTATCCCATAATGTACATATTTGTTTAGGTATCATGCATGCTTAAGATACCTCTCGATTCATATATCTTCTATTATGTCTCTTGTATGTATGTTGAGGAAGTTTTATCCTAATACTAAGAATATTTTTTGGCTTTTTAAGTCAAACTAACAAATTACATGACATGTGAAGAAGGTCTTCTATGGACCTTTGTAGAATGAAAAAGTTGAAACATTGGTAGATACATATGATGAAGGTGGAATGCAGACACCCCAAAGTTGATGAAGTGATGTGGGAGTCAGGAGACGAGATGTAGTGATGACACCATGACATTTTGTAGGGTTTCATAATGAAATTCTTAGAGGAAAGGAGATCTACTTGACCATCTAATTTTTATCTCATTGACCCTATATTACCTATCTTGATGATTCTTTAATGGATTAAATTTAGTTTGTATATTATATTTACCTAATTTTCACATATGTTTTATTCTTTGAACTATATCTATAGAATGATTATAACATTTCTTACAATATTTGGTCTAGGGAAGAGTTTCTTTTTGAAACAAAGAAGTCGCGCAAGTTAAAAAAATCCATAATATAATCAATTTTTATTACTTGAACACTGGATATTAACATAAAAGTTTAGTGAAAAAATTCCAAAATCTTAATATGGTTCTACGGCTTTAGAGCCATCCAATATTTCTTATGAGAAAGTGAAACCAGCCATAAAAAGGAATGGGATAAATCTCCAAATTTACTAAACTTCTTCTAGCGAAGCACACCGCCAAAAATGTTGTATATCAATCATAACTATACATCACTAAGAAGTTGTAGAGTATACTATTAAATAAATGTCTAATTTAAAAAATATATAATAGTTTTGCATGCCTAAAAAAATCTTACAAAGAAGCTAGTTCAGTGGTTGCATAAAACACAAAATGATAAATGATAAAGCTCACAACCTCCCAAGGTTTTATTTTGTAAAATAAGGAAAAATGGGAGTATTCATTTAAAGTAATGGGAAAATGTGAAAAAAAACAAATTTGACTCCATCGGAGTGTGGATAAGGAAAAGTAAGAGAATGTGGCCACTAACTGAATTCAACAATTTTATCATGAATGGAGAAGGAGTAAGCAACTCCAAATCACCCCATACTCGGTAATGAGTTTTTTTCACATTCTCTAGTAACATTATGATTTTAGGTTTAAATAAGGGAAATAAAATGAAGAAAATAATAAAAAGGGTTTTTTTAGTTTCTAGATTTTTGGAGTAGAATATGGACGTGCCTTTCCAAGATTTCCCTAAGGGTCCTAATTTGTTAGGTTATGCGATCCTAATTGCCTTAGGATCTCTTATGGTAGAGATCTATCCCTGAAGGTTATGACTACATAATGAGACAATAGAGAAGAGATGATAAAATGTGATTCAAGATGAGAAAAATTCAATCCATTTGATTAACTAAGTAAAACAAAGTATTGGATGTTGTCTTTGATTGATGCAAATGATCATCTTAAACAACTATGATAAGTCATTTAAATAACCATAGGACAGTTATGGGCAGTTATGAGCAAATAAACAAATTCAAATCAAAATATTAAAGGATTATCGAGATGTAGCCTAATGACACTAAAAGGTTGTGTTAGAGGAAGGATCCTCTATTCACTCAAGAGATTGATAGTAAAGTAGAGATAGTTGGCTCTAGTTTCAGCAGAATCAAAAGGGCCAAATTATATGACAACTATGGGGTTATTTATAGGACATAATTAGGATTCAAGAACTTGATAGAAGACTTTGGAGCATGCAAAAAAACTACCTTCTACAGGGTAAACATGTAGTGGATCATGTGGTTCCACCATATGACACCTAGAGGATTGCTAGGATCCTCTAGGTAAGAGAAAATGAATTTCTCATCCAAGTTTATGGATTGTGAATGAATCTTTTAGAGATGTTTCAGATATAAATGGTTCTTAGTACAGGATTGAGTCACATATGGAATGGAAACTCAATAAATATTAGCAAAGATAAGATGACAAAGCATGAGGATTAATATTCCCAATTATCTAGAAAAAAAGATACTTTTATGAAGATAATGGTAATTGGATTTTCCGTAGGATATTACAATGAATAATTTGATCAAGATAATCAAACTCAAAAATATACGAGAAAATGCTTATAAGAAGATGAATTAAAGGGAAAATTGCTTAACTATAGAGAAAAATACCTTTGTATAAAAACCCACAAAATGTAGAAAATGATAGAACGGGTAAATTCAATAGGTGAAAAATATTGACTTATACAGAATAAATGGATGAACTCTATTATTAACTAGGATGCTGACATGATTTTGATCATTAAATGAATGATAAAAAATTAGTTACCAATAGTTTTCACCTCTCATGCAAAGGTTTAAGGTATGAGTGAGAACCACATTCTTGAGCCAAGTCTAACCTCTACTTTTGGTCATGAAGGCCAAAAGGTGAGACTCATCAAGGATGTTTTGATGAACTTCATGAGGGTGAATAGCATAATTGGTGATGGATAAATGTGATGACTATTCATGCAGAGAATAATGTTGGACACAAACGACCTTCCAATTATGGGGCTATTCTATAGCCAAGGCATGTGCCTATAGCTGACAAATCATCTCTCTCCTAGAGTGTTGATGATCCATTCAAAGATTTCTAAGTTTAGTTATGACTTTGAAAGTGTCTCCCTCTATCACTTCATTTCTTATAAATGTCTGAATCTCTCAAGGATTCATGTGGTAATGAGATAAGGGCAGATTTTAAAGTAGTGAGGGAAAGGGTTGATGTTCCTTAGGATATTTTATATCAAACTTAGGAGTCTAAAATCGTGAAAGGTTATGGGAAGTTCTTGATTTGGAAACATCATTCTATGTTCAATTAGATATCTTAGTGAGTTAGGTCAATCTTGTGATATGGTGAATGAATCAAATATCACAACCCTAAAAATTAAAGTAAAAATTGGGGAGTTGTGTATGCAAGATAGGTTTTTTTGAAATACAAAGTGCCTTTTCAAGACATGACTTGGAAATTAAGGGCATGATGCCTACCAAATATGGGATTTTGAATAAATCACCCATCATGATTAGGACTTATGATGAAATAATGAAAGAAAATATTTTTGCATAGCACATGCCTTCATTTAAATGTAGGATAATCTCTCCTTCAAGATTTCGGCTTCATTTTTTAGGAACAATCCCTACTTTAATTTGGGCTTAGATTCCATAGTAAAAAATATGACTTAGAGGATGTACATTTTAGTGTCATAATTCAACTAAAGGTACTTAAAAAAGTGACTTGCTTATTTGGGATAGAGCTTTGAGAATAAGTTAGGTGGCCCACTTTATGGTCATGATCAAGGGTCCATTTGTACAACTTAAGATCATGATCTAGGCCGAACTGAGGGTGCCTATCTATAATAGTATTTTAAAATGAAGCGTACACGATATTTCTTATAATGATTGGGCACCAGATGACCATCTAATGACAAGGTTAGCCTATAGACAATGCATGTTTCTACACTGGTTAATTACTAATCCACTAGTTTGTTAGCAAGATATTAAAAGAATTTTAGGTTTATCCTTTTAAACATATAGTTTTTGACATCTGTTGTTTTGTAGGGAGTGTTCATGGGAGAAGCTATCAAGAAAGATAAGACTAGGAACTAGAAAATTATCCATTGATACGGTTAGTCTCCATGATAAATGCATGTTCTAGTTAATCATGTGTTCCTTAGATAATGGGTAAGTAATTCAAAGATTTCTAGATTGATTAGGGTTTTGAATGTGTTTCCCATGGTTCTACGGTTATCACTTAATCTAACCAAACATCACTTGAACTACATACCCACTAGGTAAAAGTGGGATGGTTCATTTTGAGTTTTATTTTAATTGATTCTCTCTCAAAATATATGAAAATTAATAATCCTTTATATGGTCTTAGTGTTGGTATGTATGATCATACATCTTGCAAAAGATTTTATTAATAAAAAGGCAATCTTCCAAATTATTCTATTCTATTCAGTTATGAGATAATGATATTACATAATAAATGTCTAAATAGATGTTACTCAATGATGTATGTCTTCAAGTTGAGGACATGAACAATGAGCTCATACAAATGTTAAGAGTATATACATTCTTGTTATGTCCCTAGTCAGTTGTTATTGTGGAAGATGATAGACAATGATAACCCATAGGACTAGAGTGTGTGTTGGTTGATGAAAAAATCTCATTAATTCATGATATGTGATATCAAACCAAACACATAGAGACTTGTTAGAGAATAGTGTATCAGACAGACCCACCTTGAGAGTGATGCATGGAAACCATTGAATGGTAGTCAAAATCATCTCTCATAGTGATGGTGATGATTGTAATTCTTAGACATGAATCACTACACTCATCACATTTCATTCAATGTACTTTGACATCATCCATCATGACATTGAATAAGGGTTATCACAAAGGTGATGCTCGGGTGCACTATGACACATGGGGATGATTGTGAATGTTTTAGATGATATTTTTCCCTCCTAAAGGAGTATGATATCTTGGACAATTGATAAGCAGGACTAAGAAATGCATGGCCATGCTTGTGTGAGTCAATATGTGATTTTGAATTTAAATATATCTCATACAGTCTGCTCTAGTTCAAGGAACATGGATTGAACATTGAATAGGATGACGATTCCATGCCTCAAGTTCAATCTGGATACCAGTGACAAGGAACTATACGATCACTTAAACACCAATCACAGATTGTAGGTCAAACTTGTTATCTAACTTTCCATTTACCTGGTTAGAAATTATGTCTTGCTAGATACCACTCATTCCTTGTGATGTCATAAGTTGGTTATGGACATTCACTGCCAATGTAATGTTGGAACCTATAGGGTCAAACACATAGGATACCGTTGAAATAGGAGTTTACTCATGAATATGGTTTAAACTTTTTGGATCTAAAGAAAAATGTTTATAACATAAATAGAAAAAGATTAAAACTTGATAACTCAAACAAAACATGTCTTTGGCATTGTGTCTAGGGAACATCGATGAGAATCACATTTCTAAACTCCATAAAGATGGATATCTAGACTCTTTTGATTTTGAGTCAATCGAGACATGTGAGTCTTGTTTGTTGGGAAAGATGGCAAAGAGTCCCTTCACTAATAACAGTGAGAGTGATATTGATCTATTAGGACTCATACATACTGATGTATGTGGCCCTTTTAGAACAAATGTTAGAGGTGGTTAACAGTACTTCATTACCTACACTGATGAATTCAACATGTATGGTTATGCTGACATGATGAAACATAAGTCATAAACTCTTGAAAAGTTCTTGGATTTCATGAATGAAGTACATAACCAACTTGGTAAAAGTATTAAGGCACTTCATTATGATAGAATTGGAGAATAATTAAGTCAAGGGTTTGAGGACCTACTACAAGGTCGCGATATTGTATTACAATGGACTCCACCTGGAACACCACAACAAAATAGTGTATCAGAAAGAAGGAATCACACATTTTTAGATATGGTGTGATCAATGATGAGTTTAGCTGATCTTCTAAGTTCCTTCTGGAGTCATGCTCTTGAAACCACAACATTTACACTAAGCTGTGTACCGTCTAAATCACGTCAAAATACACCATATGAGATATGATATGGGAAGCATCCCAATGTGTCTTTTATGAAGATTTGGGGTTGTGAAGCCTATGTGAGAAAGTAGTTTCCCAAAAAGCTGGGACCTAAATCAGATAAATGTTATTTTTTTGGATATCTGAAGGAAACCAAAGGATACTACTTTTACACTCCATATGAAAATGAAGTGTTTGTTTCCACAGGTGTTCAGTTCCTAGAAAAGAAATTCATTTCCAAAGGAATCAATGGGAGGAAAGTAGAACTCTAAGATGTCTAAGACCAACAAGAAAACATTGAACCTATAAAGGTAGAAGAGGAACATAGGGAGTCACAAACAATTGTGGAATCTTAGATTCCCCATGTAACGCAAGAACCTCAAAAAATCTTGTAGGAAAATTTTTGAGCCAGATAGATTTGGTTATCTAGTAACTCAAGAAGGTGATGAATCGATCATTGATGATGAGACAACTACCAACTTATAAGTTTTTAAGGGTCCATAGTCTGGGAAATGTTTGAGGCCATGAGATCTAAGATGGAATCTATGTACACCAACATGGCATGGACCTTTGTGTATCCATCTAAAGGGGTGAAACCCATAGGGTGCAAGTGGGTCTTCAAGAAGAAGACTGACATGGATGGTAATGTACAAACTTACAAAGGTTGATTGATTACAAAGGGTTTCAGACAAGTTCAAGGTGTTAACTATGACAAAACCTTTTCTCCAGTTGCCATGGTTAAGTCCATTGGAATCATGATTGCCATAGCCTCTTATCATGACTATGAGCTTTGATAGATGGATGTTAAAACTGAATATGTTAATGGGAATCTTCTTGAGGATGTTTACATGACATAACATGAGGTTTTTATAAATGCAAGATCTATAGAGATGGGTCTAGAAGGCTTCTTGGCCTAAGCCAGAATATATACATTGACAAAGTACTGAAAAGATTCAGCATGGAGAACTTAAAGTGAGGAAACTTACCCATGTCTCATTGTGTTATTATCTCTAAGCCTCAATGTCCTAGTTCTTGTGAAGAATGGGATCACATGAGTAAAATTCCCTATACATCTACAATTGGATCTATCACATATGCAATGTTATGCACTCACCCTAATGTCTCATATGCCTTGAGTATGACTAGCGGGTATCAATTATATCCCGGTGAATGTCACTACATTGCCATAAAGAACATCTTTAACTAGTTGACAAGAACTTAAAATTAGTTTCTTATCTCCGATGGTGAGGAAGAGTTTGTGGTAAAGCATTACATCAATGCAAGATTCAAAACTGATGAAGATGACTATAGATCATAGTCTGGATTTGTGTTTTTCCTAAACAAAAGAGCTATAAGATAGAAGAGTTCTAAGTAAGAGACATTTTTTTATTCTACAACTAAGGCCGAGTATATAGCTGCATTCAATGCAACAAATGGGGTTTTTTGGATCAAGAAGTTTATTTCAGAACTTGAGGTGGTTCCAAACATCAATGATGCAATTGAGCTATATTGTGACAACAATGGCACTATTACACAAGCTAAGGAACCCATGTAGCATTAGTATTCCAAGCACATAAAAATGTGGTTCCATCTCATACAAGAGATCTTACAAAGAGGAGATGTGAAGATTTTCATAGTACCAACAAAAAGCAATGTGGTTGACCCCTTGACAAAAGCAGTTTCACAGGAGAAGCATGGCGGTCATGTTAAATGACTTGGGATTAAGGTCATGGGTGATTGTCTCTAGGTGCAAGTGGTAGTCTTTTGGTATGTATGCCTATAGACTCAATCATAGAATGATTCTAATGGCATATCTTGTAAAAAATTTGCTTAATAATAAAGGCAATCTTACAAATTATTCAATTCTACTTAGTTATGGTATAATGACATTACATAATAAATGTCTAGAAAATGATGCTACTCAATGATGTATGTCTTCAGGTTAAGGACCTGAACAATGAGATCATATAGATGTTAAGAGTATATAAATTCTTATTATGTCCCTAGTCAGTTGTTATTGTGGAAGTTATAGACAACATAACATATAAGACTAGAGTATGTGTTGGTTGATGACATAATCTCATTAAGTCATAATATGTGATGTATAAAAAACACATAGATACTTGTTAGAGAATAGTGTATTGGGTAGACCCACCTTGAGAGTGATGCATGGAAACCATTAAGGGTAGTTAGAATCATCTCTCATAGTGATGGTGGTGATTGTGGTTCTTAGACCTGAAATCACTAAACTCATCAAATGTTGTTCGATGTAATTTGACATCATCCATCTAGAACTTGAATAAGGGTTGCCATAAAGGTGATGCTCGGGTGCAATTTGACACACGAGGATGAGTTTGAGTGATGTAGATGGGATTTGTACCTCCTATAGGAGATAATATCTCATCCATTTGATAATCAAGACTGAGAAATACATGGCCATGCTTGTGTGAGTGAATATCTGACATTGAGCTTACATATATCTCAGGAAGTCTACTCTAGTTCAAGGAACATGGATTGAACATGCCTCGAGTTCAATCTACATATCAGTCAGAAAGGAACAATACTATCATTGTAACACCAATCAAAGATTGTAGGTTGAAGTTGTTCTCCAACTTCCTGATTACATGGGTAGCAATGATGTATTTCTAGATAGTACTCATTGCTTGTGACATCATAAGTTGGCTATAAACATTCACTGCCAACATAATCTTGGAACCTATAGGGTCACACGCATATTATACACTTAGAATTGGATTTTGTTTATGAATATGGTTTAAACTTGATTACTAAAGTGTTAAGTATTCAATTTAAACTTGATTAGAAATCAACACTCTAAAATGACCAGTTCAATAAGTGAACCGATCAGCTCAGATGTATGAATAGATAGGTTCAGGTTGTGAACTGACTGTTTGGTTGATCAATACAATTGGAACAAGGATTGATGTTGATGTCATGTTGTGCATTAATTGAATATTAAATGCTAATAAATTTGCAAATAGGAAACATAGTGAAATGACTAGTTCAAGTGTTGAGTTGATCATCTCATTTGTGAACCGACCAGTTCACCGGTGAACCTACCAGTTCATGGTTTGTAGGTTTCAAAAAATTCATGAGATTCCATCTATTAGACTCCCGCTTAGACTATAAATCATGACCCTAGACCCCCATATAAATAGAGGGGTATTTGAGGCTTTCCAGAGACAACAATAAGATCTAACAATTCTTGTTTTCTCAAAGTTTTGGTAACATGAGAACCTGAGAAAGTCCTACCCCTCAAAGGGAGGGGTATCAAGGGATAGATGATTGGGAGAGCAAGTAGACGCTAGCACGTTGACTATAAGGGACAACTACTTCTTGTCCATTCATCTAGAACGACAAGAGTTATGGTGGCCCGTGTGGACTACTACATAGGTGAGGAGACCATTGCCACTAGCTAGGACGATATTGTCAACTGTCATCTGTGGCGATCAATCAAGAGGCCATTATTGATGTCATCCAGTTGCGTCTTGAGAAAAGGCGCACACTATAGAAAGTGATAGTCACTGGACTTACACCAAGATTAGGTATAAACCTTGCAACCCTCTTTCCCAGTTCATAGTTGTTGACACCATCTACTGTCCAAACACAATATGGCAGTAAATTTTTTGTTTCCATGGTTATATCTTATGCCATATATCCCAATAGTGTATTAGAGCCACGTCAATTTATTATGTTTTAGGATTTATTTGATATGATCAGATTTCTGGTTTTATCATTTATTTATTACATGTAATGTGAATATTTAAATGATTAATGTGCATATCTGATTAAATACCACATATGATCCCTATATGTGATATGATATATATGAAATTTATATGTGTCACTCTAAAATTGGTTTTGATTGTGAATGTTAGCATGGTTATGGCTAATAACCCTAGATGTTTGTGCTTGTTTGGATGGTTGTTGTTCTTGTTTATATCTTAGTTTTTCATACTAAGCCTCTACCTTCCCCTTCATATGTAAACATATTAATTCTCTTCTTCCTATGATCCCCTCGAATATAATTTGAGGTTTTCTTATTACCATATAATATGTGAAATGGGATTAGGATAGTTTTAATTCTTGTTTTGGAGAAAAAGGCATTTTGCACTGGATGAATTGCTCGTTTCAGAAGACGAACAGATTAGTAAAGGACCAAAGAGGCCAAATGACAAGAGGATTTGACCGGTCGACTGGTGGCCCAACCGATTGACTGGAGGTGTCCGACATTGCTTGGATTAGAGGCTAGACGACTGATCTGAGAGATCAACTGAATGACCAGGAAGCAAACCAATTGGTTCAAGAGTCAAACCGATCGACTTGGATTGGTTCAAGCACAAATCTTCATCAACAATAGGTTGTTACATATGATGTAGACCTTAGGTGGAGTACTTCCTTATGCCTCCAAGGAATTACAATAGTATGGCCATAACCATCTCTAGTGGTTTAATTGCATGTTTCATTTGTGGGATATAATATGTATATGATACATATAAATATGTGGTGATTGGATATGGACATATATTAATGTAAACACTAAACCCCTCAAACAAATATTAGTTCGTATATGCTTTCTACAAGAAACACACATGAAAATCTTGATCGAATAAGCGTGGGACACCAAGCATGGGGCACTGTCCAACTCATGGAAGTGTGATGGTAGTCATGCGGGTCTTCCAAGTAGGGTGCATTACTATCATGTTGGCTTTTGGGTCAGAATCAACTAGGTGCTCTTAATGAAATTAAGTACCTAGAAGCATGCAGATGACTATGGCAGAGATTTGGCATACCATCTATCCAAGAATTGCATGAGATGCCATTGTCAAATGTTCCTACCTTAAGAATTGGTTATGAATGTTGGTGTTGGCCGAATAATAACTCAATTACTTTGGGTATTGGCTCACTAGAAGGTTGTATGCTGCTATTTTCTGAATTGATATGTGAGGGTTGTCAATTTGAAAAAAATAGTGGGACTGATAATTAATTAAAGGCAAATTAAACATTTTCAAATTTTATTTTAATCAAATCAAATAAAAAGTGCTTTGACAAATTGAGAATTTTCTTGTACAAACAAATGGAAAACAAATAGTTGTTGTGATCAGTCCCTAAGAACAACAAACTTAATAGAACAAATTTCCATGACTGGTTTTGGACTTTGAGAAGGGTTCTCAATGATGAGTGTAAGCTATATGTCCTTGATACACCAATTCCAAAAGAACCTTCTCTTGATGCACCTATGGCTAAGGTGGATGCTTATTGTAAGAATGACAATGATGCCTTAGACATTAAGCACCTTATGCTATGTTGTATGAACTATGAGTTGCATGAAGACATGGGTATTCTTGAGATGATAGCACATCTTAAGAACATGGACTAGAATCATGCAAAGCAAGAAAGGTACAATGTCTCAAAGGCACTCTCTGAGTGTAAGATGATAGAAGAAGATCTAGTAGAGATGCATGTGCTCAATATGATTGGGCATCTGGAATATCTAGAGAGTTTAGGATTCCATTTGAGCCAAGATTTGGCTACATATATGATTCTCAATCAATTTTTGAATGATATAGCCAATTTATCGAGTGTTGTTAATTGAGTAACTTGGCCAAACCACTGTCAAATTTACTTGGCATGTTGATAAATGCCAAATAATAGATGAAGAAGGAAAAACCGATGATGATGATTAGGGGATATGAGTCTAAGGACAAAAGCAAGGCCAAGAAGAGTTTTGAGGCTAAGCTGAAGTCCAGGTCTTCATCACTCAAGACAAGGAGAAACATAAGTGAAAGAGGAATTCATCCTTTGTACTTAAAGGGATTCAAAAAGATGAATGAGGGCATAGAGATCTCCACTTGAGGTATATACATTATTGAGATAAATTTGTCTACTTCTTCATCTTGGGTACTATATACTGGACAGGGATCTCACATATGTTTGAATATGCATGATATGAAAACAAGTAAGCCTTTACAAAAGGGCAAGGTTGAACTCCATGTTGCAAATGGAGGAAGAGTTGTTGCTACTGCAGTTGAACCTAACATTATTTATGTATCTTGCATGTACAAGGATGGATATGAATTTTATATAAAGAATGGTCAATGTTCTATTTTAAAAGATGAGATCTTTTACGGAAGTGTCCCAATGTCTTATGGTCTTTATTTGTTGAATCCAAAGTCAAATGTTTATAATGTAAATACCAAAGATTAAAACTTGATAACTCAAACAATAGATATCTTTGGCATTTTCATCTAGGGAACATCAATGATAATCACATTTCTAGACTCCATAAAGATGGATATCTAGACTCTTTTGATTTCAAATCAATTGTGACATGGGAGTCTTGATTTTTGGGCAAGATGATAAAGACTCCCTTACCTGGTTATAGTGAGAGGGCTAGTGATCTATTATGACTCATACATAATGATGTATGTGGGCCTTTTAGAATAAATGCTAGAGGTGGTTAACAATACTTCATTACATTCACCAATGACTTAAGTAGGTATGGTTTTGTTTACTTGATGAAACATAAGTTGAAAAGTCTTGAAATGTTCAAGGATTTCAAGAATGAAGTACAAAAACAACTTGGTAAAAGTATTAAGGCACATCATTCTGATCGGGTGGAGAATAGTTAAGCCAAGAGTTTGAGGACCTTCTATGAGACCGTGGTATTATATCACAATGGACTCCACCTTGTATACCACAACACAATGGTGTATTAGAAATGAGGAATCACACATTGTTAGATATGGTGTGATCAATGATGAGTTTAGCTGATCTTATGCTTTGTTCTAGGGTTTTTCTCTTAAAAGCATAGAGTTTACACTAAACTGTATACTATTGAAATCGGTTCAAAAGACACCGTATGAGATATGGTATGGGAAGCATTCCAATGTGTCTTTTATGAATATTTGGGATTGTGAAGCTTATGTGAGAAAGTAGTTTCTCGAAAACCTTGACCTAAATCGGATAAGTGTCATTTTGTTGGATATCCTAAGCAAACCAAAGGATAATACTTTTATACTCCATCTAACAATAAAGTGTGTTTTTCTAGGGATGTTGTACTCCTAGAAAAGGAATTCATTTCTAAAGGAATTAGTGGGAGGGAAGTAGAACTCAAAGAGGTTTGAGACAAATAAGAAAACATTGAACCTATAGAGGTATAAGAGGAACATAAAGAGTCACAAACCATTATGGAATCTCAAATTCCTTATGTAAGATAGGAACCTTACAGATCTAGTAAGACATACTTTGAGAAAGATAAATTTGGTTATCTAGTAACTCAAGAATGCAATGAGTAGGTCATTGATGATCAGACAACTACCTACTCAGATGTTGTTCTAGAGTCTGAGAAATGGCTTGAGGCATGAGATCTGAGATGGAACCCATGTACACCAACAACGTATGGACCTTGGTGGATCCCCCTGAAGGGGGTAATACCCATAGGGTGCAATTGGGTAATCAAGAAGAAGACTGACATGGATGATAATGTACAAACTTACAAAACCCGATTGGTTGCAAAGGGTTTCAGACAAGTTCAAGGTGTTGACCATGACAAAACCTTTTCTTTAGTTTCCACAGTTAAGTCTATCAGGATCATGCTTGCAATTGTATCTTATCATGACTATGAGATTTGGTAGATGGATGTTAAAATGACATTCGTTAATGAGAATCTTCTTGAGGATGTGTACAAGACACAACCTGAGGGTTTTATAAATCCAATAGATGCAAATAAAGTTTGTCAGCTACAAAGGTAAATCTATGGATTGAAGCAATCATCTTAGAGCTAGAGTTTTTTATTGGACAAAATAGTCAAAGAGTTTGGCTTTAGTCAAAATGAAGATAAGCCATGTGTTTATAAGAAGGTTAGTGGGAGCATGATTGTATTCCTCATATTGTATGTGGATGACATACTATTAATGGGGAATGGCATCCCTACTTTATAGATAGTAAAGACCTGGCTAGGAAATATGTTTTATATAAAAGACTTAGGTGAATCATCTTATACAGTAGGAGTCAAGATCTACAGAGATATATCTAGGAGGCTTCTTGGCCTTAGCCAGAGCACATACATTGATGAAGAGTTGAAAAGGTTTAACATGGAGAACTCAAAGAGAGGAAACTTACCCATGTCTCATGGTGTTAATATTTGTAGATCTCAATGTCCCAGTTCATGTGAAGAATGGGATCTCAATGCCACATGATAGGAGGAGCCGACCGATCGGCTAGTGGCCCAACCAGTTGACTGAAGGTGTCCAGACATTGCTTGGACCAGAGACTAGACGACTGATATAAGAGAACAAGCGATCAACTAGGAGGTGAACTGATTAGTTAAAGAGTTGAACTAATCAACTAGATTGGTTCAAGCATAGATCTTCATCAACAACAAGTTGCTACATGTGATATAGACCATACGTGGTAGTAATTCCTTGTGACTCCAAGGAATTATAATTGTATGGCCATAACCATCACTAGTGTTTTAATTGCATATTTTGTTTGTGGGATATAGTATGCATATGATACGTAAAAATATGTGGTGATTGGATATATATATATTTATATAAATATAAAATCCCTCAATCAAAAATTAAGTCTTTGATGCTTTCTATAAGAAACACCATGAAAAGCATGATCGACTAAGCATCAGCATGTCAAGTGGGTGCACTATCCATCTTGTGGAAGTGTGATGGTAGTCATGCGGGCCTGTAAAGAAGGGTGCATTACTATCGTGTGGACTTTTAGGTCAGACTTAACTAGGTGTTCTTAATGAGATTAAGTAGCTAGAAGCATGCAAATGACTATGGAAAAGAGTTGTACATACCATCTATCCAAGAATTGTATTAGATGTCATTGGCGAATGTTAACTACCTTAATAATTGGTTATGGACACTAGAATTGGCTGGGTAATAACTCAATTGTTTTAGATCTTGGCTCACTAGGAGGTTGTATGTTGCAATCTTATGAAATATGTGAGGGTTGTCAATTTCAACAAAATGGTGGGAGAGATAATTGATTAAAGGTCTAACTGAACATCATCAAATTTTATTTTAATCAAATAAAATCAAAAGTGTTTTGACAAATTGCAAAATTTTCTTATAGAAACAAATGGTAGTCAAATTGTCATTGCAATCAGCCCTTAAGAAGGAAAAAAACTTAATAGAAAACAATTCCATGACTGGTTTTAGACTTAGAGAAGGGTTCTCAATGATTAGCATAAGCTTGATGTCCTTGATACACCTGTTCCAGAAGAACCTGCTCCTAATGCACTTAGGGATAAGGTGGATGCTTATTGAAAGCATGTGAATGATGTCTTAGACATTAAGCACCTTAATCTATGTTGTATGAATTATTAGTTGCATGGGAAACATGAGGACATGGAGATTCTTGAGATGATAAGACATCTGAAGAACATGAACCAGAATCATGCAAAGCAAGAAAGGTACAATGTATTAATGGTTCTCTTTGAGTGTAAGATGACAAAATGAGATCCAATAAAGACCCATGTGCTCAATATGATTGACCATGTGGAACATCTACAGAGAATGGGATTCCCTTTGAGCCAAGAGCTTGCCACGTATATGATTCTACAATTGTTTCCTAGATCATATAGCTAGTTTATCGAGTGTTTTTACTTGAGTAATTTGGCCAAACCACTATCGGATTTTCTTGGCATATTGATAAATGTTGAAGCACGGGTGAAGAAGGACAAACCCATGATGATGATAAAGAAAGATGAGTCCAAGGACAAAACTAAGGCCAAGAAGAGTTCTGAGGCTAAGATGAATTCCAAGTCTTCAACACTGAATAGAAGGAGAAGGATAAGTGAAATGAGTAATCCATCCTTTGTACTTAAAGGGATTTAGGAAGATGAAAGAGGGAATAAAGATCTCCACTTTGGGCATATATGTCATTGATATAAATTTGTATACTTCATCATCTTGGGTAGTAGATACCAGATGTAGATCTCACATATTTTCAATTATGTAGGATCTAAAGAGAAGTAAGACTTTGCAAAAGAGGCAAAGTCAAGTTGTGTGTTGCAAATGGATCAAGAGTTGTTGCCACTGCGGTTGGAACCTATACTTTATATATACCAACGAGGCTTGTAATATGTTAAAGAACTGCTATTTTTACCTACAATAAATAGAAACATTATTTCCGCATCTTGTATGGACAAAGATGGATATGAATTTCATATAAAGAATGGTCAATATTCTATTTCAAAAGATAGAATCTATTATGGTAGTGCCTCAATACCTTATTGTCTTTATTTGATGGATCTAAAGACAAATGTTTATAACATAAATACCAAAATATTAAAACTTGATAACTCAAAGAAAACATATCTTTAGCATTATCATCTAGGGCATATCAATGAGAATCACATTTCTATACTCCATAAAGATAGATATCTAGACTCTTTTGATTTTAAATCAATAGAGACATGTGAGTCTTGTTTGTTGGGTAAGACTCCCTTCACTAGTGACAATGAGAGGTCTAGTGATCTATTAGGACTCATGCATACTGATATATGTATCCCTTTTAGAAAAAATTCTAGAGGTGGTTATCAGTACTTCATTACATTCATTGATGACTTCATTATGTATGGTTATGTTAACTTGATAAAACATAAGTTAGAAAACTCTTGAAAAGTTCAAGGATTTCATGAATAAAGTACAAAACCAACTTGGTAAAAGTATTAAGGCACTTCATTTTGATCGAGGTGGATAATAGTTAATCCAAGAGTTTGGGGACCTTCTGTGAGACCGTGGTATTGTATCACATTGGACTCCACCTGGAACACCACAACACAATGGTGTATCATAAATAAGGAATCAAACATTATTAGATATGGTGCAATCAATGATGACTTTAGATGATCTTCTGGTTTCCTTTTGGGGTTATGCTCTTGAATCACAGTGTTTACACTAAAATGTATACCATCTAAATTGGTTCAAAAGACACCATATGAGATAGGTTATGGGAAGCATCCCAATGTGTCGTTTATTTGGGTTGTGAAGCTTATGTGAGAGAGTAGTTTCTCAAAAATCTTGGACCTATATCAGATAAATGTTATTCAGTTGGATATCCTAAGGAAATAGAAGCATATTAATAGTATACTCCATCTAGAAACAAAGTGTTTTTGCCAGTGATGTTGTATTCCTAGAAAAAGAACTCATTTCCAAAGGAACCAATGGGAGGAAATTTGAACTCAAGAGGTTCAAAACCAACAAAAAAACATTGAACCTATAGAGGTACAAGAGGAACATATACAGTTACAAACCATTGTGGAATATGAAATTCCTCATGTAACATATGAACCTCTCAGATATAGTAGCACACACCTTGATCCAGATAGATTTGGTTATGTAGTAACTCAAGAAGGCGATCAGTCGATCATTGATGATGAGCCAACTACCTACTTAGAAGTTGTTAAGGGTCCAGAGTGTGAGAAATGGTTGAGGCCATGAGATTGGAGATGGAATCCATATACACCAACAAGGTATGGACCTTGCTGGATCCACCTAAAGGGGTAAAACCCATTGGGTGCAAGTGGGCCATCAAGAAGAAAACTAACAAGATGGTAATGTGCAAACTTACAATGGGTGATTGGTTGCAAAGGGTTTTAGACAAGTTAAAGGTGTTGACTATGACAAAAAAAATCCAATTGCCATGGTAAAGTCTACTAAGATCATTCTTGACATAGTAACTTATCATGACTATGAGATTTGCATATGGATGTTAAAATCACATTCCTTAATAGGAATCTTCTTGAGGATGTGTACATGACACAACATGAGGGTTTTTATAAATACAAAGGATGCAAATAAAGAATTAAAGATACAAAGGTCAATCTATAGATTGAATCTTCAATTTGACAAAATAGTCAAAGAATTTGGCTTTAGTCAAATGAAGATGAACCATGTGTTTGCAAGATGGTTAGTGGGAGCATGATTATTCCTCATATTCTATATGGATAACATATTATTTATGGTAAATGATATCCCCACTTTAAAGATGGTAAAAACCTAACAAATACATTCTCTACAATAGATTTAGGCAAAGCATCCTATATTCTAGGAATCAAGATCTATAGAGAGTCAGATCTAGAAGGCTTCTTGGCCTAAGCCAGAGCACATGCATTGACAAAGTGCTAAAAAGGTTGCATGGAGAAATCAAAGAGAGCAAAATTCACATGTATCAAGGTGTTAGTATCTCTAGAGCTCAACGTTCCAATTCTTGTCAAGAACGGGAGTGCATGAGTAAGATTCTATATGCATCTGCAATTGGATCTATCATGTATGCAATGTTATGAACTCACCTTGATGTCTCATATCCCTCGAGTATGACTAGAAGTTATCAGTCAGATTGTGGTGAATGTCACTAGACTAATGTAAAGAATATCCTTAAATACTTGAGAAAACCTAAGGATCAGTTTATTGTATACGATGGTGAGGAAGAGTTGGTGTTAAAGGGTTACACTGACGCAAGTTGCCAAACTGACAAAGATGACTATAGAAAGTAGTTTGGATTTGGGTTTTTCTTGGACAATGGAGTTGTAAGATGGAAGAGTTTTAAGCAAGAGACAATTGCCAATTCTAAAATTGAGGTTGAGTATATTGTTGCATCCAATGCAACAAAGGAGGTTGTTTGGTTCAAGAAGTTCATTTCATAACTTGAGGTGGTTCCAAGCATCAACATTGCAATTGAGCTATATTGTGACAACAATGGAGTTATTGCACAAGATAAGGAACTCAAATCGCATCAACATTCCAAGCACATGAAAAGGCATTTCCATCTCATATGAGAGATCATACAATAAGGAGATATAAATATTTGTAGAGTACCAAATAAAAGAAATGTGGTTGACCCCTTGACAAAAGCACTTTCACAGTAGAAGCATGAAAATCATGTTAGATCACTTGGGATTAAGTAATGGGTTATTATCTCTAAGTGTAAGTGGGAGTCTGTTGGTATGTATGAACAGAGAGTCAATCATATTATGAATGTAATGGCATATCTTGTAAACGATTAGATTAAAAGTAAAAGCAATCTTCTAATTTATTTTGTTTTATTCAGTTATGAGATAATGATATTACATAATAAATGTCTAAAGAATGATGTTACTCAATGATGTATGTCTTCAGGTTTAGGACCTAAACAATGAGATCAAATGCACATTAAGATTATATACATTCTTTTTATGTTCCTAGTAGGTTGTTATTGTGGAAGCTAATAGACAGCAATACCACATAAGACTAAAGTGTGTGTTGGTTGATGAAAAAATCTCATTAAATCATGATATGTGATATCAAACCAAACACATAGATAGCTGCTAGAGAACAGTGTATCAGGCAAATCCACATTGAGAGTGATGCATGGAAACCATTGAATGGTAGTCAGAATCATCTCTCATAGTGATGGTGGTGATTGTGGTTCTTAGACATGAAATCACTACACTAATCACATGTCGTTCAATATACTTTGACATCATCCATTCTGACCTTGAATAAGGTTGCCATAAAGGTGATGCTCGAGTGCATTATGACACATGGGGATGACTGTGAGTGATATAGATGTAATTTGTCCCTCCTACATAAATATGATATTTGGATACTTGATAAGTGAGACTGAAAATGCATGGAAATGCTCATGTGAGTCAATATGTGATATTGATGTTACATATATCTTAGACATTATGCTCTAGTTCAAGCAAAATGGATTGATTATTGAAGAGGATGAAAATTCATTTCCTCGAGTTCAATTTGGATATCAGTGACAAAGTAACTGTATGGTCACTATAAAACCAATCACAGATTGTAGGTTGAAATTATTCTCCAACTTTCTGATTACTTGGGTAGCAATGATGTCTTAATAGATACCACTCATTGCTTGTGATGTAATAAGTTGGTTATGGACATTCACTGCTAATATAATATTAAAGAATATAGGCTCACACACATATGATACACTTGGATTAGGTGTTTACTCATGAATATGGTTTAAACTTTATTACTAAAGTGTTAGGTATTCAATCCAAACTTGATTGGCAATCAACACTATGAAATGACTACTTCAACAAGTGAACCAATCGGCTCAGATATATGAAATGACCAGTTCAGATTGTGAACTGACCATTTGGTTGATCAATATGATTGAATCAAGGATTGATGCTGACATCATGTTGTGCATTATATGAATATTAAATGTCAATAAAGTTGTAAATAGGAAACATAGTTAAATGATCATTTCAAGTGTTGAACCGATCGTCTCATGTGTGAACTGACTAGTTTAGTGGTAAACCAACCGGTTCATGGTTTGTAGGTTCTAGAAAATTCTTGAGATTCTATCTCTTCAACTCCTGCTCAGACTAGAAATCTTGACCTTGACCCTCCTATAAATAGAGGGGTAGTCAAGGCTTTCTAGAGAGACAACAATAAGCTCTGATAATTGTTGTCTTCTCATAGTTGTGGTAACATGAGAACCCAAGCAATTCCTACTTGTCAAAGGGAGGGACAATAAGGGAGACACAATTGGGAGAACAAATCAATTCTAGAACATTGATTAGAAGGGAAAACTCCTTCTTATCCTTTCATCTATAATGACAGGAGTTCCTGGTGGTCCACGTGGAATACTATAGAGGTGAGGAGGTTGTTTCCACTCTCTATGAGGATACAGTCAACCACTGTCTGCGGTAATCAACTAGGATGCTACTACCAACACCGTCCAAGTGCAACTTAAAGGAAAGGATCACACTGCAACAAGGAATAGTCATTGGACTTACTCCAAGACTAGGTATACACCTTGCAACCCTCTTCCCTAGTTCAATTTGTCTCTTCCTTAATTTTTCATACTTGCATAATTGTTTTGAGATAGATTTTGAAGGTTTCATGAATTTTATTTTAAAAATTTTTTAGCTGAATTCAACCCCCACTTGAGCCCATTATGGTAAAAAATTATCTCTCCTGGTCAATAATTAAGATTTGACTAGTTCCTTGACATCCCACTCTTTTAGTGACAAAAATTTATATCAAAAATTTATATATTATCTCACTAAACCTAACTGATGCAATACCAAATAAAAACCCTAAATCTAACGTACGAATAGGTTTCTGATTGACTATTATCATGACTGGGAAAGGTTAATATCTAATTCACTAATTATGGTTAGTCAAGACAATTGTTCATGAGATCTGTTTGATCCATAGTTTATATGAGTATGAAATTCCTAATTATACTCATATAATCATAGGAAAGATTGGAGAACTATATTTTGGTCAACCACATTATGTTAGATACCAATAAGGAAATATGATTACAAACTTGATCTAGGAATTCTATAGGTAAATGTATATTGAAGTCTAAATGACTATTGTTGATTGATATTTGATAAATAAAATATTGATTGATGTTATCTAAAATGATTTCATAGGATTATTAGGATTCTACTTGTCTATCTTGTGATTGACATCATATTCATACTAGAAATATGAGATCTATGAGAAATATTCATGTAACTTTCCACTACCCCAAAACCTCCTAGTATAGAGAGGAATTTAAAAAGATAATAACACAAGCCTTTTGGCCAAAAAGTGAAGAAGGAAGGTCTACTTAGATCATCTCAAGTCATAATGAAAGCATATACCTCAATACCTTAAACAAAATCCAAGAGATACCACCAACTCTTTGAGTGAGTGAAGCATTTGCAAGTGAAAACTATCACTGGATGTAATATTTAATTAAGTAAAGTTAACAATATATCAATTATAATCTAAATCAATTAGCAATATCACGTTTCAAAGGCATCATCATACACATGATGTAGTCAATAATGATTAAGTCATGATTTCAAACTAAGTAGATAATATTGGATATCAAATACATATGTAAATGTCTGTGTGATTTTTGTTTCCCTAAATATACATGTATTATACTTATATAGGTAGCACTTGACATATAAAGTAATATCAACAAATTACCATCCATATCCTGGGTCTAGTCATCCACCTAAAGATTTCTCAGTAATAGACACGAGACTACCTTAGGGTTTCCAGGTTTGCATACAGTGGAAGCATATTGCATGTCTACCAATTGATATCATCTCTGGTAAAAGAGATGTACACGACAATACTAGTAGTTACAATAGGGGCATTATGTATATGTACCATTAAATCATGATGCTTAATCAGTTCCAACTCATTTGATAGGATTATAAAGTTATTCTATGGTTTCTCTAGAAAAGCACATGAATAAATAAAATTTCTTATTTTTTTAGTTTAAATTTATTATATCCTTGACATGCACAAACATTTAGTACTTAATGGTAAATGGACCAAAGTATAGGTATTTGATGGTTCTCTAGTGTCAGGCCATAAAGATAGAGCTTGTGAGTGAGCTCGATCGACCTGAAATATTCCCATGATCAACTTAAGAATGTCATGACCCAGGGCACCAAGATGCTAGTAAACAACAGATTTACATCCCACTTAGGTTTCTAGATTTAGGAATAAGGTTGTGTTAGGCTAAAATTTTCCCTTGAAAGGCCAACTAATTATAGAAAATGTTGAAAAATATATAAGTGGCAAAGGGATATATTGACATTTTAATAGTTGAAAAATCACTTATAGTAGTTGTAAAACAAGAATCATGCTTCATTAACTTTTTAAAATAAGATTCTTGTTTCAAAACTCCTATAAGTGATTTTTCAATATGGCTAGACCCCATATTTGACGAAGAAAAATATCTAGAAAACATAGTTGCCAGTAACGTTAGACCACAGTTAGGAATTCAACATAATGCCAAAACGGTAGAACATAGAACTGCTGGTGAGTGGACTCTACTAGTGAAAGGTAGAATCAACCATGTCATAAAAATTTTCAAGGAATTGTCCCCACCTATAACATATAAGGACTTCTTCCTCGCTAAAGGAAAATCAATCCAATCCAAAAGGATGTCTGGAACCTTATCCGCTCCATCAACCTAGAACCTGACAAGGCAATATGGCTATGGTCAAAACCTACACTGAGATGCATGCAAGTCCATGCATGGAAAGTGATGAACAAAAAACTCTTAATAGATGATAGAAACAAAAGAAGAGGCCTAAGTATGACCTCATGATGCTTACTTTGCAACAACCGCTTTGGATCCAATGAACACCTCCTTTTTTATTGCCAAAGCACAAAGCTCTTGTGGGATGATAACACAAAGCACATGTACCTCCCATCAGTTTCTGGAAACGACGAGGACCTCATCAAATTTTTTGGCAATAGAACTCGACTCTTCACTATAATATCTTTATACCACATATGGAAGTAAAAAAAAGTGTCATTTTTAATGATGGTAAACTTGATACCATGGACATTTGGCACACCCTCAAGTTGGATTTTGATAGCATAGAAGAAATGTATAGATAGGTCCCCTCAACCCTCTATCATGTTCTATATTCTTATTTTAATAATATCACTTCTTACTTACCAAAAACACTTTATATTACTTTTAACACTTTATTTATCAACAAGAGGGCTATATTAGGGTTCATTGGATATTGGACACATGTTAGGGCTGAATCACTGAGTGCTTTCCATTGGTTAGTGAACCTAGTTAAGCTAATCTAGTTTTATAGATTTCAAGTTGGTTTCATTTTCAGTAGTATTTTTTCCAACCCTATGTGTCTAAGAAACCCAACAATGAGATGAAATAATAAACAAGTATAATAAAATGTAAGATATGCATCAAACCTAACCTAGAAACTTATAGGTCTACCTAGTGTCTATGAGGGGGATGCTTGATAGATAGGGGTATTTGTAGCAACCTTGTAGTCTAGAAAACCTATCTAGGGGTTAAATGATGAAAGTTTACTTATCCGAACTTAGGTTTAGTAGCTAGTATATGGCATTAGTATGGTGATGCCTTTTTAGAGGCTAGGGGCCCTCTAATGACCTCGCACAAAGGATTAGAGTTTGGCCCAGGGTAATATATTGATGTTTATGGTTCCCAAAACTTATGTGATCTATTATAACCATGGAACACTAAGTTCGGATTGGGTTAAAATGCAAAACCCTAATAAACCTTGATTGAGCATATTAAAAAATCTAAAGAATATATAGTTAATTCCCTTCTACCATATTACTACTGACTATAGGTGGTGCACATGTAATTTTTGAATAAGGTACATGGTTAAACTCCCTATTAGCAGTTCAAGTTTAGTTTATATGCTTTTTTGAATTGTTTATCTAGTATACACCCACACAACTATATATGTTCACATGCCTACTTGCTTTGCAACATATGACATTTAATGCAGTCAATATATTGTTAACATACTAAAACAACTACATTATGTTAGTTGGATGTCAAAATAGTTCTATAATACTCGGCATCCATGGGTATGCATAGTAATGGATTGATGGCCTTAGGTATGACACACATATTTATGATTTAGATTTATGGTATGCCTTATACTGAACATATTCTTGTTGAAAAATGCTCTCCTTCACAATTGAAACATGTTGTGAATAGGTCAACTCTTTTATTACTCTACTAATAGTACTGTCAATAATGTTTTTCTTTATTCCCACATAAACATGTGAATTTGTATGAATTTGTGTTGACTGATACTTTTAATGGCATTTTAAAGGTTTAGAGACCAAAAATGGGATACAAGGCAAGTTAGAAAATAGTATGAAGTATGGAATAATAGTCGATGATGCAAAGGTCACTACTAATATATTAAAGGCATATCATCCATATATCTAGTTTTTTTAATATCTTTTAGTCCAGTTATAATCATTTTTCATTACATTCCTTTGTCAAAATACCATTGAGGTCACAAAATTGATTTTAATTTTTTTTTCTCCTCATGAACATATCTACATTTTATGGAAAATATTTAAGTGACCCAAAGAGGATACAACTTTCTATATCATAATAGAGTTGCCCACTGGATTTACCATTCAACATTCTACTTTTTGTCTAGCTCAAACTCAAGGTTTTCTTATTTTCCGCTTTAAGCACAATGATATAAAAGAAAGTTATTTCATTTCTGCTATCACTTCATGATTAATGATTTTTTTTCTAATCCTGATTAATGTCATTGGCCTATGTTGTATCCTCCTCATCGTTCACCATCAACAAAAATCACATATTATGAATATTTTACATGACAAGTTTCTCTATAGCTGGTTAAAGTTGACAAAACATGTACCCAAATCATAGGCCCCTTAGAGGCACCACGCATGTCATAGTAAGCCATTTACTCTGCTAATTTTTCCAATCATCTTCAAGCCATCCATTTATCTTCACTGACTCGAGTTTAGGACATATATATGTGAGATGAGAATAAATTGATGTTCAGAAATACTTGGCCACTAATGTCCGTTCTTGCAAATGATGGATGTGTGGCTTGTGCTTGCCACCCAACCTTAGTAAAAATCATGGCCACCATGCTTCTGACAACTCTGATTCTACTGTCACTTTACTCTTCCATCCTGATTATGACACGATCAATGTTACTATTGACTTGATCGCCCCCATCAAGTATGATTTTTTTTGCTTATGTTCCTTGTTTCTTGATGGCCCATCCGCGTATTGAAATGTCAATGCCTCATGCGAACCATCTCCAACTCAATATCAATCTTATTATTTTTGTCTGTTGTGGTTCCCTTATGGTAAAGAGTATCTTTCTTCTCTATCATTTTCCCTTTGTCAATATTCTATGTAGCTTTCATACAACAAGTGATTTTTTTATCCTAACTTCATCAATAGTTGGGTTTGTCTTTTGTTTCTCCCTATGTTCTTTGTCTAGTGCTTCTCTCTCTCAATTTTACTCAAGAATGCTTAGTATGAAAGTGTGCCTCATTATAAAAACTTATGATTATTAAGGCCTTAGAAACTTAAATTCAGACTTGATGATATCAAACAACTTTCTTGGATCTTGTCCCACCAATGTCCTTTTGAACGAGAATAACCTATTGAAGACATAGTTTTCCCACGCTAGAATTACCAATCTATGCTTCCATCCAAGTTCTCTCCTATAGATATTTTGTCCCTCTAAATCCACTACTCATTTAGATATTGAAGAAAAACACCAAAAGTCCCCTCCCTGATAGTGCAGTCAATGTCATATATTTCTTTCTCTCCCTTTGTTTCTTTGCATATAATGATTAAATAGGCAATTTTATCCTTCCAGAATGATACCACTTTGTTACATGATGTCCTCCATGAGAAATACCTTATTGATGTTATGTGTGGTGTATAAATAGTTGTTAAATATGAGTTTTTGATTGTTGTCTCAGTTGTGGTCAATCTTTAGCTTGTCAGCCTTTGTCCCGCCTCCCTAGCACCTATGTCGTCAGCGCCCCTTGGACTCCTCTTTTCAATCCATGCATTATAATTTGTCATATCACGATTGGTACAATTTGGCGTCACCTTTTTTCTAAGGTTGCTATGAATGATGCATTGTCATATGTTATACTTATCTAAAGGATCATTAGTTTAGTGTTGACATTTATGGAGGTGTTGAATCCTTACCACACTATCACTTACCTTATCAATGACCAACAACATTGTAGATGAACTATTATAACATAGTTTTCACATGTATTTACATATTTAAAATACAAATAAGGATACATGTATTTAATATTTAAAATACAAATAAGGATATATTAGAAACTTGGTGTGCTTTGTTTCAAAAGTATAGATCTAATATGAAAATTCTCCTTTGCTATGGTCTCTGTGGATTTTACTATTTTCAATAATCCAATAATAGATATAAGGAAAATAAAGAGAGAAAATTACAAAATAGATGGATTATTAGAGGTAATGGGTAATTAATAATTTACATGTCAAATTGAATGGAGTTTTCTAGAAAAGTGGTATTAAAGGAAAATAATGGATTTGTTTTGCTTCCACTTTGTTTTTAATGAGAAAAGTAATCAAAATAAGAAATATGGAAAAGTTGGAATGGGAAAAGACTTAAATTGATGCCTTAAATAAATGAAATAAAAGGGAAACTTAGATACTAAGAAAAGTATCCTTAATTGTGTATATTTTGGTCTCAAATCTTGCCCACACCTAGATATAAGTGCTAGAACTTCCCTTTAAAATTTGGGATAAAAAAAAAAGATAAAAGGAGAGAGATATGGATTTTACTAGAATTCTTAAAGTGAAGTATTATTGAATTAATATATATAAATGTAATGATTTTCAATTGATTTAGGAAAGCTTGGGCCCATCTCATGTGCATGACACACGAACCCCCGACCGTCTGATTAGAATTTGACGATGATAAAATCATCTTCTAGCTCGCAACAAATAGGGAAATCTAGGAACAATAAAGTCGTAAATCCTTTTCAATTTGTCTAACACCCCAATTCATATGCATACTTGGAAACCTTTCCAATGAGTTCATAAGATCTCGACAAACTGGAAAACCTCATTTTTGACAACTACAATAAGCTATTAAAGTTTTTCCAAAATCACCAAGATAACAGGGACTAGCCCCTCGACCCCATGACTATATAAGGGCCATAGACCCCTCTAAAAGACCATAAACTTGTTCATGAGACTCCCTTGAATCTCTAGTCTCTCACCCTATTGCCAATTCTCTATCAAACCCCTACTCCAACTCTCTTTAGTTCCATCCACTTTGATGAGGAAACTTTCCCTTCGACCTTTCCTTTCTCGCCACCACTGAGCAATCAGAAGCCTTGGTCGGGTTCGCCAAGGCATGGTGAAGGAGACTCTGCCCTCATATGTTGCTCCTAGGCATCGACACATAGAGTCAACTTTGGAGTTGACTTGGCCTCTCTGACTCTACTCGCAAGCTTGATAATGAAGGAAGGAGACGAGTCTTAGGGGAAATCACAATTTTGCCCTTGCCCTACTGTAATAAGGTAATGGGTGATATAGTGTTTCATTTTTGTTTGAATCCCAACCATGTAACCACAGAGTGTTGAGATGGAAAGAAGCCATTGGCTCGACCTGGGCCCAGTGACGTAGCCGAAATCCTAGTTAGACATGAGTTGGCATGATATGATTGGCTAATAAGTAATTTATTTATAAAAGTTGGAATAATTACTAGGATAATCATATTGAGAAGAGTTATATATGAAAGTTGATAAAAAAATGCAAGGATTCCAATAAAAATAGTTTCAAAACATATATCTATACCTAATTGTAAAAGTTCCTAACGTTGTCAACTTTAGTGTATTGAAAAGCATGGGAACCCTAATTTCTTAGCTTTAATGATCATAATATGTTTAAATGAATTTAATGGATAAATTTTTGTATCTTTGGATAAAAAGAACATATTTGACTTAATTTGATGTTAATAATTCATATAACATCAAATTAAGGTTAAAAGGGCGTTAAAAGTGACATTTAGGGTTTGAAAAGCCAAAACCCTCACGAAACCCTAATTTGACCCCAAAAGCCTAACTTGGAGCCTAAGTTAGTCTTAATATGAGTTTATAAACAAAATAGTCATACTTTAGTGTTATTTCAATGTGACTGATTGCTTAATCTCAAATTGCACTTATTGCTTGAACTTTGAGATACATCTGAAAAAGGTATGTGGTTACACTTATGACTAATGGACTTAACGGACTACCATGGTTTCTCAGAGTTTTCCTAAATGGATTGCAATTAAATGCTTGCATATTTATTTACTTCATGCAATTTATAAAGTCACTATGGATATCATTTATATAATTGTAACCTACTCAAACCCTATATTGATCTCTGGTGAATTCAAGAGCGTGGGGTGAATAAAGTCATCATCGAGATGAATGGTGATCAAGCCCAGGATAGAAGGTCACCGTAGGCCAATCTCAAAACAAAATACCTATGTATGAAACCAAGACCAAGTCAGGGAAGGTTATGAATTGTCCACTGTAGGGACCAAACACTACTACATTTGTGGCTCTAATGTCACTTTTCTTGACATTTATTTCATAAAAGAACTGACACTAGATACCATACAACATTGGTTCCCTATCACAAATGTCACCATCGTTCAAGTCCTGCCAATTAATCACAAATGTCACCATCGTTCAAGTCCTACCAATTAAGAAAAGATACATGTACTGCCTCTTCATAAACGTCAGTTGGATTTCCAAAAAATGACGTATAAAATAACCCAGGAAATACAATTTTTTGGGGGGAAATATTTTCCACCAAAAAATTTAAGATGAGCATTGGTTTTGAATGAACTAATAACATACATTATCACGCATAATAATTTTTCTTCCAAAATACTTGAGGCGTCAATTTTTTATTAAAAAACTAACATCGATTCATAGAAAAAATTGTGAAAAATATCACAATCGGTGTCAGTTTCTCCTCATGTAATCGACGTCGCAGTGTTTGTGCCACATACCCACAAAATTTGTTCCCCCTAGAATTGCACTCTAGTGTCAGTTTCTAATCCACAAATTGATGGCTTAGTTCATATAGAAGCCAATTTTTTCATTCAGATAATTGCCTCTAGCATTAGTTTTTCAACGTGAACCGATGTCTAAGTAAGTAGGCTAGGTGTCGGTGTTGTCCAGAAGCCAACAACTATGGTCATACTTAGGGCATTTTTTTGGTTAAGTAACTAGGTTAGGTGTCATTTGTTTTACAGGAACTGACGTCTAACATCTCAGTTGTCAGATTTATTTGTCAACCAACAACTATGTCCCACTTAATACCAACCTACAAATTTCTTTCCCTCATTATTTATATTTCATCGTCATAAGTGCATTGTGATATGGCGATCGTCTTCGCTATTGTGTTTTTGTGATGTCATCATCACTTGAGGAGCTAGCCGCCACTGCCTCCTGAGGAGCTAGTTGTCACTTCTCGTGCTGCTACTGCTTGTTGTTGTTGCTTCTGTTGTTGTAATTTGTGCCACCACTACTACTACTCTTGTCATCGTCGTTGTTTCTATTGTCTTTGTTGCATCTATCTTTTGATGTTGCTTCCCCACTACTCACCATCATCGTCTCCCTAGTGTTGCCCTAGTGATGCTCTTCTTTGCCCTACTACTGCTGCTAACCACTGTCAGCAGTTGATCAAGGTGTATTTTTAAACTTTTTAGCTACATATTTTGTCTAAATTAATACAACTATTTGTGTAATTTGATGAAATGTAACTAGAGTTTTAGTACCTAAATCTATAACAATTGGAGAAATTATATTTGTATATTTTTTTATAATTGAAATTCATGTATAAATGTTTGTATATCTAGGTGCATTGCTCAATTTGAATGTTGATGGATACATAATCAAACCTAAGAGTTAACTGTACTTAGTTGATATGAATTACCTAAATTGACTTGATTTAGACTAAAATTATTATGTATTTACCTAAATTCTAAATCACAAACCTTAGTTTAGATATATACCTTCATTTTCTAGGTTTGTTTTATACGAAATTGATATGAATCATAAACCTTAATTTTTGGCATGTATATCTATTGGACTAGAATCCCATCCAACATTTACTCATTAGGAGTAAATCTTGAATAGTCCCCGATGTGGGAATGTTCTTGAACACTTATCTCACTTGAGATGTATGTGTATAATGTATATTCGGTTTTCAAGATGTTTCATCAGAAATTCCCTGTTTGTTCTCTAAGTACATATGTTGGTGGATATTTGCCCATGTACATCAGTGTACTTAGAGAACTGGGGGGAAATGCTACCAAAATTTTCTAGAAAACCAAATATACATTATACACTTACTAGTGAGATTAGGTGTTCAAGAATGGGATAGGTGGTACACACATTCATTATTGAACCCAAGACCTGAATCTATAAACCCTTATCCTTAATTCCTAATTAATTAACCCCAAAGTGTAGTCCCTAAACCCTAGTCATGTAAACCCTAAACCCTAATACTTTTTTTCTATTTTATCATAGAATGGATAGATCATGGATGTCCATTCCAAATCACTTCACCCCAGAGTTCATTATTGGTCTTGATAAATTTATAAGATTTCTGAAGGAAGATAGGAAACAACCTGGAGATAGGTTCTATTGTCCATGTAGGCATTGTGGTAACAACTTGAAAGTCAACACTATTGACAAAATCAAAAGTCATGTCATGTGCAACAGGATCGTACATGGATCTATACATAATGGTACTTGCATGAAGATATTCTAACCATGAGATCAATAGATGTTGATAGAAGTACTTCTATTGAAAAACAAATTTCCACCAATGATGTAGATATGAACGAATTGATTCTGATAGACATGGTTGATGCGGTGCTAGATAGTTGTGGGGTGGAGCACATCGATCCAACTTCATTATTTAGAAACCTTGTACATGATGCTGAGAGATCGTTATACATAGGTTGTACTAAGTTTATGAAGTTGAGTGTTGTGTTGAGATTGTATACTCTGAAGGCTAACAATAGATGGAGTGACAAAAGCTTCACATCTTTGTTGTCATTGTTGAAAGAAATTCTTCCTGAAGGAAATGAACTTCCAATCTCAACATATAAATTTTTTAAAAATGCTATGCCCAATGGGAATGAAGCCTAAGAAGATACATGCATGCCCAAATGATTGTGTGTTATTTTACAAGGACTATGTCGATTTGAAAGATTGTCCAAAATGTGGGGCGTCAAGGTATAAAATGACAACTTCGGGGAAGTCTAAAACTAGATTTATTGATAAGGTGATGTGTATCTACCTATAATACCAAAATTTTAGCGCTTGTCTGCCAATCCCATGGATGTGTAGAATTTAAGGTGGCATGCAAATGTAAAGAAAAATGATGATGGGATCCTACAACATACATCTAATTCCCCATAATGGAACAAGATTGATTTATTGTACCCTAAATTTGGTGAAGAAGTCAGGAATCTAAGACTTGGGCTTTGTACCAATGGGACAAATCCACCTCTACCTCCACCTCCAATTCCTCCTCCTTTTGAATTTTCTAGTGGCTTACAAAGGACCTATTCGACTCAATAGATCCTCACTGAAAGGGTATGACAAAATATATAGGCAAACATGAAGAAGGGTCGCCTATGACGGTCCATCTTAAGGAGGACGTTATAGGTCAACCTCATGATACTAGTATCTTTCTGTAAGATTTTGGAGATGTTTAATTATGCTTGGTTGAATACATATGCTATAGAACTTTGGATATGGTGAGATATTATATAGCTAAAACCTCATTATATATGTAAATCTATTTTACTATATATTAATTCATACATGATATATGTTTTTCAGCCACTTACATATGGTGTGTATAGAGTTTACACTGCCCCATGTGGAATTTCTAGTTCCATCATTGATTAGTCATGTAATTAAAGGCCCTACATCTATCTCCTAATACTCCTCTACCACATCTAAAAAGTAAAAGAAATTGATGTTAGCTTCGTACAATGTTACGTTAGTTTGCTTACTCTGCTTATAATTTTAGCTTAAGAATTAAATTTCATTGTTGATTTTGAGTTTTATTTTGTTTGCCTTATTTTCCCTCAGGAATAACCATTGTTAGTGTCCCCACGACAATAACAATGTATTATCTAGATCCTAAGGGTGATGAATTAGACAGTGGGGGACACAAATTGAAAAGGGCATTATTCACATGAGTAAATTAATATATGTATGTCCGTTAAAATATATTATTACATGAATATTTACTAATACAATTTGATGTGTTACACTAATGTATAGGGCTATAAAATATTTTAAAAAGGCCAGAGGAAAGGTAGAAAACAAAAAGAAAGTGATAGTTTGGAATAATGTTCAGGTAGTTTTCTAACACAAATGCATATTTTTGCCAACTATGCTTACTTTTACTTATTAATGATTTGTATGTTGAAATTTATAGTTTCCTATACAAGACAATGGTTGGGCATGCAGATACTGTGTGATGTGGTATGTGGACATGATTGTCAGATATGGGGCAGACAACATCGACTGCATAGAAAATGTAATATATATATATTCTTGATCATCATAATTATATATAGTTTCATTAGATAAATATGAAAATATTAGACTTTTGAATTATTTGTATCGTCATCTTTGCAGGTGTTTAAAACAAACTTCTATACAATGGAAAAGTTGGATGACATACAAAAGTGTCATATGACAGAACAACTAGATGTGATACAAGAACAATGGGTAGAAGCATTCATTAGGGATGTCGACTTTCAATTTGATTGGATTAAAGAATGACTTTTCTAAACTTTGATGTCATTATTTCTATGTACAATGCTTATGACTTCTTGTAACTTTAAATTTGATGCTAGTAAATTATTGGTGTGTATGTATGAACATATAATGTGTGTGAATGTGAAGATGAATGAATACAATGAGAATTGTGTTTCTTCATGTTATGAGAATGGGTTGGTGCATATGTAAATGAAGTATCATGTGTGTGAGTGAATATTGAAATGAAGGAATACAATTATGTTTGAACATGTGATGAGAATGGACATTGAATGTTTGTGTAGGTTGTTTGGTGGCATGTTGTTTAGCTGAACTAATAGATGTTATTAACCTACGACTATAGGTTCTACATCCAGCTGACCAGGCTGATAGTAGGTCTGCATACTACTATTAAAAAAACAAAAGTTAGTTTTTGGTTGTTCCAAACAAACCAAAAATAAAGGGGTTCAATGTCTATTTGGGGCGAAAAATTGACATTATAGGACTAATCAGAATGGTCGTGTCAGGCAGCACGATCGTTCTGGGAAACATGATCATAGTCATCGGTTCTGTGAAGTAACTGTCACTGTATATCTTCATCTTTGACTTACTTATAACTAACTGAAAACTTTGTGTCAATAAAGGTTTCAGTTTATTATGAACCTGACGACAAAGAGACCTTTTCCATTTACAATTGTGACTTGGTATGGATAAACAACGTTGGGGTCTTTTGCACAACTGACAGTTATGAAAGTTGGTGTGTCAGCTTTTTTTATCATAGGAACGAAGACTAAATATCTTATTTGTCAGTTTTTTCATCCCTAAAGAATCGACATCTTAGGCCTATAACTCTAGTGTTGCCCACTTAATTAGGTTTCACTTTGTAATCGACATTATAGGTATTTTAACTGATGCTAAAGGTAGTTTATGTACTAGTAAAAACCCTTAAAAGAGGGTTCATCATAAAGAGGCTCCCCTAAAGAGAAGGCACACCATTGAGAAAGAGGATAGTGGTGGTGAGGTTAAAACAAGAAAATTCTTGTTCAACTTTGTAATCTTAATTGTTGTTATGGCTTATTATATTGTTATACCTACATGCAAAAATTTTATTTCCCCACCTACCAATATAAATTGTTATATTGATTGTTATTTTATTTCACAACATTTTAGGTTAAACTTGTAAGACCCTTGACCTAGATTTTTCTTGATCTTGCTTGGTTAACATAACAAGATGCTTGAAACTTTAATCTGATCATGTGATATGCCTTAATAACATGTGACATGATATTGTTTTGAGTTTGGTCCAGTCTAGATACTGTTTCATCTAGTTATGCTTTACGTGTTGTTTTGGACCAAGTTGAAATTTACCTAGTTGTAGGGCTTATATTTCAATTTATTTACATGCTTGGTATGCCTCACATGTTTTGGCATCATGTTAAAGAGAGTGGAGCCTTAGGGTGCCTTGTAGTATCTTGGTTGATTATGTGGCATCATATGTGTTGATGGTTTTAGGGTTTGCTTGGATGCCCTAGTTTGGTGTTTACCATGAGCATTGACAGTTTGAGTTTTGGTTCTCAGTGACCACCCTTGGTGTTTCCTTGGCTTTAGTCTTGATGTTCAAAGAATTTTGGTTGTGTACCATGTGTCATCTTTGATTGAAAATCTAAACCCTCTCTTAGGTCGATAAAAAACCCTAGATGATGTTCTATGCGGTTGTTAGGGTTTGGTGTGTTTTTAGTTGTTATTTTTTTTCTTAGACCAATGAGCCGTGTGGGCTATGTTTCTATTTGGCTGATGGCCCATCTAGACCAGGGTGATCAATGATCTTCCTTGGTATTAATGACCATTGATGCATACATGAGTTTAGCGCTTGCATGGCCGAGTTTTGATGGATAAGTGGCACTTATGTGCATGATACCTAACCTCTTTCACCTCTCTCTACCCTTGGGTATTTATACCCCTTCCTTTTCATGCAAGTGATCTCTTTTGCACCCTCTTGCTTTCTATTATCATTTGAGCTTGTCCCTTATGATCTTGGTGGTGGAGAAGAGCTCAACCTTGGAGCAAGGTGGTCGAACCCTTGCATGTGGTGATCTAGGGTTAGAGTAACTCTCCTTTGGTGATCTTTGACCTTGGTAAGTGATCTACCCTCTTGGTTTTGTTTTCTTGAAAACCCTACCCCTCTCTTCTTCCTCTTGGACGAACCCATGGTCTTCCATGGTGGTGCTTCTAGAGGAACTCCTCTCTTCTTAACCAATGTCATGGTTCTCCATGGTAGTGTTGAGTTGAGTTGGAGATCTCCTCTCTCTTTCTTTCTCTTTTTGGCCTAGAACCTTTTTCTCTCTCTTTCTTGTTCTTTAACCTAGGGTTTGCTTCTCTTTTGAAGTGGTGGCTAGCTTGTCCGTGGAGGTGATCAAAGCTAGATTTCTCTCTTCTTTGGAGCTTCTTTTCTTGGAGGTTGTTTCATCATAATCCAAGGCAAGTTATATAACTTTTCCCTCAACTAATTGTTGCACTCATATTGTATGTTAATAATCTATCTCGAAACTTAATTATAATTTGTGCAGTAATGATATCTTGATTTAGGGTTCATGATTATATCGTGATTTTTTATAGATTAAATATTTTTCTTAAACTGTAATTCTTGCACCTGAGATATAGTGGATGGTGGAGATGTTGGCTCTTGCATGCACATCTTGAACGTTGGTTTCTCATCATGTTTATGGTTTGGTTTCTCTCTCTTAGTGATGGAGGGTTTTGGATGCATGATATGTTTTGAAATGTTGATTCTTTCTCCCTTGAATTAGGGTTTTGAAACAACCCCGCCTCCCGGTAACCCCCAGTTAAGGGAGACCAAGAGGTCAGAGCCGCTATCCCAATTTCTGGATCAAAGGTTCGACAAATAATCAATAATAATTATCAAATTCTACCAAACTATACTGAAAAGCTGTAATAAAATTAAACTTTGCATACCTTTTTCAAAAACTTGGATATCTACTTCTATCCACATCTAGAGTCTATTCTAACTAATCCTCCTTTGTACTTTAATTCTTATTTAATTCCACATATGCCACTTTACTGTTTGTCCTTTTCCAACTTGTACCTAAAACGTCGACAAACAAAACGTCGGTCAGCATAAATGAATATGTCGGTATGTGGGGGAAACAATAATTGTGTAATTAACTATAACAACATATTGCAGTCAATTATGATTTAGCAAACAACTTTACATTTTCAGCATAACTGCTCAATCCATACTTACCCTAGCCTCTGTGTTGTCCCTGTAGTGGACCTGGATGCTACCTTCCTTATGGTAGATCCCCATTAAACCCCTCATGATCCTACCTAACCAGTGAACCAATTTCCAGGGTTGAGTCGCATGGCACTACCCATAGGTAGCCCACTCCTTAACTCATGGTGTGCTAAAGAGTCTCATGGCACTACACATGGGTAGCCCAATTTCTAACTCTTGATAACCTGATGGTCCCACTTAACAAGTAGACCCTTTACTGGGTTACCCTTTTCATCATTAGCAAAGCCACAGAGGAGGACCATGATCTGAGCCAATCATGTATGCATATGTATGGTGATAATCATAGTCACTTTACAGTTGCATGAAATAAAAGTCATCCAAGCAGTTATTTTCAGGCAACTGATAAAACATCTAGGATTCGCTATGAAACTAAAGTGATTAACCATTAGCATAACCACATACCTGTTCAGAGGATTCAAGATACCATTATTCCAAGCAAGTATGAAATCTAGGCAAGCAAGCAATTCACACAACAAGGGTCCTGAAACAACCATACAATTTCCTTCATTGCTCATGTTATCAAGATCTATCCTATCTAACTTGTTTCCTAGGGTTTCTATTTACTTTTAGGGTCTCACTTGCAATTCGGGTTTCATTATCACTTTTGCTACTATAAACCCTAAATCAACAAAATACTCATAAACCCTAATTATCTTGTTCGATCAGGCTTAGGATCAACAATTATCAGCATATTTCCAAATAATTTGAATTATTCAAATTAATCTCCTTCTTTACCCTAGATTAGGGTTTCTACATGCATTATCATGGATTCATAGATTAAAACCCGAAAACAAGCAACTTCTCATCTAAATCAGATTCGATTCTTATTTTATCATCTAACAGGCTAATAATGCTTGAATTAACGAGTTAGGCATCATAGATTCGATCTCCAATCTCAATTAGGGTTTTTAATCACAATTCAATGCATTATATGATCACTTTAGACACCTTTGAAATTATAAGAGAAATCAATTTCTAATAACATTTTAATTGAATTCCTCACATTTTTCTGATCAAAATTCATATATAGGTCGTCCTAATCGGAGTTACCATTAATTAGTTACAAATATTACAAGATAAGTTACCTTCCTCCAATAGTCGGCCGCCACGACAACAGCTTGCCTCTAAACCTGCTCCATGCGGGTCTTTGCTAGACCAAAGTATGATTTTCTCCCTCTTGCCCTAGGTTCAGTCTTTACGGCATGAGGGATATGCTGGTAATTCACCTGCTATCCCTTTTTCTTTCTCCGCTCACGCTACCTGCAACTTACCGCCGGGGTGGGCAGTCAACCCCCGAGTTGACTCCAGGACACAAGACCCTAGTGAAGGAATCGATGCGGTTGGAGCCTCCATCTTAGCTCCTTGAACTTGCCTAGCCTTCCACCAATGTGAGGTGGTGGTAGGAATAGACCAAAGCATGAGCCCGTCGGAGACAGAGAACATCTCCGTAGGTCCGATGACACCACGACAACCTAGGATGGCAAGGTAACGGATCCTGAGAAGCTGGTGTTTGCCGAACGTGCTTTACCCCCCATGCTCGTGGGGTTCCTACCCCTTATATAGGTAGGAAAGATGTTGCATGGTTCCCATGGAGTCCAGGCTCCATCGGACATTGGGAAAAGCCCCAATGGTGCACGAAACAAAACCACCCAAGGGTCATTAGATCCGTTTTATTCTCCCAAACTCGGATATACACTTTTTAAGTTTCCTTGTTGATCAGGGTGAGAGCTATAGATGTGGGGAGATTGCCTACTACTGTTGCTATTGGATTGAAGGTAGGAGATGACAGATATCCATCTAATCTCAATCCAATGGTCTCCAGTGCGCACCCATTATATTTCTAAAAGAAAACAAATTGTGACATATAATACTTTCCTCTACACTTTATGAAGTTTTGTAAAATCTATATCTCCCAAACCGAGTGACCAATTAATCCCAAATTTTAAGGGAAACTTAGTAATGACTTAATCTACCTCTCTGCCAAATTTGGGCTCATTATCTAAAAGAAAACGTGCCTTTTCTTTAGGTGCAATATATTACTCAAAAATGTATATTTCTCACCTATTTTCTCTTTCTTATTTTCTTATTTCCCATTATTTATATTCCTTGTAATACAATAAATCAAGTGGGGTTCGATATATCACTCATTAGGACCAAACCCTCACTTGTCTCTTTATTTCTTGCATTATCTCCTTTATTTCAAATATTCTTGATTTATTTTTTATTTCTAATTTTTCTTTTCATTTATCTCTTTCCTTGTTTATTATTTTTCACTCAAATTTTAGAGGAAGCTCTATCTTGGCATTATCTACTTGTATATTAAATTTGAAACCCAAATTCCAAAGGAAAAATGGTGTTTCCTTCATATGCAAGTTATTCATTAATAAAACCAACTTAATTGATCTTTCTTTTGCCATTATCTTATCATTTTGGATTCCTTGGACCTCAAGGAACTCTAAAGGCACGCAATCCCATCTTGGGAATATTCCTTACCCTTTTCCTTAACTTTTATCCATTTTCTTATTTATTCCTTTATTCAAATAAAAAAATCCTCTCTTTTTCTTTTTATTTCAATTGGGATCAAAAGCTACTAAAGCCCACAAAGCAACCAACGAGGCTATTGTAAACGAAATCCATTTAATCAAAACAAATTATATCATTATTTGTTTAAATATATTTAGTAGGAGAAATTACATTTCTCACCAAAAGAACCCAAAAATTGGGGTTGTAACATCCTTCCCCTCTTATAGGAATTTTATCCTCAAAATTCCATCAAGAAAACAAACAATTCAGGATAAGACTTGTCCATGTCCATCATTGACCCCTATGTGGCTTTACCCTATCCATGGCAATTCCAAAGAACCTTTATCATTCCATATTCTTTTCTCTGAGTTCCTTCACCTTGGCCTCTATAAATCTCACAAGTGACTCAGGTCATTTTAGCCTCCCTTGGGGCTTACTGGGTTCATTGCTCAGCACATGGCCCGGGTACCTCACATAGTGCTCTAAATTAGACACATGAAACTCATCACACATTACTTTATCCTGAGGGGTAAGGTCAAACATAACCTTCTCCACTAAGCCATCTCAAATGGACCCATGTATCGGGAACTCATCTTTCTCAGCTATAGCTCAGAAGGGTCGGATTTTTATCACATATCCTCCCACAGTGAAATGCATGTTAGTCTACTTTGCATCATCTCATGACTCATGTTGTCCCTGGGCTCTCTTTCTAGCCATTGCATGATCAAAGCGACTTCATCTACACACACTGTGGTCTTTTCTGATCTTCGCGAGATCCCTTCACCGACATCATCTTAATGAAGTGGTGAGTGACACAACCTCTTTTATAGAGCTTCTTTAAATCCCCATATTGGATATGGTGGTTATCACCACATCTTATAGAGGACAAGAACTATATCTATGTATCACCCTGAATAAGTACACATGCTCTCATCAGACCCCCTAGTCTGGATTATACTAACCATTAGTTAGGGGTGATAAACTGTACTAACATTGAGTTCTTCATGTATCTACTTCCACCTCATGGAAGTGAATCTTTTGAACCATCTCTCTCTCATATGTAGTTCAACTGAATCTGTCCCTTGATAGTATTCTTTCTTTCTCATGTTATCTAGGTAAGGTGATCTACCATAACCCAGATTGCATATCAACCTTCCTTGGTCCATGGGAGACTTATCACAACATCCATAGTGATGAACTCCCATTCCCTCCCAGGGACTCTTTATCATCTATATCAATACACTGGGTTACTGGTGTTCGTCCTTGACCTCTTGTCATCCAGGGCAACATATCACATGCAACTTCATCTTAGGCATCCAAAGTACTACTATCACTTACTATCTCCGTAGTACCATGGTGTATGGAGATCTTAAATCATGATCTCTTGTATGTCATGATTCCTCAAGATTGATTCCTCAGAAACCCTCAACCACTCTAATCAAGGTTTCATCACCTTCTTTTCTAGAGAAGTTCATCTGAGGTTCTACCATCACCCTTTTCTTGCATCAAGGCCTAGGCTGGCTAACCAAACAACTACTAACTTGATCAACAGATCTCGTTACATATGAGTGTTAGCCAAGCATATCTTCTTTTTCAAACTTAGGGCTAACCTATCAGCCTCTTCTAGCCTCTAGCAAAACTAGATAGCGGCCTCTCAACAAGAGCACCCATTACCACTCCGCATCCTTAGGTGTTAGGTAATGTTGAAGACGTACACCTCCATGTATTGCACTTATTATCTCATTTCAAACTCTAAGTATATCTTCATAAAGAAAAATCTAAGCTCATTCTCTTGGTTTTCAAACTCAACCTTTTATAACTCATAGCTCATGATAAAAACATCCTCATAAGATGACTACCTTATTTCTCTTAGTGTTTGTAAACCATCCATGTATCTTTCACTCTACAGGGGTATGTTATCATCTCTGTTCTCATACCTCATAGCAACATTCGAACTCACATCATCTTTTATCCTTGGTGTATGTCATGTGTACTGTCCTATCTCTCGCTCCCATAATAAGAGGAAATAAGCATTTGGCGGCCGTCCAAACACAAAGTTCTTCCTATTCTAAGAGTAGAGATGGTACATCCCACATTATCATTACACCTTCAAATCTTAGTTGAAACGTGCAACTTATGTCTCTACATCACAATCATCTTGATATCAAAGTTACTTCCATGTAGAACTGGTCTCGAACCTACTTGAGTCCACACACATTCCTTGGTCATCTCCTCTAGGTCTATAGGGTGCCGACACTTTTGGGGTCATCCCTCTTCCCTTATGCATCCAGAGAGTGCCCTACTCATCTACCCTTTGGGTCCCATGAGTTCATGAAGGTGATCAATATCTTAACCCATGGCCCTCAGATAATGATAGTTGTTACCTCCCGACCCTATGGTCATGTGCAACTAGGGAATTAGGCAACTCCTACTTTCATCAGTCTTATCCCTACCTGGCCTTAGGATAGACTTAGGATTCTATTATAGTACATGTCCAACTTAGAACCTTACCCAAGCCTTCATCATCTCTCTCTCCATTCATGGTCATCCTTTCATAGGGGTCATGGCGACCTACCTACCTTGGTCAAACCCTATACCGATTACCTCCATGGGAACACATCCATATGCACTTAGAGATGGTTATCTATGGGTCTACATGTTCATTCTCATACTATGTACTTTTCACTTAGCTTCTCAAGATTCTATGAGACCTCTTTAGGTTACCTCAAAACAAAACTGGTATACACCCTACAAAAGGGTCCCTCTCCCAGGATGGGAGGAAAACTACAAAGGTCACGAATGTCCTTATGTCAAGGGTTTACATCCACATGAGAATGATTAACCCTAGCAAGCTACTAAGGCACAAGAAGACCACCTACTAAACCATGCCAGGTCATACTGGTTCTCATTCCTCAACATTGGACCAAGAATAAACCTTCTCATGCCACCACCTTGGCTGTGAGGGATTCATCAACCATACCTTTGACTTAAAGGGGTTTCTCTTTCCTCTAAACATGAGGAGTGTCATGCTCGAATCTATAGAAACTCAAATATCATCAGGAGCATCAGGTACACCACTTCCCCTCTTAGGCCTAGGAACCCTAGGTTCACTTTTTGGGTGTCCACCTGCATGCTCAACCTCTTAACCACGAACCAAACATGTATGAGGTATGGCATGCACTTCCTGTCATCCTTCTACTCAAGCAACACTTCAGAGTGGAGTCCTCCTCAAGGACAAACAACAAGGTATAAGGCCTCACAACTTGTTACTAAACCTCTTCAGGGTCTAAGGAACTCTTCTTCCTAACTCAGAAGGTAAACACCTATACCATAGACATATAGGTACCATCAGCCTCATCTTCTCTCTAGGGTTTGGTTCCCCTAATGGAAACCAAGATATCATCAGCCTCCAGGGATCATGCATGAGGCCACCACAACCATCCACTTAGGTCGCATCATCCCCAACTTTCCATTGTTCCTCATATCTCAGAGTCTAAGCTCCCAACCTTCTTGCTAGGGTCATGTTCTCTCTCCCTCTAGAGCTAACCCTACAAACAACCTTACTACTAGAGGTCTTCTCTCCATGAAGGATCAAGCTCACAAGCATACCCCTACATGGGTGAAGTCTATGTTCAACTTAAGTTTGTTCAAGGTTATCCATAGCCATTTATGCTTATCTCATAAGCTATCCCTCATACTCTCCTGGCCAATGTTTTAGCCTACTTTCAGCACTACTGGCGTACTCTGGGTGCATACTATGCCATGCTCATATGATCCCTTAGGGTTTCCATAGGTTCTTCACTAACCTCATCATTGAAGGAGCTATCCTTCACTCTAATATGCATGACCCTTTCCAGGGTTGGGTTGCCAAAGGTGCTAGGTCATCCAACCTCTCATGGCTCATATGGGCATCCAAAAACATGTCCACCCTCACACCTGGTCTACCATGACATTTAACTCATCATGTCATCTCTCTTTCTAACCACCACTTAGGGTTAGGGTTAGCATCATCCTCAAAGGATGTGCTAGGTCTCTACTTATAATGGAGGTCTCTACCTCCAAGACTAACTTTCTCCACCCATCCTCCTGACAAGGAGGTCTAGCCTCAGGTCTCTCATGAGGGAATGACAACATATGTCATATGACCTAAGCATGTATCTATTCTTTAGTTTATGCTTAAACTATTAAGCTTATGTCCATGACATCTTATTTACATGCTTTTCATTAATTTGGTGGAGGATTCCTTAAACCTTATCAACTTTACCCATACCTCAAAAGAGAGGAAACCTTAATCCTTACAATCCTTAACAACATTTGAGTTGAGAAGGCATGAATAAGATGAGAGAGTCCTAAAGGTATCTTATTTCAAGTCAAATCCTGAGACATTGGCTAGGCAGTCACACAAATCTGGGAGTCCTCATATTCTGACTAGCGGTACAGAGCAAAATCTTGCCAGCCCCCCCACGTAATCCTTTTCTAGACACCTTTGTCTTTCGGAAAATCCTCTAATAACTCCCTTGGGTTCTACAGAGTTTGTAAAATTTAATAATTATTAAAGATTAAATGAGGAACCTATGCTCTGATACTAAATGTAACAACCCCACCTCCCGGTAACCCCCAATTAATGGAGATTAAGAGGTCAGAGCCGTTATCCCAATTTTTAGATCAAAGGTTCGACAAATAATCAATAATAATTATCAAATTGTACTAAACTATACTGAAAAGTTGTAATAAAATTAAACTTTTCATACCTTTTTCAAAAACTTGGATATCTACTTATATCCACATCTAGAGTCTATTCTAACTAATCCTCCTTTGTACTTTAATTCTTATTTAAATCCACATATGCCACTTTAATGTTTGTCCTTTTCCAACTTGTACCTAAAATACAGACAAACAAAATGTCGGTCAGCATAAATGAATATGTTGGTATGTGGGGGAAACAATAATTGTGTAAGTAACGGTAACAACATATTGTAGTCAATTATGATTTAGCAAAAAACTTTACGTTTTCAACATAACTGCTCAATCCATACTTACCCTAGCCTCTGCGATGTCCCTGCAGTGGACATGGATGCTACCTTCCTTATGGTAGATCCCCATTAAACCCCTCATGATCCTAACTAACCAGTGAAGCAATTTCCAAGGTTGAGTCACATAGCACTACCCATAGGTAGCCCACTCCTTAACTCATGATGCGCTAAAGAGTCTCATGGCACTACACATGGGTAGCCCAATTTCTAACTCTTGATAACCTGATGGTCCCACATAATAAGTAGACCCTTTACTAGGTTACCCTTTACATCATTAGCAAAGCCACATAGGAGGACCAGGATCTGAGCCAGTCATGTATGCATATGTATGGTGATAATCATAGTCACTTTATAGTTGCATGAAATAAAAGTCATCCAAGCAGTTATTTGCAGGCAACCGATAAAACATCTATGATTCGCCATGAAACTAAAGCGATTAACCATAAGAGTAACCACATACCTGTTCATCCGAATCAAGATAGCATTATTCCAAGCAAGTATGAAATCCAGGAAAGCAAGACATTCACACAACAAGGGTCCTGAAACAACCATACAATTTCCTTCACTACTCATGTTATCAAGATATATCCAATCTAACTTGCTTCCTAGTGTTTCTATTTACTTTTAGGGCCTCACTTGCAATTAGGGTGTCATTATCACTTTTGCTTCTACAAACCCTAAATCAAAAAAATACTCATAAACCCTAATTATCTTGTTCTATCAGGCTTAGGATCAACAATTATCAACATATTTCCAAATAATTTGCATTATTCAAATTAATCTCCTTATTTACCCTAGATCAGGGTTTATGCATGCATTATCATGGATTCATAGATTAAAACCCTAAGACAAGAAACTTCTCATCTAAATCAGATTTGATTCTTATTTTATCATCCAACAGGCTAATAATGCTTGAATTAACCAGTTAGGCATCATAGATTCGATCTTAAATCTCAATTACGGTTTTAATCACAATTCAATGCATTATATGATCACTTTAGACACCTTTGAAATTATAAGAGAAATAAGGTTCTAATAACATTTTAATTGAATTCCTCACGTTTTTCTAATCAAAATTCATATATAGGTTGTCCTGATCGGAGTTACCATTAATTAGTTACAAATATTACAAGATAAGTTACCTTCCTCCAATAGTCGACCGCCACGTCAGCAGCCCACCTCTAAACCTGCTCCATGTGGGTCTTTGCTAGACCAAAGTACGATTTTCACCCACTCGCCCTGGGTTCATTCTTTATGGCATGAGGGATATGCTGGTAATTTTCCCACTATCCCTTCTTCTTTCTCCACTCACGCTACCTGCAACTCACCGCCGGGTTGAGCAGTCAACCCCCGAGTTGACTCCATGCCACAAGACCCTGGAGAAGGAATCAATGTGGATGGAGCCTCTGTCTTGGCTCCTTGAACTTTCCTGGCCTTCCACCGATGCGAGGTGGTGGCGGGAACAAACCAAAGCATGATCCCTTCAGAGACAGAGAACAGCTCCGCAGGTCCGATGACACCACGACGACCTGGGACGGAAAAGTAACAGATCCTGAGAAGCTGGTGTTTTCCGAACATGCTTTACCCCCCTTGTTCATGGGGTTCCTACCCCTTATATAGGCAGGGAAGATGCCTGCATGGTTCCCATGGAGTCCAGGCTCCATCAGACATTGGGCAAAGCCCCAATGGTACACGAAACAAAACCACCCAAGGGTCATTAGATCTGTTTTATTCTCCCGAACTCGGATATACACTTTTTAAGTTTCCTTGTTGATCAGGGTGAGAGCTATAGATGTGGGGAGATTGCCTACTACTATTGCTATCAAACTGGAGGTAGGAGATGATAGACATCCGTCTGATCTCAATACAATGGTCTCCAGTGCACGTCCATTATATTTCTAAAAGAAAACAAATTGTTACATATAATACTTTCCTCTACACTTTATGAATTTTTTTAAAATCTATATCTCCCAAACTGAGTGTCTAATTAATCCCAAATTTTAAGGGAAACTTAGTAATGACTTAATCTACCTCTCTGCCAAATGTGGGCTCATTATCTAAAAGAAAACGTGCCTTTTCTTTAGGTGCAAGATATTACTCAAAAATGTACATTTCTCACCTATTTTCTCTTTCTTAATTTCTTATTTCCCATTATTTCTATTCCTTGTAATCCAATAAAGCAAGTGGGGTTCGAGATGTCACTCATCAGGACCAAACCCTCACTTATCTCTTTACTTCTTGCATTATCTCATTTATTTCAAATATTCTTGATTTATTATTTATTTCTGGTTTTTCTTTTGATTTATCTCTCTCCTTGTTTATTATTTTTCACTCAAATTTTAGAGGAAACTCTGTCTTGGCATTATATACTTGTATATTAAATTTGAAACCCAAATTCCAAAGGAAAAAGGGTGTTTCCTTCTTATGCAAGTTATTCATTAATAAAGCCAACTTAATTGATCTTTCTTTTTCCATTATCTTATCATTTTGAATTCCTTGGACCTCAAGGAACCCTAATGGCATGAAATCCCATCTTGGGAATATTCATTAGTCTTTTCCTTATCTTTTATCCATTTTCTTATTTATTCCTTTATTCAAATAAATTTTTTTCCTCTCTTTTTCTTTTTATTTCAATTGGGCTCAAAATCTACTAAATCCCACAAAGCAACCAACAAGGCTATTGTAAACGAAATCCATTTAATCAAAACAAATTATATCATTATTTTTTCAAATATCTTTAATAGGAGAAATTACATTTCTCACCAAAATAACCCAAAAATTTGGGTTGTAACAGGTTTGGTTTCCTTTGTGCTGATGATCGGGCTTTAGGGTTTTGAATGATGTTTTTCTCCATATACCTCTCTTCATGTTTAGTTTCGGTTTTATAATGTTAATCAACTCGTTGATCTTGTGAATTGATTGTTCTTTTTTTTTTCTTGATGGTTTCATGGTGCCTTGTGCATTCGTTGAAGTGTTGTATGCCTTTTGGGTTGCTATAGTTGAACTCCCTTATATGGTCGAAGGGATGACCCCTTGATCTTCGATCGATGAGTTTGCCCTTGTTTCTTTGGTCACAAGGTTTTGGATCTAGGAGCATTGATGGTTGAACCTCCCCTTCGGTCAATGAGGGTGAGTGATGTCTTAGGTTGTAGGGTTTTTCTTCGACCTAGCCTCTTCGGTCGAATATGTAATCCTTTCTCTTCGATCACATAGGTTTGATGTTGTCATCAACCATGATGGTTTGTTTCCCTTTGATCAATGGGAATCCTTGGATAGGTGTTCACTTTATGTTGTTACCTCATGATGATAATGATGTTGACCTATTGTATCTCCAAGATTGTAGGGAGTAGTGATAATTAGAGTTAATGCTTATGGCTGTTTGAAACCCTAACCCTAATGTGAAGTTGATGGTAATATCACTTGGTTGTTAGTGTGTTAATAAAGTATTTCTCTCTCCTATGTTGTAAACCCTAATTACTGATCTTGTTGACATTACAATTCTTAATTGCAAATGTTATGCTAATTTAAGTAACATATGTGTAATATGGTGATTTTGAGCCTTGATGAGGCATGGAGAGATTACGATGTTCTGCATGGAATTATGTGAATGGTTTGATGACTTTGGTAGATGATTTGTTCCTAATTGAGATGATATCCTCTAATGATGTATTACAGGATCTTTATCCCACAATAATGTCATAATGGTGATGGCCTTGCCTATGGAAGTAAGACAAGTACCATCTGATGATGAGATCAACTTTATGCTTTATACATTTTATATTTTTTGAAGTTGCAATTTACCTTATCTTTTGAAGAGCCTTTTTAGAGTCTGTACGTTGTAACTTGATTGAAGTATAAAAGATACCCAATTGGCTTAATTAAGCAAGTGAAACCCTAACAATGTAGTTGCCCTGTGCCATAGATCCATTTCGGTGTCAGAACTTGTTGGATGGTGAAATGAGTCTTTCTAAGGGAAACTCGGAGTGTTGACTGTTGATTATGTGGGGTGCTTGGAGAGAACATCCTTGTCATCCTACTCTCTGATGATTCAGAACGACTATAATCATGTCTCAGATGTTGGTATATGTGATTGTGTGAGGTAGTAGTGAGAACAACTAGGGTAATGCCTCAGTGAAAATGATGTGTAAAACCTAGTTTCTAGCGTCGTGACCTGTACCAAGGTTGGCTAGGTGTTTTCACCTTTACTATATGTCATTGGTGACAGATGACTGATACGTCTTTGCGGTGCAGACTCGTACTGGCCAAGAGTGGAGAAGATCTTGGATTCATACTCTTCCTAGATCTTGTATGGCACTGATTTCGGCTTAGCAGTGGTCAGTTGGATTTGGGTAGTATGACTCAAATCCTCACGGCTTAATAAAAGATGTAATACAATCGTGTAATATAATTGTTAAGAGTGAAACACGCTTCACATTGGTTTTTTCCCTTTGGTTTGCTTTTAATAATTCTCAATAGTAATATAATGTAGTTAGAGAAATCAACTGTTATACATGTTCTTCATATTCCTTCTCAATACATAATATATTTTATTGATCAGTTGTAGTTGCTTAACCTACTTAGCATGGATAACCAATTTTAAGTTGTTCATTTAGTTGAATCTGCTCATCCTTCTTAATAATTCTATTTCCTATTTAAACATAACATGTATTTACAATAGTTGTTGGCAGAGAGTTATATCTCTCGCTGGGACATGGGTCTCACCCTTGTGGTGTTCCGCATCTTTTTAGGTGGTAGTGCGTAGCGTAGTAGAGACTGTGTTTGTAACATCCCTGACCTGGGTTATGTTCTAACCCTAGGTGTTTTTCCTAATAAAGTTGATTAGATTCTTGCTATTATTTCTTGAAAATTAATTAAGGCTCAAGAGGAACTTATATTTCAATTTCAGTCCTTTTTTTAATAATGTTGAAACATTGTTTAGTTAATTTTGGACTAAAATGCAAATTACCCAAGTTGAGGGGTTAACTTGCAAATTGTAATTGATAAAATGTTCCTCAGATATTGAGACATCATAAGTATGAGAATTATGTAGTGGTATGGTTTCCACAAGCTTGAGCATCAACATAGAGCTTGTTGAGCAATCTTTGTGCATTAAAACCTAGTTTAGGTGTAATGTGCAATTTACTCAAAACCTAGGGTTCAATATGCAAAATATCACTTCTAGAGGGTCCCCCATATTTCTTGTAATTATGTAGAGCAAAGAAAATGAGAGGGGCGCCTCATTTGAATTAATTTGGAGGAGAGAGAATCTTGATATTAAAATAATCAAGATTTAAGCATAAATGGAACTTTAATTCAATTTAATGAAAAAGAAATATATTAATTGAAGGGCCTTCAACCAAAAACGAGATGGTTGGATTTGTTCAAAGTGTGAACACCCTTGTGCCTTTTCTAGGCCACGATTATATACTAAGGAGGTGAAAACTCCACTCAGCTTATTATAAGAAAAAGAAATATCCACGAATTCATGGATATTAATATAAAAAGGGCTAAGGTGCTTAATTTCTTTTCCTTTAATTCTTGGATAATGAAGAGGTTTTGCAAGAGGATGAAGTTGGATTCGTGGCCAGGGAATTGAGGGGGGAATGGTGGAAATAATTTTGGAAATAAAAGGAATTAATTCCATTTTCTCTTTCCTTGAAATTGCCTTATACATATCTCATTTTCTACCCACCTAAAGATCTTTTTCAGATTTCCTTTTCTCTTCTTGCCTTGGCCAACCACGAGATAGCTTGGGAGAAGGAGAAGGATGACCGCAACATTTTGGTAAGCTTTTGATCATCTTTCACCTTGGTTTCATGGTGAAAACCGAAAATCAATGCTTGATTCTTTGTTTTCTTTACTCGATTTCCAACCCTAGCCAACTCTTTCATCCAAAAGCTTGAGAACGGACCTTGGGAAGTTTTCAAAGCTTCATCCACCATTATAGCCATGGATCTTGAATCTTTGAATCAGATTCAAAGGTGGGTTATATAACTTAAACCCTTAAACATTGATATTGCATTCAATTCTCCAATAATTGTTGACTATTTTCTTCTATTTGGAATTCTTTTGATTCATTGCTGCAATTTCCATGAAAACGGTAGTAGTTCTTGGATGAACGAAGGAAGATGATGATGACATCATCTTGGACACTTTTCCCAAGAAAATTCTAGACCAAACGGTTTCAACATAAGTGCTCAATCGGTTTCACAAACCGTTTGGGAGTAAACGATTTCACAAACCATTTGGGAGTAAACAGTTTCACAAACCGTTTGAGAGGAAATAGTTTCAAATCATTTGGGAGTGTTGACCATAGTTGATCATTTGGAGAATTGATGATAATGTTGATGGTTAATGACCCATTAAATATAATTGATTAGTTTCAAAGGGTTCATTAGTTGAAGGTCCATCAATCACCAAACCCTAATCGGGTTAAGTGTTGATTTCTTAATGGATTGACTTAGAACTTTGGGTTGATTAACCCAAACGATCTCAAGACCGTTTGGAGATCACCCAAATGGTCTCAAGACCGTTTGGAGGTCAACCAAGACCGTTTGGAGGTCTAGGGTTGAGTATGGTTGGGTAATTGAAGATCTAATGATACCAAATTGGACTGAAATCAATAATTGATTTGATGATCAATCCAATGATCCAAACCCTAATTGGATGTCATGGATTTTGAATGATGGGATGGTAAAATGGTCTCATGACCGTTTGGAGGTCATCCGAACGACCTCAAGACCATTTGAGGTCAGGTCATGTTCAATTTGGATGGCGGTCCAATGATTTTAAAGCAATTAGTTTTACAATGACTAATATGGAAGGTTCATTGATTTCAAACCCTAATGCAATTGGATTCAAAACCCTAATTGATGTTCAATTGAAGATTGAATCAATTGAACAATGATTCATTAAGTTCATTTGAAGCATGGTGCTTAGGGTTAATTGAGTAATCACATGGATTTAATTGATGAAGGAATTAACCTTGGAAACCTTAAATCGATTTGAATGGTTGAGACCCTTTTTGGTCCAATCGGTTTTGAGGAGGTTTGGAACAAATAGTCTCAAGACTGTTTGAGTCCAAACGGTCTCAAGACCATTTGGGACCAAACAATCCCAAACTGATTGAGACTTAAACGGTTTCAAGTATCACTTTGTCAAACGGTTTCAAGTATCACTTTGTCAAACGGTTTCAAGTATCACTTTGTCAAACGGTTTCAAGCACATACTTTACTAAACAGTTTCAAGTCTTCAACCAAGACCGTTTGGAGGTATTTCATGCAAGACTGTTTGAGGTCTGGTTGGTCAAGACCGGTTGAGGTCTAAGTGACCAAGATCGATTGAAAGTGATTAATCAAAACCCTATGGACACTTAAGGTGATTAAGGACCAATTGTTTAATTGAACATTACATCATGTAAACTAAGGATGATTATGGTAATTTTACCCTTAATGAGATAGGGTGATTAGTATCCTTTGAATAATGAATCTTTAATGATCATGGAAGTAATCACATAATCTATTGTGTCAATTCTTCTTTCAAGTCGAGTTGACTTAGTTCATTCAAGTCTGAAGTAAGTATTTCCCTTATGGAAGATGAGAGAGAAAGAGGACTTCCTACATGAATGATAAACATGTAATTGATTAAGTCTCAATACTTTCAACATGAATGAATGTGTAATTAGGGTATGATCCATGAAAAGAGATCATGAACCCTAATTAAGAAGGTTAATGAATCCTAACCCTAACTGAGGGCAATGATAGGTGAAACCCTAATCCATGATGTGAATAGTAAACCCTAATCTAGGGTGATGTGATGTGAATAGTAAACCCTAATTTTGGGTTAGTGATTATAAACCCTAATCTAGGGAGATGTGATGTGAATAGTAAACCCTAATTCTAAATAAGGTGAAGGTGTATGTGAAACCCTAATTCTGGGTTATACTGTATAACATGAAACTCTAATTTTGGATAATGAGATGATGAGTCATTAGTCCTAATTGAACAAAGGGGGTGAATAACCCTAATTGAAATAAAAAAGGGAAACCCTAACCCTAGTAATGTAATACTAGTGTTACCCTTGAATAGTGATGCTATAATTGTTTTGCATAATGCTGATATGAAATTGATGTAATTGTTATCATATGTACTAATCCTACAGGTTTTATGAGATGATGATCATAGCCAGGTATGAGCTATGATGTTCTATTGATTGAAACTACCTTATGGGCCTTGTGAGTCATAATATGATGAGTTGCCTAGAGAGAGGTAATAAGATATATTAATGGGATTTAAGAGCCATGTGAAATACCTGCATTGCAATTATTATGCTTACAATGGTCAGATGACCTGAAGGCATTAAGTTACATGTTAAAGTGGTAACAAGTGCTTTGATGATCTAAGGGTTTAAACACCCATATTATTGAATCATGATGATGAGATGATAAGGGACTGAGATCCCAATGTTAATAAAGCTGTGAAAAGAACTTGATAGAAATAGTACTCATTCTTTATAGCATTTGTTACAATGATTCATGTGTGAAAACATGTTTGATGCTAAAAGAATATTGTAATGTACTTAATTAATCAAGTGAAATGATATCATGTAGAGCCCTAACCATAGATCCATCATCGTCAGCAGTTTGGTGATGGTGAAATAGGTTTTCCTACGGGAACTACTGGAGGGCATACTTTTGAGTATGTGGGGGTTATGGGCGTGAATATCCTTACACCCTAATGGAGGAATTGATGTGAGATAAACATTAAATCTCTCAATCCTTCATCATGTATATGCCGGGATGGATGTATTACTAATCTCCCGATGATGTTAATGTTGGATCGATGTGAGATAAATATAATATCTCCTGATTGTGAAGAGTGTACATCATGCCACTGTAACTCTAATAGCAAAGTTGCTAGTATACCCTGGAAAGCTATTCAGTAGAGACACATATGTCCTGCATTTGGTCCTCACACTGATTGAGGAAGATGAGGTCATGGGAATCCGGCTCTTCTATTGACCTATGTATGGTACCGATTTTGATTTCACAATGGTCGGTTGGAGTATGAGCGGTATACCTCATCTCCTCAGGGCATTACGTATGTTTGTAAAATGTAATCAGTCGTGTAGCATATTTGCTTAGGGTTGAAATATGAGAATCAATGGTTGATGATACATTACTTAGTATGTCTTAGTTGGATAAATGATATACATGTTCTTCATATTCCTTATTGAATAAATGACATGCTGCTTTATCATGATATAGCTGAAATAACTGAATAGAGAATACTGCCCTAAATAGTTTAGTCAATGATTTAACTGTTGTTGAATACTTATGATTCTTCTGCTGAGTTTTATTTTTTTATCAGTAATAATAATGTTTCTGGAAGAGAGTTATATCTCTCGCTGGGACAATTTTCAATTGTCTCACCCCCGTGGGATTCAACTTTTTAGGAAGATGACGAGGAAGAGGCAGAAACCTTACAGTGGGTGAGCAGCAACAACAGCAACAACAAGGTTCCTCAGGTGGACACACTGGTTGTCATGTCCTGTATAGAGAGAGTCCTATGTGTCATCTCTATACTCTCAGGTCCTAGGAGTCAATAGTTAGTTTAATATTGATCTGAGATTTTGGCTTGATGCCTCGAGATTTTTATACCGCCTGTGTATAGCTTAACAGGGCAGTTGATGCTTGTAACTTTCAAAAAAGGGATGATACAGAGATGTACTGATGAACCGGAATGTAAATAACTTACTTTGGTTCTTTATGAAAGAGTTTTTTAGTTTATGGATTTCATTGTAAAAAATTTTAATTTTTACATATTTTCAGTAATTCCGCTGCTAACGGTCGCTTCCGCATTAATCTTAATCGATGTTTGGCAACAGACATCTCAATTTAGTGGTATTAGAGCTCTAGGTTCGCTGAGACTACTGAGACATAAGATTAAGGTTGTTGAGTCTGTTCTAGTGTCTTCTAGTTTATCTGATAGTGTCTTCTGCTCATATAGGAGGAGAAGAAGAACTAAAGATGTCTGGATCACACGATGAACATGCTGTTGAGAGCAGCGTTGTTGCACTAGGAGGAGGTGTAAGAGACTATGATAGAGAAGAGCATGTACCTGAACAACCCTAGTTCAATCAAGAAGATATGGGGAACCCAGCCTTCCAAGCCTTGTTTGGGCAGTTTATAGCAGCCATGACTCATATGACAGATAGAATGCCATTACCTGCACCTAGGGTACCTACCCACCATGAAGGACAGGGAGTCGGCAAGACATTTGAATGACTTCGTCGGGTTGGAGCCACAGAATATGCTGGGACAGCTGACCCAGCAGATGCAGACATGTGGCTAACTGAACTGGAGAAGGCCTTTAGAATCCTTAACATCCCAGAAGAGGAGAAGGTTAGACATGCTATGTACCTTCTTAAGGGGAGTGTTGACCATTGGTGGACCATAGAAGAGGGAAAGAGGCCAAGTGTGGAGATCGAATGGGAAGTATTTCGATGAGAATTCATCAATAGATACTTTCCTAAGACGTTCCTAGATGAGAAGATCTCTCAATTTGAGAGATTGAGGCAAGTACCAATGAACATTAGCGAGTATGAGGCTAAGTTCATGGAGCTTTTGCGGTTCTGTCCGCATATGGAAGCTACTGATGAAGAGAGGATTCGACATTTTCAGAAAGGGTTGAACACTAATTTGACCACTCCTGTGTCTGCTTTGGAGAACAAGGAGAGGTTTTCTACTTTTGTGGAGTCTTTCAGACAGATAGAGAGGTCTGTGATGAAGAAGTGACAAACTAAGAATAAGAAAGTGTATCCCCAGTTTCAAGGACCTTTGTCCAAAAGTTTTAAGAAACCAAGGTTTTTAGCACCAATAGCACCACCAAGGTTCAATACCCAGACACAGTGGACGTCAAATAGGGGTAGAGGACGTAGTTTACCACAAGAAGGAGCCCATAGCTCAGCATCTATGTCGGTAACAGGACCATCCAGACCATATCTAGGGAACAAAGGTTGTTTCATATGTGGAAAGATGGGGCATCTGATGAAGGATTGTCAAGCCAGAGAAGCAAGCGTGACTCCACCTCAGAGGTAGAGTCAGAAAGGTTCTTAGAGGTGATAGTTTCCAAGTGGCACTAGAGGACGTGGACAAGCGTCCCAAGCTGGATCATCGACACCCAGTAATCGAGCACCGAATCAACTGCAGGCGACAATAAGATTCTATGCGATGAATCAGCCTGATGTAGTAATCAACCCTCAGGTTGTGACAGGTCAGATGAAACTATTTTATTCTGATATGTCTACATCTTGCTTCATATCTGTTTTAATTGATCTAGGTGCTACACATTCCTTTATCACTCGAAGAGTGATTCTTGACTGCAACATGACTACCAATCATAGAGAAGATAGTCTGTTGTTAGAAACACCTTTGATGGAATTTGATATTTTGCGGGAGGTGTGTTCTCCCTGTACTCTTATCTTTTCTGAGCATCGCATTCAAGTGGATCTTATACCCTCGAGATGCATGGGTTTGATATAATCCTTGGAACGGACACCCTGGAAAGATACAAGGTTGTCTTCGATTATGAGTCTAAGCAAGATGTGTTCACAGATGATACTGACACATGGATCTTTTAGGGAGATAGAAAGATCCTTCCAACCTGTCTGGTGTCAGCTATGGTAGCTGAGAAGTTGATGAGGCAAGGATGTTTTGCATTCTTGGCACATGTGGTAGATACCACAATGGAGAGCCCTCATCTTTTTGAAGTTCTAATAGTCAGGGAATTTGAAGATGTATTTCCTGAAGAACTTACAGGCATACCTCCACCCCAAGAGATTGATTTTGAGATTAATGTAATCCTGGGCACGCAACCAATAGCACAAACACCGTATAGGATGGCGCCTACTGAGATGGCAGAACTCAAGAAACAGTTGTAAGAGTTGTTGGAAAAGGGTTTTATTCGACCGAGTACTTCACCATGGGGTGCTCCGGTTCACTTTGTTAAGAAGAAGGATGGATCGATGTGGTTATGCATTGATTATAGACAATTGAATAAAGTAAATATAAAGAATAAGTATCCTTTGCCAAGGATTGATGACTTGTTTGATCAGTTGTGTGGTGTGACTGTCTTTTGTAAGATAGACCTAAGGTCGGGATATCATCAACTACGTATCAAGGAGGGTGACATACCTAAGTCTGCCTTTAGGACAAGGTATGGCCACTATGAGTTCACAGTTATGTCGTTTGGACTAACTAATGCACCAGCTGCATTCATGGAACTCGTGAATAGAATCTTTCGACCTTTTCTTGATCAGTGTGTAGTCATCTTCATAGATGACATCTTGATCTATAGTAGAGATGCTCAACAACATAAGAAGCACCTCCGTCAGGCTCTAATTTTGCTAAGAGAGCATAGGTTATATGCTAAGTTTAGCAAATGTGAGTTCTGGTTACCAGAAGTTTCCTTTCTAGGACACGTAATATCTGCTTCAGGTATTTGTGTTGATCCTAAGAAAGTAGAATCTGTCCTGCAATGGGAACAGCCGAAGACACTGATGGAAATTCATAGTTTCCTAGGACTGGCAGGCTATTATAGGAGGTTTATTAAGAACTTCAGCTCTATAGCTTTACCCCTAACCAAGTTGACCAGGAAGGAAGTTCCTTTTTCCTGGAATGACAAGTGTCAACAATCATTTCAGTTGTTGAAAGAAAGGTTGACTAGTGCACCTGTGCTGGTGTTACCTGAGCAGGGAAAGGGATATATAGTCTTATGTGATGCATCTAAGAATGGATTAGGATGTGTGTTGATGCAGGATAAACAAGTGATTTCTTTTGCTTCTCGACAGCTTAAGAAACACGAGGAGAATTATCCAACACATGATCTAGAGCTAGCTGCTGTAGTCCATGCTTTGAAGATCTGGAGACATTATCTCTATGGAGAGACATTCCAGATTTTCACAGACCATCAGAATCTAAAGTATATCTTCTCACAGCATGAGCTGAACATGAGACAGCACTGCTGGATGGAACTAATCAAGGACTACGATTGTACAATTGATTACCATCCAGGGAAGGCTAATGTAGTTGTTGATGCATTAAGTAGGAAATCAACAACACCAGCCTCAGATAAAGCACAATTGAACTCCTTAGTGTGCTCTAGGAGGGATATGTTTATCTCCTTGAGGCAAAATAATGTACAGTTAAAAGTATCATTGTTAGCCAGGTTGTTAGCTGAGATGCACGTAAAACCTACTCTGAGACAGCAGATTAAAGAAGCACATCAAGCTGATGTTGTAGTTCAGCAGATTAGATCAGAGTGGAAGTGAGAAACAAGATGGTTTCCATGACTCAGATGATCTGGTAGCCTATTATCATGGTAGGATGATAGTACCTGATGTCGATAACTTAAGGAAGTTAGTTCTGGAAGAATCTCATTCTTCAATGTATTCTATGCATCTAGGAATCACCAAGATGTATCATAACTAAAAAGATATATATTGGTGGCTTGGTTTGAAGAAAGATGTTGCTGAGTTTGTTATGCGGTGTCCAGTGTGTTAGCAAGTTAAAGCTGAACACCAGAAGCCCGCAGGAACAATGCAACCTTTGCCTATACCACAGTGGAAGTGGGATCATGTAATCATGGATTTTGTGGTTGGTTTGCCTAGAACAGCCAAAAGTCATGATTCCATTTGGGTGATAGTTGATAGGTTGATAAAGACAACACATTTCTTACCTATCAAAACAACCTATTCTGCTGAGAAGTTGGTACAGTTATATGTTGATGAGATAGTACGGTTGCATGGGGTCCCAGTTACCATAGTTTCTGATAGAGGTCCCCAGTTTACGAGTCGTTTTTGGGAACGACTTCATAAAGCTTTGGGTACACAGTTACGGTTTAGTACAACCTTTCACCCACAGACAGATGGACAATATGAAAGGACTATACAGACCTTGGAGGACTTGCTTAGGGCATTTGTCCTTCAGTTTGTAGGGAGTTGGGATCTACATCTGAGCTTGATAGAGTTTGCTTATAATAATAGCTATCAACACAGTATTGATATGGCACCATATGAAGCTCTATATGGTAGACATTATAGATCTCCCTTATGTTGGTATGAAATAGGAGAAAATCAACTTTTGGGTCCTGAGCTTGTGCAGCAGACAACTAACAAGATTAAAGTAATACAACAACAGTTAAAGACTGCACAGGATAGACATAAATCATACGCCAACAAATGGCGAAGACCTTTAGAATTCCAAGTTGGAGATAGAGTATATCTTAAGGTCTCACCTTGGAAAGGAGTTCTTAGATTTGGGAGGAAAGGAAAGTTAGCTCCAAGATTTATGGGGCCTTATCCGATCATTGAACGGATTGGAAAGGTAGCCTATAAGCTAGAGTTACCACCAGAGTTGCATAAGTTTCACCCAGTGTTCCATATCTCTATGTTAAAGAAGTGTCATCCTGACACATAGTTAATTCTGCAACCTGTGGAGGTAGAACTAAATGATGACTTTTCATATGTTGAAGGGCCTGTAACGATCCTTGATCAGAGAATTAAAAAGATGAAAAAGAAAGACATTAGTCTTGTAAAAGTCCTCTAAAATCATCGTGGCGTTGAAGAAGCTACGTGGGAGCTAGAGGAAGAGATGAGGAGGAAATACCCCACTCTTTTCTCTTAAATGTTTTGTTGTTGATTTCGAGGACGAAATCCTTGTAAGGGGTGGATAATTTGTAACATCCCTGACCTGGGTTATGTTCTAACCCTAGGTGTTTTGCCTAATAAAGTTGATTAGATGCTTTCTCTTATTTCTTGAAAAGTAATTAAGGCTCAAGAGGAACTTATATTTCAATTTTAGTCCTTTTTGAATAATGTTGAAACATTGTTTTGTTAATTTTGGACTAAAGTGCAAATTACCCAAGTTGAGGGGTTAACTTGCAAATTGTACTTGATAAAATGTTCCTCAGATATTGAGACATCATAAGTATGAGAGTGATGCAGTGGTATGGTTTCCACAAGCTTGAGCATCAAGATAGAGCTTGTTGAGCAATCTTTGTGCATTAAAACCTAGTTTTGGTGTAATGTGCAATTTACCCAAAACCTAGGGTTCAATATGCAAAATATCACTTCTAGAGGGTCCTCCATGTTTCTTGGCATTATGTAGAGCAAATAAAATGAGAGGGCACCTCATTTGAATTAATTTGGAGGATAGAGAATCTTGATATTAAAATAATCAAGATTTAAGCATAAATGGAACTTTAATTCAATTTAATGCAAAAAGAAATATATTAATTGAAGGGACTTCAACCAAAAACGAGATGGTTGGATTCATTCAAAGCGTGAACACCCTTGTTCCTTTTCTAGGCCACGAATATATACTAAGCAGATGAAAACTCCACTCAGCTTATTATAAGAAAAAGAAATATCCACTAATTCATGGATATTAATATAAAAAGGGCTAAGGTGCTTAATTTCTTTTCCTTTAATTCTTGGATAATGAAGAGGTTTTGCAAGACGATGAAGTTGGCTTCGTGGACAAGTAATTGAGGGGGGAATGGTGGAAATAATTTTGGAAATAAAAGGAATTAATTCCATTTTCTCTTTCCTTGAAATTCCCTTATACATCTCATTTTCTACCCACCTAAGGATCTTTTTCAGATTTCCTTTTCTCTTCTTTCCTTGGACGACCACAAGATAGCTTGGGAGCAGGAGAAGGAATACCCCAACCTGTTTGTAAGCTTTTGATCATCTTTCACCTTGGTTTCATGGTGAAAACCGAAAATCAATGCTTGATTCTTTGTTTTCTTCATTCGATTTCCAACCCTAACCAACTCTTTCATCCAAAAGCTTGAGAACGGACCTTGGACAGTTGTCAAAGCTTCATCCACCATTAGAGTCGTGGAGCTTGAAGCTTGGAATCAAATTCAAAGGTGGGTTATATAACTTAAACCCTTAAACATTGATATTGCATTCAATTCTCCAATAATTGTTGATTATTTTCTTCTATTTGGAAATCTTTTGATTCATTGCTGCAATTTCCATGAAAACGGAAGTAGTTCTTGGATGAACAAAGGAAGATGATTATGAAATCATCTTGTACACTTTTCCCAAGAAAATGCTAGACCAAACAGTTTCAACATAAGTGCTCAATCGGTTTCACAAACTGTTTGGGAGTAAACGGTTTCACAAACTGTTTGGGAGTAAATGGTTTCACAAACCGTTTGAGAGGAAACATTTTCAAACCTTTTGGGAGTGTTGACCATAGTTGACCGTTTGGATAATTGATGATAATGTTGATGGTTAATGACCCATTAAATATAATTGATTAGTTTCAAAGGGTTCATTAGTTGAAGGTCCATCAATCACCAAATCCTAATCGGGTTAAGTGCTGATTTCTTAATGGATTGACTTAGAACTTTGGGTTGATTAACCCAAACGGTCTTAAGACCGTTTGGAGATCACCCAAATGGTCTCAAGACCGTTTGGAGGTCAACCAAGACCGTTTTGAGGTCTAGGGTTGAGTATGGTTGGGTAATTGAAGATCTAATGATACCTAATTGGAATGCAATCAATAATTGATTTGATGATCAATCCAATGATCCAAACCCTAATTGGATGTCATGGATTTTGAATGATGGGATGGGAAAACGGTCTCAAGACCGTTTGGAGGTCATCCAAATGACCCCAAGACCATTTGAGGTCAGGTCATGTTCAATTTGGATGGAGGTCCAATGATTTTAAAGCAATTAGTTTTACAATGACTAATATGGAAGGTTCATTGATTTCAAACCCTAATCCAATTGGATTCAAAACCCTATTTGATGTTCAATTGAAGATTGAATCAATTGAGTAATGATTCACTAAGTTCATTTGAAGCATGGTGCTTAGGGTTAATTGATAAGTAATCACATGGATTCAATTGATGAAGGAATTAACCTTGGAAACCCTAAATCGATTTGAATGGTTGAGACCCTTTTTGGTCCAATTGGTTTTGAGGAGGTTTGGACCAAACAGTCTCAAGACCGTTTGGGACCAAACGATCCCAAACCGATTGAGACTTAAATGGTTTCAAGTATCACTTTGTCAAACGATTTCAAGTATCACTTTGTCAAACGATTTCAAGCACCTACTTTACTAAACGGTTTCAAGTCTTCAACCAAGACCGTTTGAGGTCTGGTTGGTCAAGACGGGTTGAGGTCTAAGTGACCAAGATCGATTGAAAGTGATTAATCAAAACCGTATGGACACTTAAGGTGATTAAGGACCAATTGTTTAATTGAACATTACATGATGTAAACTAAGGATGATTATGGTAATTTTACCCTTAATGAGATAGGGTGATTAGTATCCTTTGAATAATGAATCTTTAATGATCATGGAAGTAATCACATAATCCATTGTGTCAATTCTTCTTTCAGGTCGAGTTGACTTAGTTCATTCAAGTCTGAAGTAAGTATTTCCCTTATGAAAGATGAGAGAGAAAGAGGACTTCCTACATGAATGATAAACATGTAAGTGATTAAGTCTCAATACTTTCAACATGAATGAATGTGTAATTAGGGTATGATCCATGAAAAGAGATCATGAAACCTAATTAAGAAGTTTAATGAATCCTAACCCTAACTGAGGGCAATGATAGGTGAAACCCTAATCCATGATGTGAATAGTAAACCCTAATCTAGGGTGATGTGATGTGAATAGTAAATTCTAATTGTGGGTTAGTGATTATAAACCCTAATCTAGGGAGATGTGATGTGAATAGTAAACCCTAATTCTAAATAAGGTGAAGGTGTATGTGAAATCCTAATTCTGGGTTATATTGTATAACATGAAACTCTAATTTTGGACAATGAGATGATGAGTCATTAGTCCTAATTGAACAAAGGGGGAGAATAACCCTAATTGAAATAAAAAGGGAAACCCTAACCCTAGTAAGGGAATAGTAGTGTTACCCTTGAATAGTGATGTTATAATTGTTTTGCATAATGCTGGTATGAAATTGATGTAATTGTTATCATCTGTACTAATCATGCAGGTTTCATGAGATGATGATCATAGCCAGGTATGAGCTATGATGTTCTATTTATTGAAACTACCTTATGGGCCTTGTGAGTCATAATATGATGAGTTGCCTAGAGAGAGGTAACAAGAGATTATAATGGGCTTTAAGAGCCATGTGAAATACCTGCATTGCAATTATTATGTTTACAATGGTCAGATGACCTGAAGGCATTAAGTTACCTGTTAAAGTGGTAACAAGTGCTTTGATGATCTAAGGGTTTGAACACCCATATTCTTAAATCATGATGATGAGATGATAAGGGACTGAGATCCCAATGTTAATAAAGCTGTGAAAAGAACTTGATAGAAATAGTACTCATTCTTGATAGCATTTGTTATAATGATTCATGTGTGAAAACATGTTTGATGCTAAAAGAATATTGTAATGTACTTAATTAATCAAGTGAAATGATATCATGTAGAGCCCTGACCATAGATCCATCATCGTCAGCAGTTTGGTGATGGTGAAATAGGTTTTCCTACGGGAACTCCTGAAGGGCATACTTTTGAGTATGTGGGGGTTATGGGCACGAATATCCTTACGCCCTAATGGAGGAATTGATGTGAGATAAACATTAAATATCTCAATCCTTCATTATGTATATTCTGAGATGGATGTATTACTAATCTCCCGATGATGTTAATGTTGGATCGATGAGAGATAAATATAATATCTCCCGATTGCGAAGAGAGTACAACATACCACTGTAACTCTAATAGCGAAGTTGCAAGTACACCCTGGAAAGCTATTCAGCAGAGACACAAATGTCCTGCATTTGGTCCTCACACTGACTGAGGAAGATGAGTTCATGGGAATCCGACTCTTCTATTGACCTATGTATGGTACCGATTTTGATTTTGCAATGGTCGGTTGGAGTATGAGCGGTATACCTCATCTCCTCAGGGTATTAAGTATGTTTGTAAAATGTAATCAGCCGTGTAGCGTATTTGCTTAGGGTTGAAATATGAGAATCAATGGTTGAGGATACATTACTTAGTATGTCTTAGTTGGATAAATGCTATACATGTTCTTCATATTCCTTATTGAATAAATGACATGCTGCTTTATCATGATATAGCTGAAATAACTGAATAGAGAATACTGCCCTAAATAGTTTAGTCAATGATTTAACTGCTGTTGAATACTTATGATTTTTCTGCTCAGTTTTATTTTATTATCAACAATAATAATATTTCTGGCAGAGAGTTATATCTCTCACTGGGACAATTTTTAATTGTCTCACCTCCGTGGGATTCAACTTTTTAGAAAGACGCCGAGGAAGAGGTAGAAACCTTACAGTGGGTGAGCAGCAACAGCAGCAGCAACAACAAGGACAATAATGATTCCTTAGGTGGACACAATGGCTGTCATGTCCTATATAGAGAGAGTCCTATGTGTCATCTCTGTACTCTCAGGTCCTAGGAGTCAGTAGTTAGTTTAATATTGATCTGAGATTTTGGCTTGATGCCTCGAGATTTTTATACTGCCTCTGTATAGCTTAACAAGGCAGTTGATGCTTGTAACTTTCAAAAAAGGGATGATACAGAGATGTACTAATGAACCAGAATGTAAATAACTTACTTTGGTTCTTTATGAAAGAGTTTTTCAGTTTATGGATTTCATTGTAAACAATTTTAATTTTTAGTGATTTTGAGTAATTCCGCTGCTAACCATCGCTTCCGCATTAATCTTAATCGATGTTTGGCAACAGACGTCTCAGTGTTGTTGTGGATGAGCAACTTGGAGATCAGTGAACGTGAAAGGTTGGATAAGCTACTAGTGTTGTACTAGAGTCCTATGTGTCGTCCCTATACTCTTAGGCCCGAGAAGGTTGTGATTCATAGATGTTGTACCTCGATACGTATTTTGACAGTATGTCTTAGTTGAATATATGGCTTGTACATGTGAACATGTTCTCTTTTATAAAGGGTGTGTGTCAGTTGGCCACTGTACATATGTACATACTTGTCCTGATATGAGATATGGTACATTTTATGGACCTTTGATGTAATATGTTACCACACACAATAGTTATATAAGTTTGATTTTAATTTATCATCTTTTGTGGTAATGTGCTTGTTTAGTTGTTAATAGTTTATTTTCGTTTTGAGTTACCTCAGTTGGTATGATCGGTGTGTCACAAAACTGTTATTATTATGCAAAACAGACATGATGAGAAGAAGGCACAAAAAGGAAAGATACTTAAAGTTACCAAGGAGGATCTAGTTAGATAGTTTTTGTTTCCAGTTCCAAATAGTTGTTTCTCATATCATGTAACTCCTTATTTGAGAGTTTATCTTGCATATTGTATCAAACTTTTTTCCATTGAATGAAATTTATAAATATTTTTTGTTAATTGCTAAACCTCGATCCTATAAATATGATAATGGCCCTTGCCCTCTCGATCCACCTTAATTGGGGATAATAGCAGAATGAGATCATTACATGAACCTTGTATCTAGATGATGAACATTGTCCGCCTTACAACACCACAAATCTGGATGCTTTTGGTGATCACGTGGATCATTGCCGTACAAGACCAGTCTATAAGTTTCCACATAACATAGTTCGTGATAGTCTTTTTGACATTATTCTCAGCTGGATTAAAGGTCTAACGAAAGCTCATGTTTCTTGGCACACGATCTGGTGGTCTCCACTCCCAACGTCATACTAACATCTTGTAATAGGATTGAACATACATCAGACACATATGTGCTGACCTTACTAGAGTCTCTTCTATGATAGTCATTCTTTCAAGTAACTTTAAAGTCGGCAAGACAATTTGTGACACCGCTGCACAAAATGTACAAACACTCAAAACAACATGTTTGAACAACTAGTATCATTTAATTGACTATTGATATTGAGACCTTTGGAGTACTTGTTGATGCGACACAATTTATACGACGCCTTCAACACATAACTAATTGGAACATTATGTGATCTATAGGCTTGGAACATTATGTGATCTATAGGCGTTGTCATCTAAGGACTGGCAATCTAATTTATTGCCTGCCATCTATGAATGCAATCTTTATGCATGTTTCAATTTTATTGATCATTCAATAAAGTCTACCTCGTGTTTGGTGCCATCCTGTTTAATTAACAAACGTGGGTGACTTTTCCTTCTCTCCAGACCACGATAAAATTGAATGAAAACGCTGCTGAAGATTAGGATACAAGTGGTGCAGCTACTTGTGTCCGACGCTGCTAAAACCCCGAAGCGGCTGCCAGTGCTGCTGCTGCTACTCCCTCGCGAATGCAAGCCGCTCATTCCCTCCCTCTTGGTCGGACACCTCCAGCAGCGCCGCCAGCTACTCACCAGCCCAACCGCAGCCACCTCCTCGCCGCCGTATCCACAGTTCAACACCTGAAGCAACTCCACGCCTCAGTCCTAAAATGCCACATCCTCCCGACTCCGACCTTCTTCTCGAAGCTACTCTCCCTCGCTGGCCGCAGCTCTTCCTCCCTCCGCTACGCCCTCGCCGTGTTCCTCTACCATCTTCCCGACCGTCCTACGCCTCTCTGCAACAGTCTCCTTGTGGCGCTATCACGGGGCCCACACCCGGGAGACACCATCCTCGCCTATCGCCGCATGAGGGCAGCCGGCATCACCCTCGACCGGTTTAGCTTCACGCCGCTTCTTAAGGCCGCCACGAAAGTTGAGTCCCAGGATATCGCAGAGATACACGGGTTCGTGATCAAGCTCGGGTGTTGGTTCGATCCCTTTGTGCAAACCGCGCTCATGAGGGCGTATGGGAGGTCAGTGGATGATGCGAGGAGGGTGTTCGAATCTATGGTGCACAGAGATGTGGTCGCCTGGGGAGTCATGCTGGAGAGGTGAGGTGCGAATGTGGTATGAAAATTTCACGCCACAATATCTTGTAGACGAATTCGTGATGCTTAGTTTTCTGAGGCGCTGCCACATTACCGAGGTGAACTTTGTGTGAGGCAATTGTTGCAAGATGAAAAAAGTACATAGAGGCGAAGTGCTAACTGTTAAGTTCAATCATCACGCCATTGTAACTAACTGTCTAATATTTTTTTCCCAATATCCCTAGTTTGAAGTTTAGTGGATTAACATAACGAAAGCTTTTTCGAGAGATTGTATGGCAAATGACACGGCTTCCTGTCCTATCATCTGGTGGACCTAGTCTGACGATAACAGGCTTAGTGAATTAATTGACAGTTTGGTTCCTGGTTATCTTTTCTCTGCTACGCTTTCTTCTGAGCAGTTAGCGCTGACATTGACTAAAAGTTTAGTGCCTCAAACTCTACCATAAAAAGAAGCCTATGGATTAGAGAATTATTAAAAAAACTTATAAAATCTGCCTACATAAGAAGAACATAAGGTCTGGATCAGAAACAAACATCTTGAACCCGTATATAGCTAGCAGGAAAAGCGTCACTTGCTGAAACATGCCAGGTCCAGGTTCTGGATCCAACTATTAAATGAACGGCAAATATTGTGACTTCAGAGCCGGCGAATACGTCTAAACTATTGAGAAATTGTGTGTCGTTCTTCTGTCGCTTCTTGTTATTTTTGCAAAATATTACCTGTGTCAACCAATTTCGTTTTTAATCTCTCACTTGCGAACTCATAATTGCAGTTACTCTCAGTCTGGCCGATACAAAGATGTTCTTGAATTGTTCAAAGCAATGAAGAGGAGCTCTGAAGTAAAGCCTGATCCCATGCTTTTGGTTCCTGTGCTTTCAGCTTGTGGACGGACCAGGAGCCTGAGCATTGGCGTCGATGTTCATTCATATATCAAGGAAAACAGAGCTGTCCTGGACGATCACCTGCAGAGTGTTCTCATTAACATGTACTCCAGCTGTGGGTCCATGGAAGCAGCTCAGAGTTTGTATGATGAAATGAGCAGCCCTAAGAATCTAGTAGCATCAACGGATATGATATTAGGGTATGCAAAGATTGGGAAACTTGATGTTGCACGTGGCATATTTGATAGTATGGTTCAAAAGGACTTGGTTTGTTGGAGTGCTGTAATTTCTGGATATGCTGAGAGTGATCAACCTAGGGAAGCTCTTATTCTGTTTGACAAAATGCAAGAATCCGGTGTCAGACCTGATCAGATTACGATGCTCAGTGTTATATCTGCTTGTTGTCACTTGGGTGCACATGATCAAGCCCTGAGGATACATGACTACGTAATTGAAAATGGATTTGGGGGTGTGATATCTGTCAATAATGCACTTATTTCTATGTATTCCAAATGTGGGCACTTGCAGAGAGCATGGAGTGTATTTGAAAGTATTTCTAGAAGGAACGTGATATCATGGACAAGCATGATTACTGGGCTTGCTATGCATGGGGATGGAAATGCTGCTTTGAGCCTCTATGACAGGATGGAAGTCGAAGGGATTAAACCTAATGGAGTGACATTTGTTAGCCTTCTTTACGCTTGTGCTCATTCAGGCCTGGTTGATGATGGCCGTCAGATTTTTTATAGCATGGTAAATGATCACATGATTCAACCCAATATTGAACATTATGGATGCATGGTGGATCTACTTGCACGCTCCAAACTGCTAGATGAAGCTGTTTCCCTTATCAAGAAAATGCCCTATAAGCCAAATGTAGCTTTATGGGGATCGATATTAGGTGCTTCCCGGAATCTTAAGAACATTGAGATTGGTGAATATGCAGCAAAACAGATCTTGAAATTGGATCCTTACCATGCTGGGGCTCATGTCCTGTTGTCAAATATCTACGCTAAAGCTGGCAGGTGGGAGGATGTTCAGGCAATGAGGAGTACTATGCAAACGAAGGGTGTCCTGAAAGAAAGAGGTCGTAGCTGGATAGAATATGGTGGTCATTTTCATGAATTTGCAATGGGGGAAGAATCCCATTCTATATCTTCTGATATTTATGCAAAGTTAAAGGAGGTCGTAAAGGAGTTGAAATCCGCAGGTTATGTTCCTAACACTCATGATGTTTTGGTTAACATAGACGAGGAGGACAAGTGCGAGGCTATCCTTCTTCACGGTGAAAAGCTGGCTCTATCATTTGGGCTAATAAATATTTCAGAAGGGTCTTGCATCCGCATAATGAAAAATCTCAGGGTCTGTGAAGATTGCCACTCTTTCATGAAATTGGCATCTCTGGTTTATGCAAGAGAGGTAGTTCTTAGGGACAAAACCAGATTCCATCATTTCAAAGATGGGACGTGTTCTTGCAAAGAATTTTGGTAATTGTACAGCACAATTTATGTTAGCAAATTGAGATATGAAACAATCTTCAAAGACAGCCAAGTAGCTACCATATATGATTTGTACCCTATAAGTTGCAAGAATATATTTGTGAATCTGACTTTTGCTTTGAATGTTATAGAAAAACAGTTTTGAGCTACTGAACACAGTTAAGATTCACATATTTCGACTAGTCAACTGGTAAACGATATAAAACTTCATCTGTCCTAAATTTTAGAAAAGAAACATTGTAAACAAATAAATCCTCATCTCAATAAGCATTTTGCCAGTCTTGCTCGTTATCTACATACCAAATGCTCAAGACAAAAATCTCAGCGTCTATCTGAAGAAGTATTTAATAAGGTTTTTATGGCCCTCGTCTGTTGTATTGGTATGATGCTAGCATCAGTTAAAATCTGCTGCACTGAATTTCGGGTTTGTTTGCTTCACATTATTAGATTGATTTGGTAACTTATTTGTTGTTTTCTTCCTTTTGTTATAAAACGAGAACAATCAAAACATACACTTTCATCGTAGAATCAAATATTAGGTGAGATCTTGACTGCACTTGATAATGTAGTAACTGTGTGTTTGACGTAATAACCTAATCTCATACCCATAATCAAGTTTAACATATGGAGACAATCACAATGTTTTCTACCATGTCATGTGTTTCTTACTTCCTATTATCAAAAAGGTTTTCTTGGGGCAGATCTGAATTATTAGAACATAATTCTTTTAACACAGTTTTTTGTTAATCCCTGTACTAAGCAGGTTTTGTTCAACATGATGGAAATAATCTATCAATAATTTCTATCAATAATTTGTGTCTAAGCCTCATTCCCAACCATATTGGTGTTGGCTACGTGAATCTTTTTTGTTCATTCAACACTGGTTCAGCATAGTACAAACTATCTAATAAGCTATACATAATTTTATATACGACTCCTTTTATCTCTTTGTATCATATTGATTCATGATCTCATTACGTACCTTGGTTAAGGGGGTGAAAAGACAATTTCATGTGTCGCACAAATGATTTGCACCGCATGAAGAACTTAGATGTATTAGCACCGTCTTAGGAAATTCAGCGTATTGTAGTTGTTGTATTTCAGTTTTGTGTGAACTATGAAGTCTAATTTGTTAAAAAGGAAATATATCTATAGGATGAAACTCAACACCGATGCTTCCTATCGGTCTACTGGTTCCACAACAGCTGCTGTGCTCAGATCTCACAATGGCGTTTGCCTAATGGGTTGGTGTAAAAGTATTTTGGCTTCTTCTCTCGAGGCTGAAATAGCTGCTGTATACATGGCACTCGAAGGGGTGATGAACTTCAACATCTCTCATCTTGTTACTGAACTGGACAATGAGACGGCAGTTAAGTTAATTTCCAAGGACACTTCGATTCCTATTCTATACACTTGGTTACATGAGTACATATGATCATATCATTGTGCAGAAATGTACAAGATATCATAATCACGGACAAATTGGCTAAATTACAACGGTCAAATTTGACGATGTATAACTATTTCCCTGACCCTCCAATGGGGTTTGTTGATGTAATGGGGCTTTAATGCCCTAAAATACTTTGTTCATACATTTTTCGTGCTAATGAAAGTTAAAGTTTTCCAGAAAAAGAAATATCAATAGGAGTATGAACACAAATCAAGTAGTTAAAAAAAATGTCAATCAGATTCAAGTTTGTTGCCCAATTATTTGATAATTGTGTTTACTAATATTCATCTAACGTAGGTTGATGGTAAAATGAAAAGGTTGCTTTAGTTGAAAAGACATTCGAGCTGCACTAAAGGGAGAAAATAAATTATTATGGACGAAGCAATCTCAAACCACTATGATAGCGTTGTCAGCAACACGTTTTGTAAATGTGGGAAAATCTTATTCACCTCGTTCCCCAATAGGCCAATATCCAAGGTAGCAAGTTGCGGTATCCAACCTCTACAAAATTGAATCAAGGCACATCTAGCCATCGCTGTCCCGACAACACTACGTGAACTATGATCTACCTTGTGTGCATCTTTATCTATGCCTCTACTTATGTTCCTTTCTCCTCTGATGTAAGGCAAGGCCTAATAATCAAGTATATAAACTCCTTGAACACGCAAGATACTGAGACCAAAATGTATATATCAACAAAATCTTAATGCTACAATTTTGTAATTTAGGTGAATAGATTTAGTGGATAACATTCAACCTAACATTAGGCCAATGAGCACTAAGACCCATTAAGGTACCCTATATAATATGTCACCACATATAAATAATGTGGCACCTTTATTGCAAGTATCTAAGTGAACTTATAATATGTGTACTTAATTGCTAATTTTGTGCATTTTAAATATGTAAAACTGTTTACATTGTTGTGTAGGATAAATTTTACATGGTCACATCGGTTTACATGCATTAAAAGTTTCTAGAAATTGTTAATTCAATACAAATATGTATAACTTTGCATAAAGTTATATAAGAACTTAGGCATTTGCTTTTTCGAGAAGTTGCCACTTCAGCACTGGCCTGGTGCTCAAGCGGCCACAAAGTGTTGTTTGCACTTGTGCTTTATGCTTGTTAAAACATTGAGCAATACATTTTTAGGTAGTAACAACATAAACCCTTATCCCTTGCAATGTTATAAAACCTTACAAAGCAAAGAAAAAGACAAAGAAAATATGTTATTTCTCTTTTCTTATTTCTTTAAGGAGAAATAAGTGTTTAATGTAAAGGAAAATCCATAATCCTGAAATTGTTAATTGATAAAAAAAGATAACAAGGAACCTATACCTCATCTCTCACTTAAGGGAACTCATCCCTCATGCTTCCTTTATATGCTCTTATCACCACCTAGATAACTTCTTTTCTTACTTTCTATATATGAAACAAATATATAATATATGATTGCAAATACATTTAGAAACCAAAAACCAAAAATTTCTTATCAATTATCATTAGCAAGTAACAAAATAGCAAACTATCTCCATATCTTTCCTCCTTATTGTTTTAAATCACCATATAACTTAATAAAAAATATACCCAATCAAAAATTCGTTAAAAACCTCAACGTAGATTACCTTATAAATAATTATTATAGCTCAATTAGTGATATGTAAGATTAATTTGTCAAACGTGAACCCGAATCACACATTATTAAACTAGATTCCTTGATAAATCTACGCTCAAAACTGAAGACATCTTGACATCATTTGACCAATCAATTAGCGTAGGAAATGCATAACCTAAAAATATCTTAAATTATTCAAATACAAATATAACATTTGTTTTTAGTTTTGGATGAAGAAAATAACGCTCGGATCTTTTCACCTTTCTTACTAGAACCAAGTTAATTGGACTATTACAAGGTTTTCACTCCCGCCCAGCTCTCTCTCCAGTTAGTGATATAATAAGTGAGTTTCCTTCTCCATCATACTCCCTCTCTCTCTCTCTCTCTCTCTCTCTTATCAATCTTTTCTTGAGATTGATTTTCCATCACGTGGCCATTCACATAATCGTGTTCCTCAGGTTTCTCTAAATCAATTGACATTTACATGATTGTTTTCTTTATTATATTGGTGAGAAAAGGTTTTCTCCTCCATTACACGCTATAATTTTATCTCCTTTCTCTTTAACCTATATGGGACTTATAAAGTTCCTTGTTCATAGCCTTATTGGTATCTTTACCTTCACCCTCTCCCTCGAATTGCATGTCGGTCTCCTTGAGTTGCTTCTGAGTACGTAATTTGGATTTCTACCACTGGGAAGCTAGTTTCATAGCCTCGAACCACCACAATGCAATCACATTTACGGTAAGCATATATCCACATACATCTATTGATTCCCATCCTTTTCTCATTTTCATCCCTAAGCTCAGCCTTCTCTTTGAACATGTTAAACTCCATTGAGGAGCTCAAATATCTTGGATGATAGAATTGACGAAGATGAGTAATTAAGAAGATTAAAAAGGAGAATTCCAAATTTCAAGATACCCCAAGAGGAATTATATTCAAGAGATTTACCATGTCAAGTAGATGAGGCATTTAAAACCATAAGAGATGATTAAAAATTAATAATTCTTGTCTTCATAATCTAACATCAATGATATATCAATCAAAATAAGTGCTTATAAAATCGTTAGACCAAGATTATTTAAGAAGGGTTAAGATACCATAGGATCTCCAACCAAAGTATGGGTGGAAAAGCATACCCTTGTAGCATGCCCATGTATATAGTAAGTGGAAAAGCACACTCTGGGAAGAAATAGCTTGCCCTCATATCTGGTTGTACACGCGTAAAACTACTATAAATATTATTAGTCTATTTCATGTACAAAAGCATCAAAATCATTACAATTCAAGTAAAGAGAATGAATACATACATATATAATCCATATTTAGGCCAGAAGACCATAAATAATTGGATTTAGATTTTAAATAACCAAATAGGGAGAAATTATCAAGATAAGAGGATTTTCAAATAGGTCACAAGAATTAGGCAAAGGATAAACATGTTCAGAATAGATGCCTCATATGGAAATTACACTTTTGATTGTAGTAATGCACAAGTAATTTGAGAGGATGCACATACCTTTTGTTAAGTCCCACAAAGTCTAGGGTCAAGTCCTACTCTACATAAAGGTACCAAAACTCCTAGTAATAATTGAACATAAGATTATGCTTGATATTTTGTTAAATATACAAAATAAAAGTTTGACTTTTCAATCTAGTTGACAAGGTCTACAAATCTATATAAATTTGTAGATCACATTTTTATGATTTTTGATCAAATACTGTTATGGATTTCTAACAATGGAACAATCACTTACAATTTCTTTATATTAATATATTTAATTATTTATAAAAAATCCATACATTGACTTTTTTGCTAAACTGATTTAGGTTTAGAAAGCCATGCCAAACGTTTACCCACTTTTATGACTCCAAATCACATTTATGATTAATTTTCTAAGATACTAATAGTTACTTAAGAATTTCTAAATTTTAACTTTTTTATGCATTATATAAAGTAAAACAAGGATAATAGACTTATATGTCCCATGTCACGACCCTCAAGGTTATAGTGCAACGTATGCATCTCAATCTTTTTAACTTATAAAAAATATGGGTGGATTACAACAAAGGTTGGCAGAAAAAGACTAAACTACCCATGAACATCAAGACAAATGAAAACATGCATGAAGGATTTCAGGGAAACGATACTCATTTGTTCTCACCTTGTGAAGAACACCAACACATAACATCATATAACATACATTGTGATTCCAAAGTGCGATGAAAAACATGACAAACATGTTAATGGTTTGAATTCCATGTGACCTTCCAATCACAACGACCCTTCACTTGTGTTGCGAGGGGATAAAAAATGTTTGCAATCATCCCTATCATGGTTGAGCACCTGTAGGGAGAAAACTCAGAGAAAACAACTAATCCATCACCATAATTCAACAAAGACAATGACACCAAAGATAAAGTTAAAGCGCAAAGACTCATAAAATGCATCTTTCAGTACCAGAAGATATAGGAAAAAGTAGAAAATTGGGCAATTGAATTTATCGCAAACCATGGGTTATTGAGGGTCCTGATGGCTTTTTGGGCCATCACTAAAGCTTATGGTTCGAGTTCCTATAAATCTTGGTGGCCTAAAGCCTCACCCTAAAACATAATTAACCACCTATAAAAGATAGAGTCAGGGTTGATGGATCATGCATCAATGACCACTCCAAGTGTCGTAGTCATGCTTATAGGATCCATTAGGTTACTTTCAAAGTGAGTGATAAAAAAATGACCTCATAAATAGTGAGATAAAACTTTGTGTTTGCCTAATGGAATTGAGCTTAAGTGGAAAGGATTGGCAGGTTTCATACCAAATTGGATGGGAACAAGAACTTTAAGGGTTTATAGGTTCTCTTGGGATTGAGGTTTTCCATTGGTAAGTGGGGCCTCAGTTTTTAGAAGTGTGGGTAAGACAAAAGGATGTTGAGTGAGGAATTAAGGGTTTCCTTTTTGGGTCGATAAGGTTCAAATCAGGGATCGTGAACTTCAAAATCAAGTAAGGGAGGCATGGGAGTAAGGATAAAGAATAATTGTGTAGAAATGAGGGTGAAATTAGGTGAGAAAATCTCAAAGTAAATCAAATCACTGCACCACATGAATTGGAACCTATACCCAAGCCAGAGGGTGAGTTACTGCTAGCTCTTAGATTAGGATCATATGGTCTACCAAATACTACTTATGTAAAACTTTACCATGATGAATAAAAAAATCCAGAAAATTGAATTTAAACGGGAAGTGTGACATTAGTTAAAGTGGAACTAAAGGAAATCAAATCAAATAATTTAAATATCAATATGTTTATGGAATTTTAGACTCTTCTCTTTCCCATTTTTATTTGAGGCATCAATAATTGTCCAATAAATGTGAAAATTTACTCCTATCCTAAATAATACATGTAGAATATGAAAATATTATTAGTTTCTAGTTTTAGAAATGTTTATTCAGTCATGACATAGATTAGAGATCTTTTGTGTTATCTTACTACTTTCTTTTGTAATTCCTTTAAGGAAGCTGACATAATCGAATTGTTTCACATGTATGATATGTATTACCCAAATTTAACATTTGTTTCCTAATCTGAATCGTACATCAAGCCATACGACATACTAGGAATTTTTAGTTTGATCTAAATAAAAGTTAATGTGATAACTAATTGTTACCATGTTTGGCAATCAATTTTGTTGTGATATTATCTATCCCTTAAACATTTTTCTTAAAAAACTACATCCATATTTTATCAATATTTATTCAAGTTCCCACTTCTCATAGTTTTGAATATATAAAACCATCACTTGAAGGTGAAGTATCACTTTATTGTATTTTTCTCTTAATGTAGTCATTTAATTCCCAATCTTAATCTTTGACTCCTCCTTTCTCTCATCTAGTTATAGGAAAATTCTAAAGTACCAACTTTGAACTAAAATTTATTATTGTGGTAAATTTAGAACTAACCCCTTATTATAACATTATTCTAATTATTCATATTTAAGCCTCAAATAAGATGATTATTAGTTAAAACAAATTGTTTATAGATTTCTAGACATTCTGGTACACTTCAAATTGGGAAAAGGATATTAAGCCCAATTTTATTAGAAAGCATATGAAAAGGGAGGACTAGGATGGATACAATTGAGTATGTTACAACATGACCGTGCAAATGTACAATCTTCACCAAGAGCAAAAGAGTTTGAATCTATCCTTTGGTGAGGATACTCATATCACATTGGATGTGAATAACCTTTCTCCCAATCTCCACTAATTTAATGAAATTTAATAAGCAGTGATATCAAATGGAAGTTATCAAGTTTCATGTCAGTCTTCATAAGGAGTATGAAAGAGTTAGAAGTTAGGTATTCTCAGGAACAAGGCTTCCCATATTGATAGAGTCATAGAATCATGTCTTAATGCCTTGCCAAAGAAGGATCCTATGAAAACAACAACAATAGACTAGTCAGTGATGAACATAGTTTATACTACCTTTTATGCCCTTATTTCATGCATTTGTAGCTTGGAATTTATTAAATAGGTTAAATATCATCATTTTTATCATCTATATTATAGTTCTTTAATGCATATTATATAAAGTTTGGTTCATCTAGAACCTAGTTCACCCTCATCAAAACAAAGAAAGTTTGAGTCTTGACTTGATATATAGATGCACTACAAGCATCCTATGATGCATAACATGCGCTCACCCATAGTCATATTAATTCACCAAGTTAGTTTCCTGAAGTGCGCTCACATGCACTTCCTCAAAGTCTTCCAACATTAAAAACTCCAACTTACACAACATACACAATTTATTCACAACGTGTGCCACAGTAGCAACATTCTCGATGATCACCCCCATGCACGATCTACCTAACTAATAACATGTCGTGCAATACTAACAATAACCACTCCCCACAATCTTCCACACAACATGCACCTTCAGTTGCACACTATGTCAAATAGATTTTGAGCTCACTCTTGGAATCTATTGAGGTGCACGACATGCATGACCCTGTGCATGACAAACTACCAACATAAGTAAAAATTATAAAGAGAAGGAAGTTAGTTAGTGGGAGATATCTCAAATTGTTTATAGTTATAATCGTGAGAAAGAAAAGGATGTGACATTAGAGGCGACTCTAGAGAAGAGGAAGCTAAAAAATAGAAAGGACTTAGAGGTGGATCTCTTTGTTTCCAACCCTTAGAAGACTTAGAGTATCCTCACTATATTTGGTAGCTCCTATACAATAGTTGTATCTTGTTTCTTTGCTTATTTAGTTCTATTTTCTTCTTAGTTCTCCATGAATACTCAAAATTTCATGATGGTCCCTTTGTTGGGGTATCACCTATCATTATGGAGTAATATACATTATATTTGGTGCCTAAAGGGAACCAATGGTCATGTAATGAATAATAAGTTTTTATTTTCCGAATTTTCTCTCTTATTTCTCTAAGTAATATTAGTTTGTGCATGAAAACCGAAGGCCACTATTTTCAATATCTTTGAAACCATACATTGAAAAATGTACAAATTTAGTGGAGGATAATTAGACCTTTAACCTTATTACATGAGAATGAATTTAGGTTTTTGCATGTTGTAGTATCCTAATTTTATAGATGAAGGTGGGTTGTGATTCTCCAAGAGTGATCTAAGAGAGCTTAAATCTAGTGCTAGGTTGATTTTATGAAATATAAGTATATATGGCTACCTATGCAATCAATAGGCAAAGTCCATTAATTGTAATTTTGTGTGAGATTTGAATGAGAGAGAATGATATGAATTTTGAATAATCGTTAATCACATGAGTAATAGGCTCTAGTGTACCAAATGTATTCTTTGAACTTGATCATTGGAAAGACTCTTCTAACAATATTTAGCTTAATTTTAGGGTTTAATAAACCAAATTTCTCTTCTTTGAATTTCATGTTAAGTTATAATTGAGTTCATTTTGAGTTGCATTGACTCTTTGTGGATTAAACCCAAATTCTATATTACTTGTGACCCAAGATATTGGGGATGATGAGGATTTTCTTTAGTTTTATTATGGTATAACCTCTATGAGCATATCCAATTTTTGGTGCCATTGTTAGAGAGCCAAACCTCTTTGCTAATTCTACTAAATGTAGTTCTTGTTAACTTTGTAATTATGTGGGATTAACCTCTACACTACTTAGTTCTCATATTTCCTAAAAATTATTACGGTACTAAATCCTATTCTTTCTTTTCCAACAAGAACCATGCATGGCGCATACATAATCTAGTTTAGATTCTCTTCCTGAGATGTTTGGCTACCTTGAAGTGGTGTCAACTACTATTCAATTGCAAACAAGATGAAAGAAGAATATTCAGCCCAAGAAAGCTTCCATTTATTCAACACTGGCAGCTGAGAGTGCGTTCACCTCACATCATCCTAGAGGTGCCAAGTTTGGAAATTATGAGACTAGATGCAGGTGTCACATTATGAAAATTAGATCACAATCTAATAAGCGTAATGCAAAAAAAATCAAATTTTCATGCTTGGCTGATTAAGATCCAAACCTTAATGTGAAGAAATTCCCCAAACTCAAAGGTATAATGAAGATCAATGGGATAATGGATGATGGTATATATCTCCACCTCTTCCCTTTTACTCTTAATGCTTAGACCACGCAATGGATGCAAGGCATGGGGAATTGGTCTATCCAGACCTAGAGCACCTTATTGATAGATTTTTTTATAGAAGTTCTTTCCTCCTACCAAGACAAGTGAGATCATCAAAAAGATCTCTAGCTTTGAGAAACAACCAAATAAAACATTGTTTGATGTGTGAGAGAGATATAATAATCTAATTCATTGGTATCCACACTATAACTTGCTAGAGTGGACATGACTAAGCATTTTTTTGAAGGTATATCCCATGATATGACATCGACTATTGATGCAAGGAGCTTCATGACTAAGAATGCAACTGAAGATAAGAAGCTAATTGAAATCATGTTTATGAACCAATCTTCAACAAGCATAGAAAATGGAAGAAGTATCCATGACATTAAGGAAATCACAACTCTCAATGCAAAGGTAGACAATATCACAAAGAAATTCATTGTTATAGGTGTCAACTAGGTACAATAGGTAATGGTGCATGATTTCTACAATGGCTCACACTGTAAAATAGATACAATGCTTCAACATCAATATTTAGTGAGGAGCATGTGAATTTCATGGGGAAACACCCATGGAACATCTATTTTTTAAACTCATATAACCTAGGGTGCATAACCCATCCAATTTTATCTATAAGGAAAATAATGAGTCACATCAATGATGTCTAAGACAACCACTGAATATAGACCAAGAAGAACGATCATCATGAAGTTTCTCTCAAAGTTCATGAATGAGGTGTCCAGTCTAATGCATAATCACATTGTCTAAATTGAAGGCTTGAGCACCATTTAGGGCAGCTAGCTTGAGCCATTAAGGATCTCAAGAGCAATGAGGAAGCTACTCTATGAAATATTAAGGTGAACCCTAGGGATCATGTGAATTATATCTAAGTTAAGCAAGATGGCAAGGAGGGTGAACCGAAAAAGTAACCTATGCAACATAAGCAAGTAATACTGGAGGAAGTGTTCAACAAGTCATTTCTAAACACGTCAACCCATAACTTGACAACACATGAGGAGTGCCTCAACAACTATGCTAGAGGAGAATATCACAACCCCATGTGCCACCCAACTTAAGAAGCAAGAAGATGAACCCAACTACACAACCTATTCTAGAAGTCAAACATGAAGAGGAGATGGAAGCTAAGCTTAATCCATTATTCCTCTTACAAGGGAGTGTAGTTGATGAAGGCAAGGGGAGCAAGATTCAAGCTATGGTGTTCTCTTCAGATGTGAGAACTAGAACACAAGACAATCTCTATCTTAGAAGAAGTATTTGGGAGATTTCTACATCTCCAGTAACATATTAAAGTTATTTCCCTACTATGTTATGCAATCAATGTATGACCTTGAATATTATACCACGAATCATACTATCTTAATCACGTTCATATGCACCCAAAAAATGAATGTAAATTTGCAGATGGCATATCATTCTAGCTCACAACCATGGTCAAAATTATGGTCCTGAAGGTTAAGGTTGCTATGTTCCAGTTGACTTTGTGATCATGGTTGATAAAGGTAGAGCTTTAGGAGAAATAATAATTGGAGGTCCATTCCTAAAGAGCACCAAGGCGTTGATCAATGTTGATTGACGTTAAATCAAAATATGTGAGAATCAAACCATCTTCTCTTTGAAACCTTTTGATCAAGTTGGTTCAACACTTGATATGGAAATGGGAGTAGATGGAGGTAATCTCTATAATGACCTCATTGATGAAGACATATCATTTAAGGCCAATAAAATTAGAAGCAAGACTTTGTGTGTCTAAGTGACATTAAACATAAGTGCACATGGTAGGAAACCCATAGTTTGCAGTTCATATAAATTTGCATCATTTGTTTAAGATGATTTATAATCATGATCTAATGATAACCATTTGATGCATGTACAAAGAGAAAATATTGTGCCAAAATTTTACAGTGCACAACATGTAAGATTCTCATCACGTCATGCACTTGTTCATGAGTAGGGAGACAAGGTTTGCAATTTTTATGCACAATATGCCCCCATCAAAGGCATTCCATGTATATTCATCATCAACTCAAATACCTTTAGTGAGGAGACACATGTCATGCTTGGTCAACAACATGTCATGTCATTCGGTGGATATAAAATCCTTAGACACTGACTTCATGCACGATTTGCTAACCAACTCACACCTTGTTGTGAAATTCACCAATTTGGGGATATTCTAAACCCATGCGTATAGTGAACAAATACAGGCATGCCGTTCACTACCCTACAAGTTCAAAGAAATTAAAAAAGGGAAAAAGACAACCTAGGTGAAAACTATGTCCTAGGTCGAGCTTCTCCCTCGATGACCACCTTTTTCACATTGACACACCTCAAGCATTTTCACACGTCTCCATAGCCACCCATGCCAAGAGGACGAGGGTTTGTATCTATCCAAGCCACCAACACCACCAACTAGCGGAGAAGCATGCTTTCCCATTAAAATCCTGTGTTGGGGCCTCGACACCACCTTTGGGTCTTCATAAGGATCCTTTCAAGCATTCTCAAACTTAGCACAATTGGTTGTCATTATTTCTCCCTTTTACTAGGACACTAAAATAGATTTGTCATCCTCAACATTATAATACATAACATGAATCCCACCATGCATGACATTATGATCCTTACTAGGATAGTGCATTTTGTGCATCATTTCCTAGAGACGTGTGTCACCCTAAGACAACCATAACTACCCCTCATTTAGAGATGCTTCACTCTCCCATGTACATCAACACCACTGTGACGACAGTCTCGTGAAAACATGATTAACTAATGCGGAAGCGTTCATCAAGTAGAGGATTAGCGAAAATCACTAAAAATTAAAACCATTTGCAAAGAGATCCATTCATAGGAAAACTCTTTAACCAAGAACCAAAGTGTTTCCATTTCATCCTGGATCACAAGTACACAGCCTGTACAATTCCTTTTTAAGGATTACAACATTGACTGCCCTGTTAACAAATATACACAGGCAGTATAAAACTTTGAGGCATTAAGCCAACACTCCGATTGAATCATTTAAAACTCCGAGGACCTGAGAGTACAGAGACGACACATAGGACTACTATCTATATGACTTGACAGACAATATCTCCACCTGAGATCTCATTGCTGTCCTTGTTGTTGCTGTTGCTTCTGCTCATCTCTGTTCTAGGGATTTCCTGCCTTGCCTTCCATGCATACCTAAAAATGTTTTCCCACGGGGGTGAGACAATTGTAAATTGTCCCAGTGAGAGATATAACTCTCCGCCAAAACATTATTATTGCAATTAAGGATATAAAACTAGGCAGATGATAAGCAATTTAAAGCATTCTCTTAATAAGGAATAGGAAGAACATGTATATCATTTATCCTCCATATTATACCATCATATCAAACTTCTCTTGTGACACTCATTATCTTGATATGTCACCCATGAGACATTCTCTTGTGACACTCATTATCTTGATATGTCACCCATGAGACATTCTCGTTTCAACTTATTGGCCTTAGCCAATCTGCTAAACAGATTTTGGTTATAATTGACATGAGAGTGTACATCATCATGTCTTATGCAGGCATTGGTCTATACCAATCCTATATAAGTATTCCAGGCATTGGATTACACCAATCCTGTGCAACTAGTACAAGCATTAGATTTATATTATTCCTGTGTATCCATTCCAGGTATTGATCTATGTCAATCCTGTACAACCATTCTAGGTATCGATCTGTGTCAATCCTGTGCAACTATTCCAGGTATTGATCTATGTCAATCCTGTGCAACTATTCCAGGTATTGGGGTTTAGCCAATCCTGTGCATTCCAGGTATTGGGAGTTATCCAATCCTGTGTTATTATTCCAGGTATTGATCTATGTCAATCCTGTGCATTCCAGGTATTAGGAGTTAGCCAATCCTGTGTTATTATTCCAGGTATTGGGAGTTAGCCAATCCTGTACATTCCAGGTATTGGGAGTTAGCCAATCCTGTGTTATTATTCCAGGTATTGGGAGTTAGCCAATCCTGTGTTATTATTCCAGGTATTGATCTATGTCAATCCTGTGCATTCCAGGTATTGGGAGTTAGACAATCCTGTGTTATTATTCCAGGTATTGGGAGTTAGCCAATCCTGTGCATTTCAGGTATTGGGAGTTAGCCAATCCTGTGTTATTATTCAAGGTATTGGGAGTTAGCCAATCCTGTGTTATTATTCCAGGTATTGATCTATGTCAATCCTGTGCATTCCAGGTATAGGGAGTTAGCCAATCCTGTGTTATTATTCCAGGTATTGGGAGTTAGCCAATCCTGTGTTATTATTCCAGGTATTGGGATTTAACCAATCCTGTGCAGATGTTATTCCAGGTATTAGACTATGCTAATCCTGTGCAACTATTCCAGGTATTGAACTATATCAATCCTGTAATGCTAAAAGTGATATTTATCACATATTTATATATCACTTTCCTCATCACTTTCAACTTCCTTAAGTTATCAACTTATCTTGGATTAAGGTATTTCCCATCTTAATCCTTTAATCCATTAACCTATCACCCTTACCATGAAGTGCATAGGTCACACATAAGAATGGTCCAACTATCTTTAATGATATGGACTCATCTCAAGTTAAAGCATTACTTGCTATAAGGGTATCCACAATCAATCACTTTAGGCATTTCCCCCATTAGTATATTAGTAACCATTCCATTATTAGGATTAGGGTTTCCCATACTATCATACTTCATTAGGGTGAGGATTGCATATAACATCACCCTTCATTAGGCTTTCTCATCATATTGCCTAAAATTAGGGTTTACTATTCATCCCAACATGGGTTTCTCATGGCATCACCCTCAATTTGGGTTTACATGGAATCAACCTCAATTAGGGTTCACATGATCTCTTTATTAAGGATCATACCCTATTCATCACATGATCAATACTCATGTATGAATTCCTTTCCATCATCCTATCAACTTGATTAGGTTACATCAACCCTTCAATCAAGTATATACAACTATGGTTAACATAGTGTACTAAGACATTGTTCTTATAAGCAATTAGGGTTCATTCCTTAATTGGCACTAATCACTTAGGTACTATTAGGGTTTCAACCTTTGTACCTTCATTGATTATCATTACTAATCATCATTGGATCAATGGATGATTCATCATCTCTATTCTCAAGAGATTCAATCACATTGGACCTCCATTACATAAGGTATCCAATTGAATTAGGGTTTTCAATGTTGATTCCTTCAATCATTGAATTCATGGAACCAATCATCAATTGGACCTACCCTCATACTTCAATTGAGTTTAATAGGTCAACCTTCAACTGATTTGACTCTCACTTGACCCTCAATTGATCATCAATTAGGGTTTGATTCAATTGAATTAGGGTTTGGAATCGATGATTCAACAACACTAATCAATGTAAGACTAGTTGCTTTGAAACCATTGAACCATCATCCAAATTGGGTATGACCTGACCCCAAACGGTCTTGAGGTCGTTTGGATGACCTCCAAACGGTCTTGAGACAGTTTGCCCATCATATCACTCAAATCTAAGCAATCCAATTAGGGTTTGGTTCATTGGATTGATCACCAAATCAACATTACATTGTTTAACAGCTTGGTACCTTTAGACCTTCAAACACCTAACCATACTCAACCCTAGACCTCCAAACGGTCTTGGGTGACCACCAAACGGTCTTGAGACCGTTTGGATGAGCTCCAAACGGTCTCGAGACCGTTTGCCCATCCAACCTTTGGACTCTAGTGAAAATTCATCATGGATTGGTCTATCGAGTTGATCAACAAATCAGCACTACATTGCAATATGATTAGTACCTTTGGACCTTCAATTGGTCAACTATACTTGACCCCAGACCTCCAAACGGTCTTGGGGTGATCCCTAAACGGTCTTGAGACCGTTTGGGTGATCCCCAAACGGTCTTGAAACCGTTTGGGCTAATCAACCCAAAATCTCTAATTAACTCATTGGAATTTTAGCACTGATTTCAATTAGGGTTTGCCCAATTGATTAGCCTTCAACTCATGACTCGTTTGGAATTAATCCATAAATGTTGGTGAGTCATTAACCAACATCATTAGGAACAGTAATATCATACGGTCAATGCTTAGTCAACCATCTTATACGGTCTTGAGACCGTTTGCCCAAAAAGTTCAATTAAATCAGATTGAAAATCAGCACATAATCCAATTAGTTTTCCCTAATTGATTAGGCTTCAACTCACTATTCCTTTGGAGTTAATCCCTAAAATTTGGAGGGTTATTAATAAACATAATTATGAACAGGAATCCCATACGGTCAACGCTTGGTCAACCATCTCAAACGGTCTTAAAACCGTTTTCTCAACCAGGTCAAGTTAATCAGGTTGAAAATCAGCACATAATTCAATCTGATTGCCTAATTGATTGGCCTTCAACTCTCGATTACTTTGGAGTTAATCCCTCAAATTTGGAGGGTTATTAATAAACATAATTATGAACAGGAATCCCATACGGTCAATGCTTGGTCAACCATCTCAAACGATCTTGAAACCGTTTTCTCAACCAGGTCAAGTTAATCAGGTTGAAAATCAGCACATAATTCAATCTGATTGCCTAATTGATTGGCCTTCAAATCTCGATTCCTTTGGAGTTAATCCCTCAAATTTGGAGGGTTATCAGACTACATAATTAGGAACAAAATTCCCAAACGTTCAACGCTTGGTCAACCATCTCAAATGGTCTTGAAACCGTTTTCTCCCAAACGGTTTCAAACCGTTTGCCCTTAAACAGTTTGCTGAAACCGCATAGCCAATCAAATTAAAACGATTTGGAGTAGCTACCAAAACGGTTTTTCTTGGAAATTTTCTTTGGATAAGCATCTAGGATGATGTCATCATCCCCTTCCTTCTAACAACCAAGAACAGCAACCGTTCTTGATGGAAATTGCAGCAAGAAACAAGAGTGTATCAAATTGAAGAAATCAATCAACAAAGCATAGAGAATTGATGCAATAGCGATGTTTAAGGGTTCAAGTTATAAAACCCACCTCCAATTGATCTCCAAAGCTCCAAGCTCACGCCATTAATGGTGGATGAAGCTCTAGCAACTCCCCCTAGGCTCGTCCTCAAGCTTTTGATTGCAAAAGTTGGCTAGGGTTGAAGAGGAGATCGAAATAAGAAGGAATCCATAATTTATTTTCGATTTCCACCATGAAATCATGGAGAACGAAGGTCAAGGGCTTACCCACAGGTTGGGGACGTTCTCCCTGCTCCTCCCTAGCTTCTGGGTCGGTTTTTCAAGCAAGGGGAAGAAGAAAATCCGAAAAAGGCCTTGGTTTGGGCTTGGAAATGGCACTTTTATAAAGAAATTGATGAGAGAGAATATGCCTTATAAAAATCCAATTAATCCAAAAATTATGGCCGCCTCTTCCCCCTCAACTCCATGGATACGAGGAATATCCCTTTTCCTTTAATTCTCCTTCATTATCCTCAATTTAAAGAAAAGCAAATTAAGCACCTTAATGCTTATTATATAATATCCCACATGTGAGTGGATATTACTTTTTCTTTATAAAAAGGTGAGTGGAATTTCACCTACTTAAGATATTTTCGTTCCTTATCTTGTTAAAGGAACGTCCATCCTTATTCAAAATCAACCCAAAACATTTTGGTTGAAAGCCCTTCAATTATTTTTATTCATTTTTGCCCTAAATCGAATTAGGGTTTCAATTAGGCATTATTCTTGATTATTTTAATGTCAAGATTCTCTCTCCTACAACTTAATTCAAAAGAGGAGTCCCTCTCATTTTATTTGCTCTACATGATGCAAGAAACATTAAGGACCATTTTGAAGTGGTAATTTGCATATTGAACCCTAGATTTTGGGTAAATTGCACTTTACTCCAAAACTAGGTTTTAATGCACAACATTGTCCAACAAGCTCTATCTTGGTGTCCAGGCTTGGGAAAACCATACCACTACATTATATTCATTCTTATGATGTCACAACATCAGAGTAACATCTTATCATGTGCAATTTGCAAGTTAACCCCTCAACTTGGGTAATTTGCACTTTAGTCCAAAATAAGCAAACATTGCTTCAACATTATTCAAAAAGGACTGAAATTGAAATATAAGTTCCTCAAGAGCCTTAATTACCTTTCACAAGATAAGTACACGCATATAATCAACTTTCTTAATCAAAACACCTAGGGTTAAAGCATAACCCAGGTCAGGGATGTTACAAATTATAAACCCCTAACAAGGATTTCGTCCCCAAAATCCCAGATAAAGGGAACAGATATTATTCATTCCTCATATCATCATGTCTTTTCATAACACCTCATTGTTATGAAGACATCATAGAACTTTTATTAGCACAAAGTTCCTTCCCACAATATTCTCATAGAGCCAATTGAGAACTTATCTTAAAGACATATTTAGTTGTTATGTTTATGCAAAGCATAAACCCCTAACATATGATGTTCATATCATTTTATATAATCAGACTGATTTCGTAGTTGACCACTCCAGGTAGCCAATCTAAATCATCTGATAATTCTCAGATACTAGAATCTCTTACCTTGGTATCAGTCACATGTGTTGAATACACATCATATTCTCATCTTTCTTTTATCATATTTACAACTTTATAGAATAGGGATCACCTCCCTTGTTCTCTTTCTCATCATATGAGGGTCATACTTTTACTTCCTCATATACACATACTGATTTGAATTCCTATCAGATCCTTCTTTCTTGTTCTTAAGATATGATACATTTATCCATATCATATTTCCAATTTCATGATACTCATTAGATTGTATCAGAATGATTGCTTGATCAGGGCAATCAAAAAGATATCAATCTAAGAGTTTCCATACTCACTTTATCATCAATAGTTGTACACCTGATCAGGGTTTACAAGTACTGAGATCAAGTAGTATGCACTTACATGCTATCATATTCCTTTCTTTTCATATTACCATAACATAAGATTTAACATCCCTGGATTTTATCCAGGCATCTCTTCTATACCTCTTCCTCTTTCATGGAGTTAAGATCAATATAGAGCATTTAAAAGAATACTGAACAGAATTCAAATTCTAGTTCTCATCATTTCATCCCTATATAGTAACCAATGGGGAAAACAATATCAACAATCTTTTTTTTTATAACAAAAAGGGTTTAGTGTACTCAACATGTACACATTTATAACATACCTTGTACTCATATCATGGTCTTACTTGTCTTATTACTGAAGCAAAAACTAAGCCATAGAATCTTACAGGTGAAAGGTTAAGACCTTTGCACTTACTTAGTGGCTACTTCCCTGGTACACTAGGCATTTATTGCACTATTAGTACCAAAAACTTGGCTTTTTAAAACCATTAGGCAAATGTCTCTAGAATTATAGAGACAATTCCCTACTTCTCAGCTTATTGCCCCTTCTTGGGCACTACCATCACATATTTATTATCTGTCTGAACTCATAGCAGAGTCCACTTTCTTGCTATAAGTTAATCTTTTCCATATTTTCCCTTGTTCCAACATGACTAAGTCATTTAGGAACTCATTTTAAGATCAAGCTTTCTGTATTAAGGACTGATTACCTAGGTTATAAGCCTAGCATCCAGTCCACTCATATGCATTATTGTTGCCCTAATCTACCCAACAAGAGCATGATCATAGGATTCTCTATCCTTATCAGGTCTTAATGGGGATTCTCAGGCACTCATTCTATTCTTGTATGATCCCTTGCACCTCTTCTTGGTGCAACAACATTGCCCTTAGCAATGTGTTCCTTGTGCTCTCCAGTCATTTTAAACATTACCCTTTCTCTGCACAAGCTGAAATCATTATAGGGTATACTGGAGGACACTAACACAGACTCAACAACTTAGTCCTATGTCTCTGTAGACTCAACGAACCTAGAGCTCTGATACCACTAAATTGTGACGACAGTCTCGCGAAAACATGATTAACTAATGCGGAAATGTTCATCAAGTAGCGGATTAGCGAAAATCACTAAAAATTAAAACCATTTGCAAAGAGATCCATTCATAGGAAAACTCTTTAACCAAGAACCAAAGTGTTTCCATTTCATCCTGGATCACAAGTACACAGCCTGTACAATTCCTTTTTTAGGATTACAACATTGACTGCCCTGTTAACAAATATACACAGGCAGTATAAAACTTTGAGGCATTAAGCCAAAACTCCGATTGAATCATTTAAAACTCCGAGGACCTGAGAGTACAAAGACGACACATAGGACTACTATCTATATGACTTGACAGACAATATCTCCACCTGAGATCTCATTGCTGTCCTTGTTGTTGCTGTTGCTTCTGCTCATCTCTGTTCTAGGGATTTCCTGCCTTGCCTTCCATGCATACCTAAAAATGTTTTCCCACGGGGGTGAGACAATTGTAAATTGTCCCAGCGAGAGATATAACTCTCCGCCAAAACATTATTATTGCAATTAAGGATATAAAACTAGGCAGATGATAAGCAATTTAAAGCATTCTCTTAATAAGGAATAGGAAGAACATGTATATCATTTATCCTCCATATTATACCATCATATCAAACTTCTCTTGTGACACTCATTATCTTGATATGTCACCCATGAGACATTCTCTTGTGACACTCATTATCTTGATATGTCACCCATGAGACATTCTCGTTTCAACTTATTGGCCTTAGCCAATCTGCTAAACATATTTTGGTTATAATTGACATGAGAGTGTACATCATCATGTCTTATGCAGGCATTGGTCTATACCAATCCTATATAAGTATTCCAGGCATTGGATTACACCAATCCTGTGCAACTAGTACAGGCATTAGATTTATATTATTCCTGTGTATCCATTCCAGGTATTGATCTATGTCAATCCTGTACAACCATTCCAGGTATCGATCTGTGTCAATCCTGTGCAACTATTCCAGGTATTGATCTATGTCAATCCTGTGCAACTATTACAGGTATTGGGGTTTAGCCAATCCTGTGCATTCCAGGTATTGGGAGTTAGCCAATCCTGTGTTATTATTCCAGGTATTGATCTATGTCAATCATGTGCATTCTAGGTATTGGGAGTTAGCCAATCCTGTGTTATTATTCCAGGTATTGGGAGTTAGCCAATCCTGTGCATTCCAGGTATTGGGAGTTAGCCAATCCTGTGTTATTATTCTAGGTATTGGGAGTTAGCCAATCCTGTGTTATTATTCCAGGTATTGATCTATGTCAATCCTGTGCATTCCAGGTATTGGGAGTTAGCCAATCCTGTGTTATTATTCCAGGTATTGGGAGTTAGACAATCCTGTGCATTCCAGGTATTGGGAGTTAGCCAATCCTGTGTTATTATTCCAGGTATTGGGAGTTAGCCAATCCTGTGTTATTATTCCAGGTATTGATCTATGTCAATCCTGTGCATTCCAGGTATTGGGAGTTAGCCAATCCTGTGTTATTATTCCAGGTATTGGGAGTTAGCCAATCCTGTGTTATTATTCCAGGTATTGGGATTTAACCAATCCTGTGCATATGTTATTCCAGGTATTAGACTATGCTAATCCTGTGCAACTATTCCAGGTATTGAACTATATCAATCCTGTAATTCTAAAAGTGATATTTATCACATATTGATATATCACTTTCCTCATCACTTTCAACTTCCTTAAGTTATCAACTTATCTTGGATTAAGGTATTTCCCATCTTAATCCTTTAATCCATTAACCTATCACCCTTACCATGAAGTGCATAGGTCACACATAAGAATGGTCCAACTATCTTTAATGATATGGACTCATCTCAAGTTAAAGCATTACTTGCTATAAGGGTATTCACAATCAATCACTTTGAGCATTTCCCCCATTAGTATATTAGTAACCATTCCATTATTAGGATTAGGGTTTCCCATACTATCATACTTCATTAGGGTGAGGATTGCATATAACATCACCCTTCATTAGGCTTTCTCATCATATTGCCTAAAATTAGGGTTTACTATTCATCCCAACATGGGTTTCTCATGGGATCACCCTCAATTTGGGTTTACATGGAATCAACCTCAATTAGGGTTCACATGATCTCTTTATTAAGGATCATACCCTATTCATCACATGATCAATACTCATGTATGAATTCCTTTCCATCATCCTATCAAATTGATTAGGTTACATCAACCCTTCAATCAAGTATATACAACTATGGTTAACATAGTGTACTAAGACATTGTTCTTATAAGCAATTAGGGTTCATTCCTTAATTGGCACTAATCACTTAGGTACTATTAGGGTTTCAACCTTTGTACCTTCATTGATTATCATTACTAATCATCATTGGATCAATGGATGATTCATCATCTCTATTCTCAAGAGATTCAATCACATTGGACCTCCATTACATAAGGTATCCAATTGAATTAGGGTTTTCAATGTTGATTCCTTCAATCATTGAATTCATGGAACCAATCATCAATTAGACCTACCCTCATACTTCAATTGAGTTTAATAGGTCAACCTTCAAATGATTTGACTCTCAATTGACCCTCAATTGATCATCAATTAGGGTTTGATTCAATTGAATTAGGGTTTGGAATCGATGATTCAACAACACTAATCAATGTAAGACTAGTTGCTTTGAAACCATTGAACCATCATCCAAATTGGGTATGACCTTACCCCAAACGGTCTTGAGGTCTTTTGTATGACCTCCAAACGGTCTTGAGACCGTTTGCCCATCATATCACTCAAATCTAAGCAATCCAATTAGGGTTTGGTTCATTGGATTGATCACCAAATCAGCATTACATTGTTTAACAGCTTGGTACCTTTAGACCTTCAAACACCTAACCATACTCAACCCTAGACCTCCAAACGGTCTTGGGTGACCACCAAACGGTCTTGAGACCGTTTGGATGAGCTCCAAACGTTCTTGAAACCGTTTTCCCATCCAACCTTTGGACTCTAGTGAAAATTCATCATGGATTGGTCTATCGAGTTGATCAACAAATCAGCACTACATTGCAATATGATTAGTACCTTTGGACCTTCAATTGGTCAACTATACTTGACCCCAGACCTCCAAACGGTCTTGGGGTGATCCCCAAACGGTCTTGAGACCGTTTGGGTGATCCCCAAACGGTCTTGAAACCGTTTGGGCTAATCAACCCAAAATCTCTAATTAACTCATTGGAATTTCAGCACTGATTTCAATTAGGGTTTGCCCTATTGATTAGCCTTCAACTCATGACTCGTTTGGAATTAATCCATAAATTTTGGTGAGTCATTAACCAACATCATTAGGAACAGTAATCCCATACGGTCAACGCTTAATCAACCATCTTATACGGTCTTGAGACCGTTTGCCCAAAAAGTTCAATTAAATCAGATTGAAAATCAGCACTTAACCCAATTAGGTTTCCCTAATTGATTAGGCTTCAACTCACGATTCCTTTGGAGTTAATTCCTCAAATTTGTAGGGTTATTAATAAACATAATTATGAACAGGAATCCCATACGGGAAACGCTTGTTCAACCATCTCAAACGGTCTTGAAACTGTTTGCTAAACCAGGTCAAGTTAATCAGGTTGAAAATCAGCACATAATTCAATCTGATTGCCTAATTGATTGGCCTTCAACTCTCGGTTCCTTTGGAGTTAATCCCTCAAATTTGGAGGGTTATTAATAAACATAATTATAAACAGGAATCCCATACGGTCAATGCTTGGTCAACCATATCAAACGGTCTTGAAACCGTTTTCTCAACCAGGTCAAGTTAATCAGGTTGAAAATGAGCACATAATTCAATCTGATTGCCTAATTGATTGGCCTTCAACTCTCGATTCCTTTGGAGTTAATCCCTCAAATTTGGAGTGTTATCAGCCTACATAATTAGGAACAAAATTCCCAAATGGTCAACGCTTGGTCAACCATCTCAAACGGTCTTGAAACCGTTTGCTCCCAAACGGTTTCAAACCGTTTTCCCTTAAACGGTTTGCTGAAACCGCATAGCCAATCAAATTAAAACGATTTGGAGTAGCTACCAAAACGGTTTTGCTTGGTAATTTTCTTTGGATAAGCATATAGGATGATGTCATCATCCCCTTCCTTCGAACAACCAAGAACAGCAACCGTTCTTGATGGAAATTGCAGCAAGAAACAAGAGTGCATCAAATTGAAGAAATCAATCAACAAAGCATAGAGAATTGATGCAATAGCAATGTTTAAGGGTTCAAGTTATAAAACCCGCCTCCAATTGAGCTCCAAATCTCCAAGCTCACGCCATTAATGGTGGATGAAGCTCTAGCAACTCCCCCTAGGCTCGTCCTCAAGCTTTTGATTGCAAAAGTTGGCTAGGGTTGAAGAGGAGATCGAAATAAGAAGGAATCCATAATTTATTTTCGATTTCCACCATGAAATCATGGAGAACGAAGGTCAAGGGCTTACCCACAGGTTGGGGACGTTCTCCCTGCTCCTCCCTAGCTTCTTGGTCGGTTTTGCAAGCAAGGGGAAGAAGAAAATCCGAAAAGGCCTTGGTTTGGGCTTGGAAATGGCACTTTTATAAAGAAATTGATGAGAGAGAATATGCCTTATAAAAATCCAATTAATCCAAAAATTATGGCCGCCTCTTCCCCCTCAACTCCATGGATACGAGGCACATCCCTTTGCCTTTAATTCTCCTTCATTATCCTCAATTTAAAGAAAAGCAAATTAAGCACCTTAATGCTTATTATATAATATCCCAAATGTGAGTGGATATTACTTTTTCTTTATAAAAAGGTGACTGGAATTTCACCTACTTAAGATATTTTCGTTCCTTATCTTGTTAAAGGAACGTCCATCCTTATTCAAAATCAACCCAAAACATTTTGGTTGAAAGCCCTTCAAAAGAGGAGTCCCTCTCATTTTATTTGCTCTACATGATGCCAAGAAACATTAAGGACCATATTGAAGTGGTAATTTGCATATTGAACCCTAGATTTTGGGTAAATTGCACTTTACTCCAAAACTAGGTTTTAATGCACAACATTGTCCAACAAGCTCTATCTTGGTGTCCAGGCTTGGGAAAACCATACCACTACATTATATTCATTCTTATGATGTCACAACATCAAAGTAACATCTTATCATGTGCAATTTGCAAGTTAACCCCTCAACTTGGGTAATTTGCACTTTAGTCCAAAATAAGCAAACATTGCTTCAACATAATTCAAAAAGGACTGAAATTGAAATATAAGTTCCTCAAGAGCCTTAATTACCTTTCATAAGATAAGTACACGCATATAATCAACTTTCTTAATCAAAACACCTAGGGTTAAAGCATAACCTAGGTCAGGGATGTTACAACCACGGTGAGGAGTAGAGGAGGAGGGAAGGGAACTTAGGATAGTCATCTCACATCTAGGAGCATGACCTCGAGCCTGAGGTAGAGGAGGAGAGAAGTGATGAAAAAGAAGAGGAGTAAGGATCATATGTTGATGTCCCCTTCAACATCTAATCTAAAGAAAATCTCAAGCGCAACCAGAAGCTTGTTTTCTGATGCATACATGCCACCAGATTCCTATGGAAAGAGACACTAGAGTAATTTGACTTGGCCAACAATATCAAGTCCATGATTAATATCATATCCATTCTGAAGGCACTCTCTAAGGGTAACATGAAGACTTATCCAACTCTTGCACTTGCATTTTTTATGATTTTACAAGAATACAAGAATTGAGGGAGAAATATTTTTGAATTATGACTAGATTATACAAAGTTTCCTATTGGGATAAATGATGAAAGAACAATTTTAATGATAGTGGTTGATCTCGAATCAACCCCAATTTTCAATACCAAAGGTTTGGTCTAAGACCACCGATGACATGGCCTATGAGACGAGTCATGCTAGCTAACCCCACATCCTTAGTGTCATCCTCCCATATACATTCTATCAAACATAATTTTTGTGAGGAAGGATAAATCATGTGTGGTATCTCATGATGAGATTTATTTTTTATGTTAAATATTGTAGAAGAAAAGTTTGGACACATTGAACTTTTTGATAGACAAGTTGTTGAGGGTGGCTTATAACAAGAAGTTAGATGGATATTATCTCATTGGAGGTTAATCTCAAAGATAGCTGAAAATATCAGGGTAGATCGCAGACCACCCACACTTGAGGGGAACAACTTGATATACACCACCTTTTAGTGGCATCTACCATTCTACAACACAATATAGAGAACCACAAATACTATGATGACATACATGGGCATCCATATGCCTCCTATTCACTTCCTTATCTAGCCCGAGTCACCTTATTTGACCCTAGGAACCTCAAGTGGAAGCATATATAGGTTGTAGATGGATTTGATCCTTCTTTAGTGCCACTTGAAATACCACCTTAAATTTCCATCGAGATGCATGTAATGTATACCTAGTCTAATCCTAACTGACACCATGTTTATAGTTTCATGTACACCTATTTCTAGCAACAATCAGTGAGGATGGACCACCCAGACATGAAGATCTAGACATTACACAACCAATACCAGTATATGTCCATAATCCTTTGGCGGATGGATGCTTGGCATATCAGCCAACAATACTACGATGACATGTATGATTTTCTGTCCAACCCTGATGACCAAAAATGTACATTTGGCCCCATTAGACTAGATAAAAGCTTGAGTCCTTTGACCCTTATGCTCCATAGTTAGTGACAAATTGTGCCTTATACAAGCTTATTCTTCTAGTGTGGATATTGTAATGAATACACTTGGGGTGGGGTGGCAACATGACTTTTGTTTTAGTTGTCTATTATTTGTTGTCTTTGTTTTTTGTGCATGTCATGTATCACCATGCCGACCTGCCTCTCTTGTTATGTTTCATCATTTATATTTGTTCCTATTTTTCATCATGTATATTTTTTTGTTTAGTTTTTCTATATTTTTTGCATTTAAAGTAAGTATGTTTATTTCTTGTTGCGTGTTTAGGAAACTACAAGTTTATTGTAACAAATGGAATGTAATTTTAGTCTTTTCTGAAACAATATTGTAAAATAAATTGTGGATCTAATGTTCAGTTAGTTAATCATCTTATTCCATCTCCTAAGATATATTTTTTTCTTCCAAATTTTTGAGATAATAATTAGATAAGCATGACATACTCTTAAAGTGATATTAAAATGAACTTCTCAATCTGAAATTGAAATGTTGCAACTGATTCAAGGACATGAATGATGAACATGACTATTGCTATTACAATGAAATTAAATTTCATATAATGTCTCATGAGACCAGGAGTCAGCTACCCCTATTATTGTAATGAACCAACTTATCTTGAGGGCTTCACTACATAACTTTAGGGACCACTTTGAGAATCTCATCTTTAGCATAAACATGTAACTATTTAATGTAATTGGTAAAGAGGCCATAATTGGCCACTTAGTATGCTGACCTATCTTAAAACGACGATCCAGTCATGATGTTTAGTTTCTTTGCAAAACTCTTGAATAAAAATGTATATCTCTATAATATGAAAAAGAGGAAATAGTCCACATGGTATGCCAACCTAGTTTGAAATATTTTAAATGTGTTAGTTATCTTTGAATACAATTTTACATTTTTAAGAAATGGTTTAATCTTGGATAGTTTTATGAACGTAGTTCAAATTAGATTTTATGCCCCTATTCCATGAATTAAATGACTTAACATTCATAGTTTTCATACATAATTAGCTTGAAATTAAGGAGTAGGCTAATTAATCTCTTGCTTTCTTTAAAATAATTGGGGATGTTTTGGTACAAATTATAAAAAGTTTTATTCATCCAAAACCACTATCACCCTCATAAAAACAAAGAAATTATGAGTATTTTCTTGATATGTAGTTGCATAACATGCACACTTTGGTGGAAGGCGTTCTCTCACCAAGGATATTCTCCAATTTTGCCAACTTAGTTGCACGACATGCACACTCATGTGCACGTTGTGCGTAATTCTATACTTTGTTAATGACTACTACTATTTTTTGGGTAAGTCAGGAGATCTTCTTATTCATCCCGCTCTCCTCTTGCATGCATATTCAAAGGAGTAAACGTACAGGGAGCTAAATGCAAATTAAATGTGGTAGTACTACTACCATTACATTTGTCAGTCTCTAGCCAATCATAAATGGCCGCAGGAGGTCTAATATAGTGAAAGGACCCTTGCTTGTTTCTATTATGGTACTTAGCAAGCCCATCCACAACTCTATTACATGTTCTTTGGATATGAGAAAGAGTCCAGCGAGTATTTCGAACCAGAAACTGTTGACACCTATTGATGATGCACGCGTGCCTAGGATGTTCAGCAGTTTGGTGTTCCACCGCACTGATAGCCTGTTTACAATCAGATTCGATATCTAGCTCGAGCAGTCTCAGTTCCTCCGCCTTCTACATTGCAAAGTGTGAAGCCAGAAGCTCTGCATGTAAGGCTGACTGAACATTAGTTGACAGAGTACCAAAACCCCACATCCAGACACCTCTATTGTCCCTAACAGTTGTTGCTGCTGCACTTTTCCGTTGAAGAACAACGACATCTACATTCATGTTCAACCTCCCGACGCTCGGCTTTCACCAGGCCTCTTCTGCTTTCTTGGGAGATTGTCCCACAATGCCTTCATCATCTTCCTGCCATGCCCTCACCGATGCAGCTACCTCGGAATAGATAAATCGACAGATGTGTTCGGTGGGTTTAAAAATCTTCTAAAAAATATACTAATTTCTACAATGCCAATTATACCAACAAGTGATCATAAACAATATCTGTTTCTCTCCTTTCAGCCGCAACCCTTGGTTGGTCCATGAATGAACGTCAGTAGAATAGAAAGACAGTGATTGATCTCTATTGAACAACCTGTTCCAAACTAGTTTCACAAACTTACATTCACAAATGGCGTGGATGGCAGTTTCCTCATCTTCCTGGCATTGTCCACACAAGGGGTCCGTAGACATATGGCGTTGGACCCGCTTGTGGTTCGTTAGGAGTGCCCCATGCAAGAAAAGCCACATGAAGTGCTTGATTTTTGCCGCTACCTTGGATTTCCACAACCTGTTCCACTCGCCTTCAGTTTTCAGGTCTCGTGATCTTCTGAGAATATTGTAGGTAGATTTGGATGAGTATTGCCTGTCCGTGGTTGCCTTCCACACAAGAATATCATTGCCATCTTGAGGATCGGGTCCTGTTGTATTCATGATCTGGTTGACCGTTTCCCTAGGCAGCCAGTGTTCAAGGAACTCTTCGTCCCAACCGCCATTGCTCAACCTCATGCTGGCTACCTACAAGTCAACAATGTCTGCCGGAATAGGTCGGACAGCCAGGTCCTCTAGCTTTACCTCCTCAGAACACCAGAAATCCTTCCAAAAGTTCGTTCCACTGCCATTCAACACCTCTTTATACGTATTCTCAGCAATGAAGCTTTTTCCATTAAGCACCACTCTCGCCAGCCTAGATATGTTTGTACGGTTTTCCCCATTATATTGTTCATATCTAGTTCTGATGTATCGGCACCAGGCAGTGTCTCGGCCCACGGCCACTTCCCAGGCATTCTTCATGAGGAGGGACATATTCCACTCCCTCATGGAGCGGAGACCCAGTCCCCCTCTCTCCTTTCCGCTAGTTACTTTGTTCCATGCTACAAGAGGTATGGGATGTGTACTATGGTTCCCACCCCAGATGAACTTCCTTATGCTGCTGTCAATACGGTCACAGAGACCCAGCGGGAGCTGTGCAGTCTGCATAGTATATGTAGGAATAGCTGTGAGTGTGGTTTTCGCAAGGCAACATCGACCTGCGAAGGAGAGACTTCTGGCTGCCCAACTGTTAATACGGCTGTCCACTCGATTCAAGATATCAACATAAGTTCGTTTATTAACTCTCGAGTGGATGATGGAAACTCCTAAATACCTTCCAAGATCTGTCGTTTCTTTAAAGGCTCCGATTCTTATCACCTTCTTCCTCATTCTTCTGGGGACACTAGCAGAGAAAAAGATTTGTGTCTTCTTTATAGAGATAGCCTGACCCGATGCCTCGCCGAATCTTTTAAAGCATTGTTTGATGATTCTCATTTGCTTACCTGATGCTTTGCTGAAAAGGATGAGGTCATCTGCGAAGCACAGGTGGGAAAGTTTCAGTCTGCTTCTCCCAATGGATACATGTTTCCATTCATTGCTATGGACAAGGTGGTTGATCATTTGACTAAGCCGCTCGATGCACAACACGAAGATGTACGGCGACAGAGGGTCTCCCTGGCGTAATCCCCTGCTTGCTTTGAAAGGTTTTGTAAGAGATCCATTCCATAAAACTGAGCACTCGCCTGTAGTGATCGAATTCATGATGTACCTGGCGATATTAGGAGGCAGGTCAAGCTTCTGTAAGGTATCATTCACGAACTCCCATGATAGCTTATCGTAAGCTTTAGATAAGTCAATCTTGATTGCCATATACTTGGCCCCCTTCTTCCTTTTCATCAAATGAATAACCTCTTGAGTCATAGCTATATTATCAGTGATGCGCCTACCCGACACAAAGCTGCTCTGCGAGGGCCCTATCCATGTATGCAAATAATCTTTGATTCGTTCCACGATAATCTTGGAAGCAAGCTTAAGACATATGTTATTTAAAGAAATAGGGCACAGCTGCTCGCATGATTCATGATTTGGAACCTTAGGGATCAGAACAATTGTAGCGTTGCACAGATCGTTGCTTAGTTTCTGCCCAGCTAGCGCATGGGTTAAAGTATTCATCACTGATTTCTTAATGATTGACCAGTTCTTAAGGAGTAACAAGCCATTAATTCCATCCGGTCCAGCAGCTTTATATGGATTCATTGCTTTCAGAATAGTAAAAACTTCAGCCTCGCTTGGAACAGCACCCACGCGCCGCTTCTGGCTGTCATCAAGATGTGTGAAATCAACTGGTATGTCAGCTATGAACCTGTTGCGCGTATTAACAGTCTCTGTAAGGATCTGTTGGAAATGCTCGCAGACCAGGTTCTGAAGGTCGATTTCAGTAGAAATCCATGTACCCTCCTCATTTTTAAGCTTAGCAATGGTATTGTGTCGCTTCCGTTGGTTAATGTAGACGTGGTAGCACTTGGAATTCACATCCCCATTCTTTAACCAATTCAAATGACTCTTTTGTTTAAGCTCTTCCTCTTCAGACTTAAGAATCTCATTCAACTCTGCCTGCATGGAGATATAAAGATTATCGGTAATAGAGTTGTAAGAGGAGGCGAGATCCTTCTCTAGGTTACTGATGTTTCTAAGTAACTGGTTCTTCCGTCTGTTCTGGCTTTGCGTCGCGGCTCGGTCCCATCAGATTATGTCCTCCTTCACTTCGTTCAAGGAAGTGTTAAAATTGTTATTGCTCCGCCAGTTTGATTGCATGAGGTTTTTGAAGTCCTTATTTGTCGACCACTTTGCCTTAGCGATGAAGCGTATAGGGTGATCCTTCTTCTTATTAGATCTGACAAGAATTGAGCAGTGGTCCGAAGGCACTCGGGGGAGATGAACTACACAGAATTGGGAAAGCCTCCGTATGAAGATGTCATTCGCCACCGCCCTATCGAGACGTTGCTGCAGCATACCCCTCTTGAACGTGAATATGGGTCCCAAGAATCCCAGATCCGTGTCTCGTGGAACGTCCTTGCCTAAGCATAATTATAGTGGTTTGAGCCACTCCTTTCCTCCGGGTTGACAGTTGCGTTGAAGTCGCCAAGAGCTACCCAAGGTAGGGCGAAACTTTTCCCCATCTTGATTAAATGCTTCCACAGAAGATTTCTTGTAGTGATATGAGGACTGGCATAGATAAAAGTAATCAACGTCTTCTTGTTTAGGCAGCAGGTTACAAATTGCCTATGGTAGTTGATTATATCAATGTTGCACTCATGGGCGTTCCAGCAGATCCAGATCTCACCAGAGAATCCGCTAGCCTCACTAGAAGAAAACTAACTTTGTGTAAGGGTTGTACCCAGAAAATGTGTAAGGGTCATATTCCTAACTGTAATCAATTACACTGATAACCCTTGCACAAAGGGACCAGTCCGTTTGTGCAAAAAAAGTGAAGGGCCTGGATTATTTCACAAGTTTGGACGGCCTGGATATCTTCATATGAGGGCAAAAACCTCATGATGTCTGTGTAGGCCCTCTGCCCTTTCCCCTTCCCAGTTGTGCGGCGTCTGTGTGTGGCCGCCTCCCTTCCAACTTTTTCGCCAATCGGAGTAGCAGAAATTCTGGTGAAGCGCTTCTCCCTTGAGCTGCCGCAAGCCGAACATCATCTCGTTCGTTCCAGAACCATCCTCACCACCGGTTCCGCGACCTTTGCCTTCCTCTCTTCATCATTCATTCTAAAAATTTCTCCTTCCCCGTTTACTTCTTCGTCCAAGTGCCCCCTTTCTCGCCGCTCCCCTGTTCTACCTCTTCCACCTCCTTGTCATTCAGTATATGTTTTGTGACTCTGATGTAAGCAGGTTCTCGGCAGAAGGACACCAGAATCAAGATACACCAGCGGAGTGGAGGGATGACAAAGATTCTAGACACCATGTCTTGAGGATCAGATTCCAAACCATTCATTCCAGTTCGCTGGATCCATTCAACAGGTTTGACTCTAGGGCGTCTTTGTCATCATACTTCTGAATTTTTTATGCATCGCCATGTTAAATCAAACTCCTCCCTCTCATTTAAATCGTATAGGAACCTAACTTAGAAATCAATCATCCTGAAGACTAGAACTCAAACTCTAATCAGATAGATGGTTTTTAAGTTGTGGCTGATTGGAGAAATATTAATTACGACTTTCCATATTTATATTTTATTGCAGCTGAGTATATTTTTCATTTAGTCATTACATATATGAAGTTTTTATTTTGTTGAGTGAATTGTGTTGCATGGTTCGGCTTCTTAGGCACATACAATTATGAGTACCACTATGGAACATAAATAGTGTTGGGTTGAATTTTGCAGAACAAGTAACTAGAAGATGTTAGTAGTGAATCAAATTTTGCTTGTACTTTGTTGATTCAAGATTGTTATTCATATGTTGTTACCGTAGGATTTCTTTGTATTTCTCCTCAGAGAGACAAGGAGAATACCCATATGACATTTAAATAAAAATGATGGTACATGTGTACTCATCTAAGTATCTTTTTTCTTCTAATTTCATTTCCTTGTATATGTGTGTTCTCATCTCAGTAATTTTTTCTATTTCCTAGAAAACAAAACCATATTGCCTAAGATGCTATGTTCTCATTTCACTTCTAATTTTGTTTCCTAGTACATGTGTGTTACACTTCTTTTGGGATACAACTTATCAATTGATTTCGCAATGTTGCATATCTGCTATTCAAAACTTACTATTTTTCTTTTGGGTTTTGTGCTGTAGGTTTTCTAGTAACTCATAACAAAAATTACCGCTTTTTTCCATTGATCCATTTGTTGTGGCTTCCTTTCCCCTAGATGTCAGTGAAGGATCATTGTGTTGCCACATGTTGCTTTCTTAAGGCAACCCATTTTTGTGCCAGAGGAACATACAATCACCGCATATGGGAATCTTGGACCTCTATTGTGAATAACAAGAAAACATAGAGATTAGATGTACGTCACAAGATTAGATGCAGGCTAAATTAGGTAATACTCATCTTGTTTTTTATCATTTTTTCCATGCATACTTTTTTGCCACCTCTTGTGTGCTCAATGTTAGATGGTGGCAATTGCAAAATATGAATATAAATTTATTTGTATGTGGATTTTTTGGTTACAAACGACCACATATGATATTTGCCATTCAAATAAATCAAAATTTTAAAGAACAAATGCGTAGTTGTAAAGTCTTCCTTGCCTTGCCCACTGGCTCTTATTCAATCTCCCTTTTGATGCAGATCAACTATATTTCCTATATCTCACCATGCAATCTAGAATCAAGCAAAAATATTCTAACATATGCGATCAATATCTAGTTGCTTGCCCCTAAGTGCCCAACAATGGCATGGATGGAAGCAAGCTAGTTAAAATATCTATGGGGTAGACTTTAGGAACTGTAGATATTTTTACATTATGGTAAATTCATTATCTTGGTAGGGATAATATGGGTTCTTGGGTGCTTCTCGAGATTTACATATTGATCCCATACAAGTTTTATTTTGCCACTTCACCAAATTGGCTAAAAAGAATGGTTCAATGAGGTGTTCGCTATGCTATCATTCTATCCTTGTTTTGTTTTTTGTGACACCTTAAACATTATGTAGTATTCATAAGTCATTAGGTTGGTAAAATAGAAGAAAACACTTGAACATGGAACATGACCTCATTCTTTTCTTCGTAATAACTCACTCTTTTATGTAATGAAGCCTTGTTCTTCCTATGTGAAACTTGAATATGCAAATTGCACATAAACCAATATTTTCCCCTAGAGTTGTGTTGTTTGTATATTCTATATGACTTGTACAAATATTCTTTAGTGTAGTTTTCTATCCAATTCATAATATAAGGAATTTTTGAATGGCTGTTGGATTGTAGAATATGATGGATGGACATTTGGGAAGAGGACTTATAAGTACATCAATGATTCTTCTCATCAATTGAAAGACATAGTCTCTCTCAAGGTTAGAAATATCTATAATTCTATACAACCACCACATGTCAAGTTGACAACATTACATTATGGGTTTTGTAGATACAACCATTTTTCTTATAATACTCATACTAAAGGTAATATATGTATCAAATTACATAATGTTATGGCTTAATGCACACACCTTGTTTGTATTGAATATTCCATTTTTTTTTCTTTTATTTTCTTAGAATGTGTTATCCATAACATAATCATGGTTTAGTTCCTTCCTCTTTTTATTTCTGTGATTATTTACCCTAGAATTGTTAAATCACAATGCAAACTGTTGTTTCCTTAACACGTCTAGCTATAGGCTTAGAATGGATACATTACTTATCTAACTATGTTGTCTACCCTCCTCTGTCTACTGAGAGGTGCATGGGTCAGCTACCATGCCTGTGGATGAGATACAGGTTCTCCGCCTGAGCCACAATTGAGTCCCTAGAGGTGCATGCTTCAGATGCCTGAGGTGAGGCCACTGGCAGCACTAGTGCTTGGCCGAACCAGTTTTCTTCTGGTGTCATGCTCCAGGTCACCACGATTGTGAGGCCAGGCGGCAGGTCAGGAGGCATTCCCCTACTGTTGGAGATCGGTGTTTTCGTTGCCTCTAGTGTGGACGCTGGAAACGGTGATGTTCGGCCTCGATAACGTGCTTGACGGTGTTGTTCGGCCTCAATAACGTGCTTTCTCTGTACGAGTCCTGGTCACATGGTGAGGATGTTCCGGGTGCACAACTTGGATGGTCCAACTCTACCATCTAAGGTAGGGGTCCTATCAATGACTGAGTCTGATGTCTCTAGCATAGTTGTATAAGCGTCCAAGCGGCCGGGCGTTGCCCATGGACGCCCAGACATCCTAGGCGTTCCTAGGCGTTTTTTTTATTTCATTATTTTTCATTAATATATATACTTTATATATATAATTATTTACATATTATAATTATATGCCTAGGTGTTGCACTTGAGGAGGATGAAAAGGGAGGGAACAACAACAAAGAAGAATAAGAAGAAGGCAGGGAAAGAGGAGGCAGGGGAAGAAAAGGCTTGGGAAGAAGAGGCGGGGGAAGGAGGAAGGGGAAGAGGAGGCAAAGGAAGATAATACAATGGAAGACAGCAACAAAGAAGAAGAAAAAGGAGAAGGGGAAACAGGAGGCAGGGGAAGAGGAGGCCGGGGAAGGAGGAAGTAAACGAGGAGGTAGGGGAAGAGAAGGCAGAGGAAGACAGAAGTGAAGAAGAAGACAGGGGAAGAGAAGCACAAAAATATGGGCCGAAGGAAGAGTAGGAGGCCAAAAATGATGAGGTCGACGCTAGCTGCACCAGTAGTAACACAAAAAAGAAGGAAAAAGGGGAGTTGTCAACAACAACAGTAGTAGTAAAAAAGAAAAGAAAGGAGGACCATAAAGAGGAAGCATGGGAGGAGGAAGAGGAGAAGGGGAGGAGGAGGAGGGGATAGCAGTAAAAAAACAAAGAAGAAAAATGACTAACCTTGAAGTCGTCCAACTCCTGCTGGTCGCTCCTTACTTCACGTAAGGTTCTGTTGCTGCTCCTTGCTTCATGCAAGGGTGGATGACTACGCACGGCGAAAACAGTCTGTGATGGAGCGGTAGTAGTTCAACAGATGTTGAGGGTGGGATAGATAAAAGGGTTAAAATATAGAGGTTTAGGATTTATTAGGATTCATATTTATATTTTAGAGTAGGATTTAGTATAATATAATACTAACAGGAATTATACTTAACGTAGGATTTAGATTTTGATTTAATATATTATAATACTAATAGGAATTATTTTTCTTAATGGGCCTTGATTTAGTGGGCCTGACGCCTGGGCAGGTCGCCCAGTCCGCCTAGCCCGCCTAGATACAACATTACCATTGGGCGCCCAACTGTAGAGGACCTAACGGACGCCTGGCCTGCCTGGGCGCGCCTAAGCGCCACCTGGGCAGCTGCCCGTACAACACATGTCTCTAGAGGGTTGTCTAGGCGTGCTAAGGCAAACTTCCTTGCGAGATGTGTACATGACTTAGTCGATGCCTGTAGACGTTTGAGGCATCGATGTCTCGGTGATTTCCTGGCACCCCGGTGGGGTGATGCTTACACATGATCACAGACTTAGAGTTCTGATGGTTGTTGCAGCTCATCGATAGAGGTGGTGGTAAACAACCCAGATAGCGATGGTCATGGTAGCGAGACTGATGCGGATGATAATGACTTGGTGGGCTCTTTAGGTGGCTTTGATGGAAGGAAAAGGAGAGCCGGTACCGATGTTTCTTTTTAGGAAGGTTTGGTATGATGATGAGATGTGTTGTTCGGATGGGGTGTTGTGCGTGGAGGGGACCTTTTGATGTAGTCACTTGTGTAGTAGCAATGGAAAGGAGTGGCTAGGCGGCGGGAAACAACATCGCTGCTTAGCGACAGCCACAAGGGCCAATAGCCAGGGATCAACGACGCGATTAGGAATGATATGAACGACGATTGGAAGATATGTAGTCGACGTTGGTTGTTCTGGTGGTAGTAGTGAGTGGCCAGTAGTTGATGGCGGCAGGAGTGGAGGGGGCTGGTTGTTGTGCTAGCAGTGTGTAGAGGACCAATAGACATAGACGACAAAGCGATATGATCAATGGATAAAAAGAAAGGAGAAGATAGAGTCACGAAGATCATGGAATAGCCTGCGGGCAGCCAACCCACTAGGAAAAAGGATGGCCGTCTGCCAGCTACATCTCAGTTCGATTTCTCTCTCTCACGTACAATGGCGGCTCAAGGATCACTGCTATGATACCATCTTAGAAAGCAAAAGATAGCTATGCGTTGTATTGAATAGAAGAAACCCTTCTCCTATAAATAGGAGGACATGGAAGCGTACAGACATAAGACTAACCCTAATGGGCCAAGACACTTGGGCCCATATAACAAAGACACTAATAACAATAATAAATAGACTCTCTAACAAATGTTATTAGTATTTGACTTATGTGATTCTTGTCACTTATGAAATGCATGAATTGAAGCTCAAGAAAAGTCCAATGATATGATTCTCTTGAAGCACATGCCCACACCTCACAGACAAATATTTCATCATTTCATAGCCTCATTTGTCAAACTGTGTAAGAGTGATTTAAAATCAGGGTGCAGAAGGCCCATTGTCAGGATAATGAATCACATGTGTGGCTTATTGATCCTACATACTCGTCTTTTGGGATGTAATATGTTTGGATGAACTTAAGATTTTTGGCTGATTCTTATTTATTTTTATTGCTAATTCGTAGGTATGAAGTTCTTGCATTATTTGTTTGTCTAATGATCTAGAGGTTGATCTTCATGATAGATTTTGGAAATCATACCATTTGACAATGCCTTATATTTTCATGTATCTTTATGCAGGATGCCTTTTATAAATGAGGACAGAGCATGAGATGAAGTGGCAAATAATTGCTATTTAATCTTGATATAAATACTTCTAGTCCTTTGTTTCTCTGGGACATGACATTTATTAAAATGAGGTAGCAAATCAGCTAAGTTGTCATCCTTATACTAACTCAATGATCCACCTAGTGGGGCAGTTATACATCCCTGTATTTTTCATTATATTTTTATTTAATTGTGCCATGAAGATTTATTTGTATATCTCTTTGATTCCAATTTTCATTTTATGCTTGTAGTATTTTATAAAACTGTGTAATTAGAACACCAATTATTGACATGTCCATTTCAGCTAAATAATTTCAATATCCTACAATCAACTTTGGTAGTGCACAAGAAACTTGTAGATTTTCTTTTCATATAGTGTAAATGTGGCATTAGAGTTCAATTCTAGGATATCCTGCTTTGAAATTGAGGGGGAAAAGCATATGCATCCTATGTAACATGTGTCTCCTTACAATTAGAATGATTAGAGGTGTAACATGTACCAATATAATTTGAAAGGTATAATGACTGATCCATCACACTCTTTCTGTTGGTAATAGAGGAGTAAATGACAACAATAATATAGCCACATATTGCACATGAAGTTTACTCCCACGACATTTCTTGAATGAGATGCATTTTGTTCTTGTCATCTATATTGAATACCCTTTTTTGTGATGTAATTTGACTCTGGTGTATTTTCTAATTCTTAACTTCATATCAATGGGTATAGGAAACCACCACTTGCCTCAGTTTTTTAGCTTGTTATGATGGTTCATTTTCTGGAGTCTGACCAATGCTAATCAACTCTAATTCTCACTCTCCAAAGGGTAAAGGAGTCTAGTTAGATTGTTACTCTATACAAAAAAATAAATTACTTTTTCCCAGGTGTGGGCATGTGCTTAATTACTTATTGTTTCTCTATTCTAACTTCATGCACATTCTGCAGTACTTCGTATAGTAATAAACCTAGAAAGTGTTATAATATGCAAGAATTATTAATGTTCTCAAATTATTGTTGAATGCAATGCTTGCTTTTATGTAAAGGAAATCTTTGGCATGCTTGTTTCTCACATATTTGTATGTTTCAAGCATAAACAATTTCACATAGGTGCACACATGACTTATATGAACTAGAAAAAACAATCTAGTAACAATTGTATTTGCGGTTTTTATCACCTATGCATGCACACTATTCATAATTTTCCCATAAACTACGATCTTATACATCTATAAGTTCCACTTTATTCTGTTCTCAGGTTGACATGATGACATTAGCATGAAAAGAGACTCCTTGTGTATATAGTCAGCTTGTCCTTGCTTCTCCAAATGGACTTGGCTGCCCAAGAATGTGATCACATTGTCAGCTAGAATGATCTGCCCCATGTTGTGATATTGCATGCGCTTCATCTCTATTAATTTAGAAGTACGTATGATGTACAGAGTACACTCCAAAATACCCCAGGAACCTGCAGTTTGCGTTGTCTCAAATCTTCTGGTTCGTGAAAATCCTAGCCATCAGGAAAAAGGGACATCTGTGAGATCATGTCGTCTTACATATAGAAGGATATTGCTGCACCTTGTGCCTCTATGCTTATATATTAGCTCTAAAATGATGTGTTAGGTTGGAAGGAAATCATGTCTCGATTTATATTTCCTGTCATCTTCAAGTCAGTTTAGCTCTTGCTGCTCAATGAGAAGAAAATGTGAAAGACACAAAGTAGTAGTGGTATTCTAGTCCTACAATTGGCGAGATATCTGATGGGTTCATTTAGCATGTCCTGGTCTCATCAAGCATGTCATGTATCTGTTGTATATGCATTAGCTTTAATTTTTCCCGAGCTATCATTTGTATTTCTTCTAGGGGCAAGGGGCTATGTCCTCCCCAGTGTATATATATTTTTCAAAGCAATGAGGATTGACATTTGAGAATATTAAAAGCTCCAGATTTGGAACATCGTTAAGTTCAATACATCGTTAAGTTCAATTCATTGTAATATCGTTTTAAGCAATGAGGATTGATATTTCTAATGTACACATGCGGTGTTCATCAATGTTCATTCAGTTGCAGAGACGTATGACCCAGCAGGTTTTGATATTATTTTTTATTCGTATCCATCTATATGTGTAAGGGTTGTCGTCCTAACACAATGGGTTGGGTCCAGCAGATTCTGATATTGTATTTTATTCAAGTGCAACTCTTGTATAAGGGTTGTCACCCAAACACAATGCTTTGTGCGATGGCATTTTGCATAAGACTCTTTGTGTAAGGGTCCTATAATGTTCAAGGGTCGTCACCCCCACACATTTCAATTGTGTTAGGGTCGTAACTCAAACAGAACGTCTGTTTTGTAGTAGTGCCTCTACTCTAAAAGAGTTTGAGAAACCAAGACTCTTAATGGCAGTTGTGGCTTTGTCACCGCTAATCCATGGCTCAAGGATACCAATCACCTTGGGTTTGTATTGGTGTATGTGTTCCTTTAGGACCCTCTTGCTTTCACTTCTAGCTATACCTTTGATGTTCCAACACAGAACGTCGAGCATTGCTCTGGAAAAGGAAGATGGACTGTCTAGTTAGGCGTTGTTGTCAGGTGCTTGGTTCTCCTTTTCCGCACCATGTTCACCCTCCGTCATATGAACTTCATCCTCGGCTAGGTTTGTTGGATCATCCATTACCGAGGCCTTCTGTTGTCTGCTGCTCCTGCGTGGATTCTCCTTTGGATGTATAGAACGTATTCTCCCTTTCCTTTTCATTTTGGTCGAATTACCTTTGGTCCTGCGGTTGTCTGTAATATGTAGAGCTGCTATAGCATCGTTAACTTCCGCTATTTGTGATGGCACTACTTCCTTAGCTTGTCTATGCAGACTCTCTCCTGTGACGACGGGGCTGTCTACAAGTTCGACGTTGATCACCTCCACCACCTCGTCTACGCCAGGGCTGACTGCCATGTTCTCCTCCTTGCGTGCGAGTTCTCCGCCTGCATATTGGTTATGTCCCCAAGTGCAACATGTACTTTGGTTGAGCCTGTAGTCGTCTTCTTTTTCCAAATTTTGTTGCTGCTTCGAGCTGTCGGACTACTTCCTGCTGTAGCTTCTCCTGGATTTTCCGTGGGTATAGAGTCAGAGCTATTTTCATCACCAAGCATAGCAAATATGTTAGTTATATCAGAGTTGTTTGCCGCTGTGGTGTCCATCTGTGTCCCCTTCGAACGCCTACCACCCTTTTTCCTCTGTGTTTGCCACTGGTGTCTCTCTTGGCTGTGTCCCGTCATCCTGCTTGTGGTTTGTTCGTCACCGGTTGTTTCCTGCACTTGATCAGATGTAAACTCAGACGTGCAGTCCTTGGAGATATGGCCTTCCTCACCACATCTAGCACAGGCCCAAGGGAACCCTTCGTAAACAACCTCGTACTCCATTTCGTTAATGAGGATTGACGGAATGAATGGCTTTGTGGTGTCTATTTCCAGAACCAGTCTTGCAAATTTGCTACGGGATCGGTTTGACGTGTGTGTATCTACTTTGATCAACCTGCCCAGTGCCAAGCCAATGTAGCTGAATATCGTGGAGACGTACATATGAAGGGGCAGATTTAGGATTCATACCTATGTGACGATCAGTTCGGGGGTTTCTACCTTCGGCTTGAAGGTTGGGAACCAGTCCCAGACCAACAGGTTCCGCCCAAATATCTTCCATGGACCTCCGGTGAGCGCTGCCTCATGATCTTGTTTGCAAGAAAGTTGCACCACGTAATGCCCTAGGTCGAGCTCATACATGTTGAATCTTCCTACTATCCGCCAGAGCATTTTCAGTCTGTCCCTTAGGGTCATGTACCCTATTTCAGCCCCCAGCAGTCTCACCACCACCGCGTATCTCCACGGCTTGACTAAAGTATCCTCCGCTTCTGGTAGGATGGAAAGGGATGGAACACCCTCCTCTTCCGTTAGGGTTACAGCCGTCTCCGGCAAGCAGTCCTCGAACAGTTTCTCCACAAACCCGCTTGGGTGACAGGAAGCGTTCTGCCCCGAGACGATTGCGCTGAACGAAGCATGGCGGGTGGTTTCGTTTGCCGTCTGCGAGTTTTTGTTCACGATCGGCTGTTCCTTCTCCATGAATGACTCAGTCTGTATCGTCGTGTCCTTTGCTACAACCTGGCCGCTCTGATTGCCGCGATCCGAGCGTCCTTATCCCCGCATCCCAGTGACCTGGAATTCTATGCCGAGCTCCGGTATCGAGAGACCGGTCGTCTGTCTGGGTTGTGACTTCTCCATGACCGCCTCTTCAGTTTCGTGATCTCCGAGATTCATGCCTGCGAGTCCATCCTCAGGATCCGTCTCTCTAGCATCACCAACGCCGCCGTCGCCATTCCCCCCTCGTCCCCCTCTCCCCCTGGGTTTCATCGCCTCCTTATACACCATTTGTGCAGGGTTTGTGCCACCATAATAATAGAATTCTTGGCAATCACCTCCATGAACAACATGCCCGATTAATAACACATCATGCAATCTTACCATTAATGGGCCCCACAGTCTCCCACATGGCACACACAATCAATTTTTCATGATCTATCTTAGAAACTTCTCAGGTGCACAACATGAAAGGCCATGTGCACAACATACCATCTCGCATAAGTGAAAAAATATAAAGAAGGAAATTAGTTATTGGAAGATATATCTTATATATTATGGTTCTAACGTGGAGATAGTGGGGGAGGCGACTCCAAAGAGTAAGAAGTTCAAAGGAATAAGAAATAAGGAATTGGTAGTGGATATCTCCTTCTCCAATCCTTAGAAGAACATAGAGCAGTGTTGATGTAGAGGATATCTCCTCTAATATAGTTGTATCTCATTTGTTCCCTTATATAGTTATGTTTTCTTCTAGTTACTCCATGAAAACTCTCAATTTTGTGATTCTAACCTTTTAGGGGCATAATCCACAATTATGGAGTAATCTCCATTGTATTTGGTGCATAAATGAAAATTATTGATCAAGTGATGACAAAAATTTCCAGTGTTTCAAATTTCCCCTCTTGTTTCTCTAATTATTGTTAATTGTGCATGATAATCAATGTCCACAATTTTCTATATCCTGAAATTGGTACCTTGAATGAATTACAATTTTAATTGAAAATAACTAGAGCTTTAACCATCACTAAATGAGATTGGTTATGTTCTTTTGCACGCTATAGTCTCCTAGTTCAATAAATGAAGGTAAATTTATGATTATCCAAGAGCAATATAAGAGAGCATAAATTTAGTGTTAGGTTAATTTGTTAAAAAAAAGTAAATCTAGCTACCTATGCAAACAATATGAGAAAATTATCAACTGTAATGTTGTGTGAGATGTGGACATGAGATAATGATATATGTTTTGTATACTCTTTCATCATAGGATTAAAAGGTGTCTAGGTACCAAATGCATCTTTGAACTTGATAACTTGAAAAACACTCGTGATAATATTTACTTAAATTTTAGTATTTAATCAATCAACCAAATTTCTCCCATGCAAATTACATGTTCAATTAGAATTGTGTTCCCATTGAATTTCTTTGTCTATGTCTAGATTCGAACCAAATGATGTCTACTTGTGATCATAATTACTGTGGGTGGAAATGAGTTACTTTACTTTTATTATTGATAACACCTTTTGTACACATCAATTATACCTTGTCTCTCAAAATACCACCAAGTTATTGATAGTGAATAGATCTGCCATTTCTTGAAATCTCTCTTCTGATTTATTTTCTTATTTATTACCAATGTCTACTATTTAGGAAGGATGTCATTCCCCATTGTGCTATGGCTCGAATCCGTAGTCAATCCTTGTACAAATCTTTCCATTTTCCAATTTAATAATGTTATTTTCTCGCCTACTACGGATCCCATACTACCTCTATTTTGTCAAAAAAATATTGCGGAGACAGGATGTAACATCCCAGGATTTGAGGCCTTGGATAAGTTGATCTTAAAAGGAATGATTGGACTACCCATATCACCAAGGTGTACCTCCTTTTCTGGGAACCCATCACTAAAGAACTCCATAGTTAAGCATGCTCATCTTGGAGTAGTACTGGGATGGGTGACCTATCGGGAAGTTGATCCTGGCATGCACGTGAGTGAGGACAAAGTGCACAGTTAAGGCTAGTGGTGGTCTGTGGGGACAGTCGTCATTCCTGAAACTCTACTAGAGCGTTGGGAAGTGGGCCCGAGTGTTACAAATTGTATCAGAGTCATAACCCCTCCAGTAGGTGAAGGCCCACATGGGCATGTGGCATGCCAGTCTTGATCCGTACGGTCCAAGCATGTAGGAAAGGGATGTCCATGGTAGACGTAGCCACCCTTACGCTGGTATTCCATGATTGGGAGCTGGGTGTCCATGGGTCATTGTGGGTCTGCACTAAAATGGGGTCAGATTATGAGGCCATATAGTTGAGCCTTGACAAGGACATCAAGAGTCTAAGTGGGGGAGATTGTAACATCCCAAGATTTGAGGCCTTGGATAAGTTGATCTTAAAAGGAATGATTGGACTACCCATATCACCAAGGTGCACATCCTTTTTCGGGAACCCATCACTAAAGAACTCCATAGTTAACCATGCTCATCTTAGAGTAGTACTGGGATGGGTGACCTATCAGGAAGTTGATCCTAGCATGCGTGTGAGTGAGGACAGAGTGCGCAGTTAAGGCTAGTGGTGGTCTGTGGGGACAATCATCATTCCTAAATCTCTACTAGAGCATTGGGTAGTGGGCCCGGGCGTTACACAAGATTTGAACTTGTGACCTCAAGGCTCAAGTATATTCTACAGGAGGACATCTCATGGTGATTGGGGAGATGGAGGATCATCATCCGGAGGAAGGGGCCAGCTTGAGTATACACATTGTAGAAAGAAGGGTCACTACAAAGAGATATGCTACAAGCTTCATGGCTACCCTCCTAAGCCCTCCTTTCTAAGCCTCATCCCTATTAAATAAAATTACGAACACTCTACTCATTAGATTAAAATGAGTGACGAGGAGTACAATCAAATTCTATAGTATTGAGCATCCTATTAGGCATCTTTCTCAGTCGCCACATATGCTTACAAATTTGGAGCTTTGATGACATTTAGAGCATGCATATCTCAATATACCCATATGTGTTATTCTTCTTGGGTTCTTGACTTAGGTGTAACACATCACATTACAAGTATATCATGCCTTACCTCCATCTTATCTACTACAAAATTTAATTCATCCAAAGTCCCCATTGTTAATAGCTCTTCAATTTCCATTCAAGGGATTGGAGCAATTTCACTTATTTAAGCGCTAACCTTCCAACAAATTTGTTTGTTGCATTATTTTCATTTAAATGATAGTCAACTCATAAATGAACAAAATGCTTAAACATCCATTAATTTTGGCCTTGGTCATTGTTTTATACATTATCTCTAGAAGAAGATGGTGGTTGGTGGTGGGTATGAGGAAGTTGGTTTGTATTATCTGAGAGAAGTACTCCAAAGGCTGGCGTGGTTGCATCTCTACTCAATATCCATAGTTGTTTAGGTCATTACCAATTGAGAAACTTCATATTTTGAACCCTCCATTTTCCATATTATCTAAAATTCATTGTGACAATTGTTACTTAGGTAAGAACAATATATCCATTTTAGGTACTTTGATTGTACATGTGTTGATTCTATCTTTCATATTGTTCCCTATTATGTATGAGCGTCAAGTAAGGACTCTTTAAAACTCGTATGTTGATTTTTTTTTACATTTATTCATGATTTTTAATAAAAACTTGATTATATTTAAGGAAAGATCATTTCAAAATGTTTTGATTGCTTAAAGCTTTGTTTTTGAGTTTGAAACCAATTTTTCATGAAAGGTTTGCATCCTTTGCACAAATAATGCTAAAGAATTTTTTTCATGCTCTAACTTTCTTTCTATAAATAAAGGGTTTATTCCCTAAGTCATTTTGCCCTCATAATCCTATGAAAAATAGTATCATCAAAATCAAAAATAGGCATATCATATGCCACCATATTTTTTGGAAAAATAAATTCTTGTTTTAGGTTTTATATTCTAAATGGTTCTTGTATGTGGTTCCACCTAAGATATTTGGATGCATTTCTCTGTTCATGCTCTTGGCGTTGGTCATGAAATGATCAATCCTCGAGCAACTAAGTGTGAGTTTCTAAGATATCCTCAAATATTTTGTAAAATGTCTAAGCATCGATTTCATCAATCTTGTGATGTAACATTTTTTGAAGAAACTCATGCCTTGGATAATCTATTGTTGTTTCTCATGATGCTATTTTTTTTGAAGATTCTCTTTCTTTTATAATGCTTGATGACCATATTCCTTGTGTATCCCATGTTTATCCTAATCCTCAACCCACATATCATTAACCTAACCTTACAAGTCTAATGTATACTCTAAAACATGTACAAGAATACCCGAACCAACTCAACCCTTCTCCAATCTCTACTCTGAGGATCTCTTTGTTCAACTTGTTATTTTTGATAGGCCCATTGCCTTACATAAGAAAAACTGGTCATGTACATTACTTCACGTTCCTAATTTTATTTGTTATGCTTGATTATCAGATTCTATGTTGTATTTATTATTGATGTTTCTTTTGTCCATATACGACATATTATATTAATCAGACTAAGTTACATAGGTTGGTGGCAATCTATGGAAGATGAGATGGTTTCTCTTTTGGGAAATCATACTAGGATTCTTGTGCACGCTCCCTCCAACAAAGTAGTATTTGGCTATAGGTGGTCTTCTCACTCAATGTTGATCTCAAAAGTACTATTTGTATGTTGAAAGAAATACAAATATTAAAAGGCTACATGCAAGTATATGTAAAGGATCACCTAAATACTATCTATTGGGAAATATGGTGACAAAGCAGGCAACGAAAACAAAAAACTATCTGTCATATTTCTCATTAACCAGTGGATCAGGTCAATAACTATGTAATGGAAAGGATGGTTTGCAAGGTCATACCTGGTCCTGGAGAAAGTCCAACGACAATTCCCTCGTTGCAATATGTAGCTTTCTTCAAGTCGCACTCAAAAAATGTCTGCGTCGACCTCCTAGTTGATCACCATAGATAGTAGGTTGATGTTGTCCTCCTAGAAGGAAAAGGATCCACACCTCTACATTAGTCCTCACGGACCCCCAAGAACTATTGTTGTTCTAGTAGAACAACCAGGAAGGAGTTCTTCCTCTCCATTGGTGTACTATTCACCAATTTGCTCTCCTACAATTGTTCTCCCTTGCTATCCTTCCCTTTGTCGGGTAGGACTTTCTCGAGTTCTCTCTGTTACCACAACTAGAGAAGACAAGCAATTGTTAGAGGCAACTGAGTTGTGTCTGAGAAGTTCCCAGTACCCTCTATTTATAGGAGGGTCAGGGTTAGGGTTCCCAGCCTGAGTGGGAGTTGAAGGAACTAAAATTTCAACAATATTCACATCATGTGAGAGGAGAAACAGTTGGTTCACAAATGAACCAATCGATTGGCATGTGAACCATCCAGTTCAACTTTGAGAACTGATCATTTCATCATGTTGCCCAACTAAAATTGTATTGAAGATTAATATCTAATTTAATGAATAACATGACATCAAAACAAATCCGTGAATTAATCAAATTGATCCACCAACATCTCTGTTCACAACCTAAGATGGACGGTTCATGGACCTAAGCCACCCAGTTCACTTCCTGAACCAGTCACTATCCAAAATTGTTAAAGTTGGTTCAATTTACCGGGCACACTAAAACGGTTAGTTCAACACTTGAACCAGTAAGTTCACTTGTCCATTTAGTCAACTTTTGACCAATGTCATTTAAATTGAATACCAAACTCCTTCGTAATCAAGTTTAAGCCATATTCATGAAGGTAAGTCCTATTCCAAGTGTATCCTATGTGTGTGACCCTATAAGTTCCAATATACATTGGCAGTGAATGTCCATAACTCATTTATGACATCACAAGCAAAGAGAGGTGCCTAGTCACACATCATTTCTACCCAAGTAATCTAAAATGTTGTGAACAACTTTAACCTAAAATCTATGATAGGTGTAAGAATGATTGTATAATTCCTTTGTCTCTGATATCCATGTTTAACTCGAGGCATGAAATCATCATCCTTTCAATTTTCAATCCATATTCCTTGAACTAGAGAAAATTGTTTGAGATATATGCGACCTCAATATAATATATTGATTCACCTGTGCATGCACATGCTTCTCTTAGTCTCGCTTATCAAGTGGCCAGGATATCAAATTCCAGTAGGAGGGACAAATCCCATATACATCACTCACCATCATCCCCATGTATCATAGTGCATCCAATCATCACCTTTATGTCAATCCTTATTCAGGATTACGACGGATGATGTCATAGTACACCAAACAAAATGCAATATGTGTAGTGATTTCAGGTCTAAGAACCACAATCACCACCTTCACTATGAGAGATGACTATGACCACCAATTATGGTTTCTATGTGTCACTCTTAAGGGGGTATGTCCTATACATTATTCTCTAACAAGTATCTATGCGCTTGGTTCAATATCACATATCATGACTGATGAGATTTTGTCATCAACCAACACACACCACAGTCTTGTTTCTTATTATTGTCTATTACCCTTCCACAATAATAGTTGAATAGGGACATAACAATAATGTATATACTCTTATCATTTATATGATCTCATTGTCTATGTCACACACCTTAAGACATATGTCATTGAGTAATGTCATTCTTTATACATTCATTATGTTTCCTTACTATCTCATCACTGAGTGAAACAAAATAAATTAGAAGCTTGCCTTTATTATTAATCAAACCGTCTACATAATATGCCATCACAATCATCATATAATTGGCTCTCTAGGCATACATACCAACTGACTCCCACTTACACTTAGAGACAATCACCCACAGATCTCATTCTTAGTGATCTAAACATGTCCATCATGTTTCTATTGTGCAAGTGCTAATCTAGAGAGTTAGCAACACTTTGCCTATAGTCGGTATATTTTATGTTTCACATATTTTCACTGTACAAAACTTTGTATAGGATGGAATTGTCATAGTATGCTATCTGATATTTCTTTCATAACTAATATCTCCATTTTTGTCAGAGTGTTTCTATTGTGTCATCAATTGTTAGAACATCTCATAAGTTCATCTATATGAATTTCTAGATTCATACAATATCCACTCCTTTGTTCATAACACTAGGACATACTACTTATATTCTATAGTTAAAATAATGGCATGCCTTTAGGAACCCTTTCCAACTTGTAATTCTTCTTTTAAGATTAAACAATTTTATATCACAATCACTTTTTGTCATTTTAGAAGCTTACATCGGTGTAACTCTTTACATCTAACTCTTCCTTATTTCCATAGCCTAGCATATGATCCTTTAGTTCTTCTTAAGTACTAATGAGTGTTCTCTATGGCATTCTAATGAACTTCATTGGAGCCTGACTAACATCATTTTGTCATGTCCAATACATACAAAATTATGGGATGAGTACATTATATTGCATACATGGTAGATCCTAATGTGAATGCATATGGAATTTCTTCCATTCTTCATAAGAATTGGAACATTGGGTTCTTGAGAGACTTATCCCATCTTAATGGATAGATTCTATTTTACTGGAATCACCCATGCTGAACCATTTCAACCTTGCCAATAGATGTGATCGTATTTAGGTCAAGAAACTTTCTAGAACTATCTCTATAGATCCCAATTCCTATCACATAGAATGTTTCACCAATCCTTCATGTCGAAGGTGATTTTTATGCCAGACTTCAATACTTAGTATTAATTTGTCATTCCGCATAAATATGTGGAATATTTATATGCTCCCACCAAATCTTTTATAATCACATATTTCAAACTCTTTGACTATCTTGTGAAATCAAAAATTTTAGCTCTGAGATGCTTGTTTCAACCTATAGATTGAACATTATATCTCATATAATTTAATTTTATTAGCGGAGTTATAAAACCTTCAGGCTGTTTCACGTACATATCATCTCTATTATTACTTTTATGGAATGTGATTTCAATCTCCATAAGCCAAATCATATAGTCTAAATAAGCTACAAAATAAGCATGTCCATTGGTGAAGGGATTTCATCACGTTCAACACTTTGAACTAGTTTGAAAACCTTTTCAACCAATTTGTCCTTTTATGTCATCCATGCTGGTCTTCCTTCTAAAAACCATACCACACCTTTTGGGTTTTATCCCTCTAGGTGGTACCCCCAAGGTCATACCTTGTTGGTGTTCATGGATTCCATTATGGATATAATGCCCTCAAGCCATTTCTCAGACTCTGATGATACCTCAATAGTTCTTAGTTGAATGTTGGCTCATCATCTTATGACCAAATCACAAGTTATCTGATTTACATGATTCATAATTCATTGTCCTTAGATGTGTTCTACTAGAACTATGAGTTTTGTGTTATAGATGGAATTTAACTTTCCACAACAATTCTGTGACTCTCCAAATTCCCATTGTACCTCCTTAGGTTCAAATGTTTTCTTTAGATCTCAAACTTTTTGAATTCTAATTTTACTCCCGTTGATTCTTTTGGGATTCAACCATCCTATCAACAAAAAATTTGTTGTTGGATTGAGATAAGTAGTGTTCAACAAACTATCATTTATATGATTAAATCCTTTCAAGAAACTTTTTTCTTACATAAGATTCAATCATTAAGACATATCAGGACATTCCCATATCATATCTCATATGGTGTCTTTCAAACAATGGTATAATGTTTTAGTAATAAGCATGTTCCCTTTAAGGAAATTAGAAGATTAGATTAAATGATTATCATATCATGGCTTATTATGATGTGATTCCTTCTATCTAACATGTCATCATCTTTTAGGTGGAGTTCACCATGATACTTTATCACTATCTCTCCAAAAGGTCCTCAAATCATCCATACAAAGTGTTTCAACATTGATCATATCAAAGTATATTAATACCCTTTAAAGGAAGTTATGTACTTCATACATGTAATATTCTTGAACAATTGAAAAGATTTGTATTTACTAAACACATATCACCATATAATTAGTAAGCATAATGAAGTATAAATAACCATACGTAGCATTTATTCAAAAAGGTCTTTGTACATCTTTGTGTATAAACCCTAATAGAATGCTTTTTCTATGATTAATCCTAGTGAAAGGTGGTTTCTCATGTTTCTCATATATAAGATATGCATGTCTCTTATTGGTTCAATAACCAAAAGAATAAAAAATCCTCAACATTTTCTAGAAATGCATTTTCATATATGTTCTCTAGATGACAATGCTATAGATATTGATTGTGTGAGTTTATCAACTTGTAATCCTTTAGGTATTTACATTACAAACATTTATCTTTAGATCCTTGATATAAATATTACAAGACAATTGGGGCATTACCATACAAGATCAAATCTTTGAAATAGAATAACCCTTTATTTATAATCATCCTTGTCCATACTAGAGGCATAAAGTCAAATGTTTCTATTTATCGACATAATGAAATAGCAATTCATCTAACTCTATTACATGCCCAATGGGATAAGATAAATTCTAAATTTGTACTGGAGTTGTAGCATTCTTGCTCCACGTATTCCATCCTTGTCCTTTCATAAAGACTTTACTTCTTATCAAATCCAACACATCAACAAACGTCAGATCTACATCTGGTATCACATACCGATGATGAAGTAGTAATAAGATTTATCTTATAATGTTTATACCTGAAGTAGAGATTTCTATCCAAACCTTCTTATTCTTCTTTAGTTCCTCCAGGTAGAGAGGGAAATTCCTTTTCTAGTGTCCATACTAGTGACAGTGGTGACAATTGCCTCCTTTATTTACTCCTCCCTTTGCCTTGAGTGCTGAAGTGTTAGGATTTTGGTCAGCTTTAGAACTCTTATTAGCTTTTCCTTTTACTTTAGACTTTCCCTTTCTCTTGCTAGTCATCATCACATAGTTGGGCTTGTCTTTCTTTTTTTGTGACTCAACTATTCTCAACATGCCAAGTAGATCTATCAACAACTTGTTAAAGTCATTCATGTTTTAGTTTATGACAAACTGACTATATGAGTTTGACAGAGACTGCATAATCACATTAGTGGCCAACTCTAGATCCAATGGGAATCCTAGTATAGAAATATTCTATACATACCCAATGATCTTGAGCACATGAGAACCTACTGGGTCTCCTTCTGCCATGTTACATTTGAACAATGCTTTAGAGACATCAAATCCTCTTGTCTTTCCTGATCTTGGAACATGTTCTTAAGATGTGTGGCCATCTCAATAACATACATGTTCTCATGTTGTCTTCACAAATCATAGTTCATGGAGCACAACATTAGGCACTTGACATCTATGATATCTTCAGTATGCTTCTTATAAGCATCCCTGTTAGCCTTAGGTGCATCACGAAGAGGTTCTTCTGGCTCTGGTGTCTCCAAGACATAGAGCTTGCGCTCTTGTGTGAGAACATTTATCAACATCTTGAACCATATGTGGAAGTTATTGTCGTTTAACTTGTCCTTCTCAAGGACTAAACACATACAAATTGTATTGTTGTGTGTTGTGATTTGATTCTACAAGAGAAATTTGCAATTTTGTCAAAATGCCTTTAATTTGATTTGGTATGTATGAAATGACTATGTCTATTAGGCCTTTAATTAACTAACACTCTTATTATTTTTTTTTAAATTGATATTTCTCAATTATCAGTTTGGAAGATTGTAGCGAACAAACTTCTAATGAGCCAAGATCCAAAATAATGCAATTATTACCCGACCAACGACCAATGTCCATTATCAATCATTAAGGTAAGCAACATTTACCAATTTCATCTTATGCAATTCTTAGATAGATGGTATGCACAACTCTTTGCCATAGTCATATGTATGCCTGTAGTGCTTAATCTCATTAAGGACACTCAGTTAATGCCGACCAAAATCCAACATAATAATAATACACCCCGCTTAGTAGGCCCACATGATTACCATCACACGTCCACGAGATAGACGACACCACCCTTGGGGTGCCCATGCTTAGTTGAATAAGATTTTCATGTGTGCCACTAATGGAAAGTATCTTAGACTTAATATGTTTGCTTGAGGGATTTATATTTATATAGATACACATATGTTATCCAATCACCACATATATAAGTACATATCATATATATGCTATTCCCACAACTTAAACATGCAATATAAAACATTAGCGATGATTATGTCCATAATACTATAATTACTTAGAGCCACAAGTTATTATGACCGCCTAGGTCTACATCTCATGCATGAACATGTTGTTGGTTTAGATTTGTGCTTGCCAATTTGGGTTGATCGGTTCAACCCTTGAACTAGTCGGTTTGCCTCTTCGCCGGTCGGTTGGTTGTCTGAATCGATTGTTTGGTCTCTAGTCCAACTAATGTCTAGACATCTCCAAACAATGGGTTGGGTGCACCAGCCTGTTGGTTTGCTCCTCCCACGGTCTGTCCTCCTTGGCCCTCCAGTCGGTTGGCTCATCTTATGATATGATCGGCTCACCTGGCCTGATCATCTTGTTCTTCATTGCAAGCAAATAAACTATCCTATTTCTATCAAAATTATTACATGGTAATGAGAAACCTAGGGTTACATTCGAGGGGAGAAAAGGTAGGAAAAAATAATACTTTACATTGGGAAGAAGAAGGTAGAAGCTCGGTATGCAAAATGAGATATAATAGGAACAAAACAAACCATTCAACCACACACATATATTTGGGTTTTTGGATATAACCATGCTGCATCCACCAATAAAACTCACTTTTAGGGTGACATGTGTAAATTTCATATATATATATATATATATTATTTTGGGATCATATTTGGTCTTTATTCAGATATGCAAATTAATTAGTTTAAATATTCATATCGTATGCAATAAATAAATGATGAAAACCAAAAATCTAATAATATTTTGATTATCCCAAAATATAATTGACATGGCTCTGATTCCATTGTTAGAAAATATGATGACAGAGCTGGCAGCAAAAAGGAAAATTTATGTATCATATTTCCCATGAACCAGTGGATCATGTCAATAACTATGTAATGGTAAGGATGATTTGCAAGGTCATATGTAGTCCTGGAGCAAGTCCAGTGACAATTCTCTCATTGTACTATGCGTCTTTCTTCAAGTATCACTTGAACGACATCTATGTTGGCCTTTTGGTTGATCCCCCTGGCCAATAGGTTGACATTGTCCTCCTAGGGGTAAAAGATACAAACCTCTAGAGTAGTCCACACGGACCACCAGGAACTCCTATTGTTCTAGTAGAACAACCAGGAAGGATTCATCCATCCCTGTTGGTGTACTCGTCACCAACTTACTCTCCCACTATTGTTCTCCCTTTCTATCCCTCCCTTTATCGGGTAAGACTTGCTCGGGTTCTCTCAGTTAGCACACCTAGAAAAGACAAACAATTGTCAGAGGCAATTGAGTTGTGTCTGAAAAGCCCCCAATACACCTCTATTTATAGGAGGGTTAGGGTCAGGGTTCAAAGTCTGAATGGGAGTGGAAGTGACTATAATTTCATGAACTTTCACAACCAGTGAGTGGAGAAATAGTCATTTCATAGGTGAACTGATCGGTAGGCATGTGAACTGATTGGTTCAATCCTCGGATTGGTTGTTTCTTCATGTTTCCCAATTGCAATTGTATTGGTAATTAATATTTGATTTAATGCACTGCATACATCAACACAAATCTTGCATCAATCGAATTGATCCAACTACATAATCTGAGTCAGTTGGTTCATGGATTTGAGCCAGTCTAGAATTTCCAAAGTTGGTTCAATCGACCTGACACACTAAAAGGGTGAATTCAACACTTGAACTGGTCAGTTCACTTGTCCAGACAGTCAATTTTCAACCAATTTTATTTAAATTGAATACCTAACTCTTTAGTAATCAAGTTTAAACCATATTCATGAATGAAATCCTATTCCATGTGTATCCTATGTGTGTGACCTTATAGGTTCCAAGTTATGTTGGCAGTGAATGTTCGTTACTCATTTATGACATCACAAGCAAAGAGCAGTGCCTAGTCACATATCATTGCTACCTAAGTAAAATAAAAGTTGGAGAACACATTCAACCTACAATCTGTGATAGGTGTTATAGTGATTGTGGAATTCCTTTATTTTAGATATCTATACCGAACTCGAGCCATTGAATCATCATCCTTCCAATGTTCAATCCATGTTCCTTGAACTAGAGCAGATTATCTGAGATATATGTGACCTCAATATAATATTTGATTCACATGTGCATGGGCATGCTTTTCTCAATCTCACTTATGAAGTGGCCATGATATCAAACTCCAGTAGGAGGGACAAATCCCATCTACATCACTCACAATAATCCCCATGTGTCACTGTGCATCCAATCATCACCTTTATGGAAATCCTTATTTAGGATTATAGTGGGTGATGTCAAATTACATTGAACGACATGTGACGAATGTAGTGATTTTATATCTAAGAACCACAATCACCACCTTTAGTATGAGAGATGACTATGACCACCAATTATGATTTCCATGTGTCACTGTCATGGTGGGTCTATCCGATACAATATTCTCTAACAAGTATCTATGTGCTAGGTTTGGTATCACATATCATGATTGATGAGATTCTATCATCAACCAACACACACTCTAGTCTTATGTGTTTGTCTAGAAACCTTCCACAATAACATACGATAGGGACATAAAAAGAATGTATATACTCTTAACATCCATATGATATCATTATTTTGGTCACACACATGAAGACATACGTCATTGAGTATTGTCATTCTTTATACATTCATTATGTTTCCTAATTATCTCATAACTGAGTGAAATAATATCAATCAAAAGCTTGCCTTTATATTAATCAAATCATTTACATAATATTCCATCACAATCATCATATTATTGGCTCTCTAGACATTATACCAACACTATCACCCTAATATAAATGATGAAATCCATATTACTATTCATCTCCCTAGATTATCATTTTCCTATTCCCTACATCAACTTGATGTCAGGAATATTTTCTTCATGTTGATCTCTCTATGAAGATCAATATAGAGAAACCACCTAGGTTCATTGATCAAAGGGATTCTAACCTAGTTTTTTGTCTTCATAAATACCTCAATGAACTAGAGTAGTCACCTCAAGCATGGTTTGGGAACTTCATCCAGTTTGTCCAATATTTTGGGCTATGACAATCAAGTTTGAATCACTACATCTTCTATCAACATGGATTTGATGGTTATTATCCTTTTTGTCTATGTATGTGATATTGTTATTACAAGTGATGAACACCATGGATTTGTTGGACTCACGAAGTTCCTTCAAAGAAAATTCTAGATTAAATATCCAGGGAACCTAAAAACTTTCTAGGCATTCAATTGGTAAGGTCCAAGGATAGTATTGCTATTTATCATCGCATATATGTTCTTGTCGTTCATGAATAAAGTGGTATGTTGGGGTTAAAAGTTGTGGGTTCACATATGGATCATACAGTCAAGATATGTAAATAACATGTAAATTCTCTTGTAGGTCCATGAAAATACATGTAGTTGGTTGGGAAACTAAACTATTTCACAGTTACTCTACCAAATATTTCTTTTTCTACTAGTGTGGTTAGTTAGTTTATCAGAGAACCACATTTAAGTCACTAGGATGCAATCATTTGAATTCTTCACTATATCAGAGAACTCCATGAAAAGGCAATATCTATTGTTGTCACATGAATTTAAAGGTGCATCCATTCCTAAATGCAGATTGGGCAAGCTTTTCCATTGACCAACATCGCTGTCCAATTATCATGTTTTTATATGACATAATCTTGTTCCTAGAAAATTAAAAAGCAAATTGGTGTTGCCCATTCTAGTATCGACTTAGAATATATGGCTTTGACCCATGTAACCAATGAGATACTTTGGGATAAAGACTTCGTGGAAGATCTGGAATTCAATTAGACACAAGAAATAGACTTGAAGTGTAAAAATCAAGCAACAATTCATATCACTTCTAATCCTATACAGATAACTAAGAAGATACAAGTTTATTGGAACTTTGTTCAAGAAAGATTCCAATGTACGTTGATCAAGCCATTCTAATCTTTTCAAAGGATCAACTTGTATAGTTCTCTACATCGCAAGATGGTCATAGATTAAAATTTTTGTGGCACAAACTTGTTTTACGGTATCTATTCACTAGTTTCAGGGAGCTTTTTAGACAAATATGCCCATATTTTTCCTATTCTTTTGTGTATTATTGTATTAGACCCACACCATGTATCCACGTTATTGGAAACTGCCTATTATTTGTAACCAACCTCAGTCCTATATAAAGGCTATACTTGTTCATGATATAGCACACAATAATATGCTTCCAACATATCTATTATATAAATAGTCATTCTAACTCCATGTTGTTTTGTTATAATGGTTTAGTCGATGTTAGAACATGGTTTTATTGACATTTTTTGCTAGGGATTTTCCCCTAGATCAAACTCCCGCACCCTCACTCCCACTCGATTGGATTCTCTCCGGCGAGGGCACCGCCTTGGCACCACCGTGGCTCTAGCAGCATAGGAAGAAAGGATACAATGTACAGTCGTTGTTCGATCAGGGATCCCGATGATCCTCTGTGAGGATCTGACGGTGCTAGGAGGCGGCCGACTAAGTTGAGTTGCTCGAATGCGGAGCATTTGATCAAGAGTCCATCGTGGACTCAAGTGAGATCCAACAGACTGGGCCTTGGGGGGGTGCGTGCAAGCAAGAAAGTGGAGGAAATTGACGTGGAGCGTCAGATCCAGACGCGGTCCATTGGCGCATCAATCCAACAATCGAGGAAATTCGGTAAAATCCCCTCTCTTATCGAATAATGAAGAAAATATCTTTTCTTTACAAAATTAATAGAGATCGCTAGGAATCTCATATTGTGGCATACAACTTACAAAAACATAATTAACTAATATGGAAGCGTTCACTAAACAACAGATTACGAAAAATCACTAAAAATTAAAACCTTTTTGCCAAGAAGTCCATCAAATGAAAACTTTCTCACATAGAACAAAAGTAACATATTTACATTTTGTTTTTCAAAATTACATAACTTGTATCATCTCTTCCTATGAATTACAGGCATTAATTATCCTGTCAAGCTAAACACAGGTAATATAAAATCTCGAGGCACTGAGCCAAAATCTCAAAAGCACTAACTACTACTCCGAGGACCTGAGAGTACAGAGACGACACATAGGACTCTAACTATATCTATACAAGGCATAACAGCCAGTGTCTCCACCTGAGACTTCACTGTTGTCCCTGCTGCTGTTGATGTTGTCCTTCTTCTACTGAAGGATTCCTGTCTCCTCGTCCGCGTCCACCTAAAAATGTAGTTCCCACGAGGTTGAGACAATTGTAAATTGCCCCAGCGAGAGATATAACTCAACGCCAGTAACATTATTATTTCAGCTTAAGAAGATAAATATGCATAAAGGAATCATATTTATTTAGCAGTAGCTAATTCAATGTCTAACATATTAGAATATTATTATTATCTAAAACATTGCAGATATAACATGAAAGAGCCACATGTCACTTATTCATTAAGGAATAGGAAGAACATGTATAATATTTATTCACTACAACATCATTACCACAACATTAACTATCTTCAGGCTTAGATCATATATCTACTACCTAGCACGTCATTGTGGAGTCATGGCCTGTAGCCATACTCTTTTCACAAAGTGTTGGGATCTTAATCCCTCAACTCACCAAGTACATTTCCTCTTCTTAACAAGTTCATCATCATCATTATAGCATCTAGGTATTTGAACCCATAACTCACCATAGGATACTTTTTACCACTTGTTCGGTAACTTTTTACCTTCAGATAATCTGACCAAAGACATCATAATTCTTGCTATACAATGTATTTTACATAGTATAAAAAGCTCATTGATTCTTACTACACAAAGCATATGAAGGCTTATAAAGCCTATAAAACATTCTCAATAAACAAGCATCATAGCCCATACCTGGCTATGCTTCGCATCTCATCATCCCTGCATGATTAGTATTCATGGTAACAATTATAATGCTTTCATATCAGTATCATACAACACTAAGTAGTATCATCCCTTTTTAGGGTTCATGATTTCTCTTTCACATCAATACCATACAACACTAAGTAATACCATTGTTCCCTCTTTAGGGTTCATGGTTTCTCTTTTATATCAACACCCTTCATTAGGGTGTTCCATAAATAACCACTTGGGTTCTTAAGATCATATTATTAATGATCAGCCCTATTCCATTGCTTCTCAAAGCTAGAAACAAAAATAGCTATCATAAGTATTCAAACATACTTATATATCCTCATCATTCATCTTTGAATGTATTATCAACACCAAGTATGAGTTTCTCCCTCATCTTTATCAGAATATGATTTTATCACAGTCTATTGATTTGGCATAACCTTTTCATAAGGCATGTTAGCCTACACTTAACAAAGTGCATTACATTTCAATGTAACAATTGTCATGACACATTTCATGTGTCATCTATTCCAATTATAATGAAATTATAATACATCATGGTATATCAGCATTGGGGTGTTGGGTGTGATATCTATCATGCCTTGATGTATCACTTCCCTCAACACCCTCATCTTGCTTGAGTTTATTCACTTAGCTTGTATTAGGGTATCACTCATCCTAATACCTATGAACTAGATCATCACATTCATTATGCAATGTATTGGTCATGTTTCATCTATTTTAGAATAAACAACCATTGCCAAAGATATGGACTCACCCTTGAGTCAGGGACTATTCATATAAGGATATCCATAATCAACCCCTCTAGGTATTTCATTTGTCAATACATTAATCACTATTCTATCAATAGGAATAGGATTCCATAATTATAATTTGAGGTTCACTTAGCATCTCACAAACATATATAGATTTCACCTCGAATCACTCTTCATTAGAGTTTCATATAAAATCCTTCTATACCTGGGTTTCACCTAGTATTATGTGAAATTAAGACTTCACTACACATCACCCAGTGTTAAGGCTTCACATTAGTATTAATGTCACTTCCCTATATTAGGGTTTCATATACCTTTATCCCATTTTAGGGATTAGGTTTTACCATTCACATTCAAGTGGGGTTTCTCTTTCTTCATACCCAAATTAGGGTTAGGATGGACAATTCTCATTAAATTAGGGTTTCTTACTTTGTTACACTAAGTTAGGGTTACATCATCACCCTATATTTATGATTTCACTGAGCTTTGCCCTAAATTAGGGTTTCACATAACCTTGCACTAAATTAAGGTCAAGGTGCATCAATCATTTCAATGAGGATTTCATGCTCTCATTATTATGGACCTGATTACACATTTATTCATGATGAGAGAATTAAGGCTTATATATGTAAGCAATCATCTCTCTCATTCTTTCTCCCTCTCATGCTCTCTAGGATGCTAGCTACTCCAAGATTGATTGAGGTTAGCCCTTTAATTAAGTAGACATTGTTAGGGTCAACCTTCATAATCACCATTGATCTATATCATTAATAATCAAGTAGTTAATTGACCTTTGATCATATTAGGTGTCCAAATGGTTTAACCAATTTGAACCTCAAAAGGTCTTGATCTCTTAGACCTCAAATTATCTTGGTCACTTAGACCTCAAACGGTCTTGACATATTAGGTTCAAACAGTTTGAAACCATTTGCTAAAGGTGACCCTTGAAACCATTTGCTAAAGGTGAACATTGAGATCGTTTGCTAAAGCAACATTTTGAAACTGCATGAACTCAACCGATTTGGGATCGTTTGGTTAAAACCTCCTCAAAACCGCATGGACCAATTATAGTCTCACCCTATCAAATCGATTTAGGGTTCTCAATGTTGATTTCTTCAATCATTGAATTCATGTAACCAATCTTCAATTGGACCTATCAACATAGTTCAATTGAGTTAATTAGGTCATCCTTCAACTGATTTGACCCTCAATTAACCCTCAATTGATCATCAATTAGGGTTTGAATCAATTGGATTAGGGTTTGGAATCGCTGATCCTTCAACATTAACCAATGTGAGTCTAGTTGCTTTAAAACTATTGGACCATCATCCGAATTGAACATATCCTGACCCCAAACGGTCTTGAGGTCGTTTTGATGACCTCCAAATGGTCTTGAGACCGTTTTCCCATGTCAATATCAAAATCCAAGTCAATCAATCAAAGTTTGGATCATTGGATTGATCACCAAATCAGCATTTGATTGCACATCAACTTAGTACCTTTAGATCTTCAAACACCTAACCATAGTCAACCCTAGACCTCCAAACGGTCTTGCATGACCCCCAAATGGTCCTGGGATCGTTTGGATGACCTCCAAATGGTCTTGAGACCGTTTGCCCATCATATCATCAATAATCATATCATTCAATTAGGGTTTGGATCCTAGGAATTGGTCACCAAATAAGCACTTAATTGTATTTCAATTTGGTATCGTTGGACCTTCAAACACTTGACCAAACTTAACCCTAGGCCTCCAAACGGTCTTGGGTGACCCCCAAACGGTATTGAGACCGTTTGGGTGATCCCCAAATGGTTTTGAAACCGTTTGGGTCAATCAAACCAAAGCATCAACTCATTCAATTGTAAAATCAGCACTTAGCCGATTAGGGTTTATACCATATGTTTGAATCTTTTAATACCTAACCATACTCAACCCTTGACCTCCAAACGGTCTTGGTTGACCTGCAAACGGTCTTGAGACCGTTTGGGTGATTCCCAAACGGTTTTGAAACCTTTTGGGTCAATCGACCCAAAATTCAAACTCAATCACTTATGAAATCAACACTCAACCCGATTAGGGTTTACGTGATTGATGGAATTTCAACTCATGAACCAATTGGTGTTAATCAATAATAAATGGTGGGTCATTAACCTAGACCACTATTAACAAGTCCACAAATGGTCAACCCTGGTCAAAATCACCAAACGGTCTTAAACTGTTTGCTTCTATACGGTTTAGTGAAATCGTTGCATTCCAAACGGTTTGAAACTGTTTGCTCCCAAAACACAAACCGTTTGGACATTTGATTGAAACTGTTTGGTCTATATATTTGGGGAGGTGTGTGCTTATGATGATTTCATCATCATCAAGCTCTATAACCACGAAACATGCTGTGATTTCCATGGAAATTTCATCAATCAACCAAATCATTAATTGTAAATAGAGAAATGATCATTATTTGATGGGGAATTGAATGCAATAACAAAGTTAGGGTTTCAAGTTATAAAACCCGCCTCCAATTGAGCTCCAAATCTCCAAGATCATGGAAAAAATGGTGGATGAAGCTCTTGCAACTCCCCCTAGGCTCGTCCTCAAGCTTTTGGTTGAAAAGTTTGGCTAGGGTTGAAGAGGAGATCGAAATAAGAAGAAATCAATGATTTATTTTCGATTTCCACCATGGAATCAAGGAGAACGAAGGTCTAGGGACTACCAACAGGTTGGGGATCGTTCTCCTGGTCCTCCCCAGCTCCTTGGTCGTTTTCCAAGCAAGGGGAAAGAAAGAAATCCGAAAAAGCCTTTGTTTTGGCTTGGAAAAGGTACTTTTATAAGAAAATTGATGAGAGAGAAAATTCTTTATAAAAGTATTTTAGTTCCAAAATTGTTGCCACCACTTCCCCCTTGGTTTATTGAATGCAAGGGCATCTCTATCCCCACCTAGCTCCCTTCCATTATCCATGAATTAAGGGAAAAGAAATTAAGCACCTTAACCCTTATAATAGTAATTTCCATATTTGAGTGGAAATTCTTTTTCTTATAATAAGGGTGAGTGGAGTTTCACCTCCTTAGGATATGCTCGTGCCTTTGAAAGGTCTTAATCTCATCCACACACATCTGAATCCAACCATTTTAATTTTGGTTGAAGGCCCTTTAATTAATACATTCATCTTTTCCGTAAATTGAATTAGGGTTTCACTTAGGATTAAATCTTGATTATTTTAATATCAAGATTCTCTCTCCCCCAACTTAATTCAAATGAGGCGCCGATCTCATTTCCTTTGCTCTATATGATGCCAAGAAACATTAGGGACCTTATTGAAGTTGTAATTTGCATATTGAACCCTAGGTTTTGGGTAAATTGCACTTTACTCCAAAACTTGGTTTTAATGCACAAGGATTGCTTTACAAGCTTAATCTTAGTGCCTAAGCTTGTGAAAACCATACCACTATATTATATTCATTCTCATGATGTCTCAACATCAGAGGAACATCTTATTATGAAACATTTGCAATTTAACTCCTCAACTTGGGTAATTTGCACTTTAGTCCAAAATAAGCAAACATTGCTTCAACATTGCTCAATCATGACCAAAATTGAAACATAAGCTTCTCATGAGCCTTAATTACTTTTCCTAATATAAGATTAAGCATATACTCAACCTTATTAGGAAAAACATCTAGGGTTAATTCATAACCCAGGTCAGGGATGTTACAAATTATCCACCCCTTATAAAGATTTCGTCCTCGAAATCCCAAGAAAAAGGAGATACAGATTATTCATTAATCATGCCCTCAAGTCTCCACATATCATCTTAATATTATGGAGATACCATGGATCTATAATTCACACAAAGTTCCTTTCATTACTTCCACCTTATCACTATTTATGTTTATGCAGAGCATAAACCTCTAACATATGATGTCCAAACTATTGAAAAGAAGAAGCATAAAATAACATACTTTTATCATCACCCCAAAATATTTACCAATAGAGAAACATATACATATCTTACACAGATAATTCATTAAGCAATCCTTTATTTGCTTGGAAAAGTTCACTGAGAAAGTTCACTAAGCAATTAATTTAGAAATATTCACTGAGAAGGTTCACTAAGCAATTTGTCTTAGAAAAATTCACTAAGTAAATTCACTAAGTATGTTCACTGAGTAATTTGGTTTTGAAAATATTCACTGAGCAAGTTTACTAAGTATGTTCACTGAGTATTTTGTTTTGGAGATATTCACTGAGCAAATTCACTGAGTATGTTAACTAAGTATTTTGTTTTGAAGATATTCACTGAGCAAATTCACTGAGTGTGTTCACTAGGTATTTTGTTTTGAAGATATTCACTGAGCAAATTCACTGAGTATGTTCACTAAGTATTTTTTTTGAAGATATTCACTGAGAAAATTCACTGAGTATGTTCACTAAGTATTTTGTTTTGAAGATATTCACTGAGAAAATTCACTGAGTATGTTCACTAAGTATTTTGTTTTGAAGATATTCACTGAGCAAATTCACTGAGTATGTTCACTGAGAATATTGTTTTGAAAACTGAGGAAGTTCACTGAGAATATTCACTAAGTATGTTGTTTTGAAAGTATTCACTGAGGAAGTTCTTTGAGAATATTCACTAAATATGTTGTTTTGAATGTATTCACTTAGTAAGTTCACTGAGAATATTCACTAAGTATGTTGTTTTGAAAGTATTCACTGAGGAAGTTCATTGAGAATATTCACTAAGTATGTTGTTTTGGAAGTATTCACTAAGGAAGTTCACTAAGAATATTCACTAAGTATGTTGTTTTCAAAGTATTCATTGAGGAAGTTCATTGAGAATATTCACTAAGTATGTTGTTTTGAAAGTATTCACTGAGGAAGTTCACTGAGAATATTCACTAAGTATGTTGTTTTGAAGGTATTCACTGAGGAAGTTCACTGAGAATATTCACTAAGTATGTTGTTTTGAAAGTATTCACTGAGGAAGTTCACTGAGAATATTCACTAAGTATGTTGTTTTGAAAGTATTCACTGAGGAAGTTCACTGAGTATGTTCACTAAGTAGTTTATTTGGAAAAATTTCACTTAGCTCTTCCTATTTAATTTCATTATACTCTCTAGATTGTTTTAGAATGACTACTTGATCAGAGTAATAAAAAAGATAACAATCTAAGAGTTTCATACTTGCTTAATCTACAATAAGCATATACATGGACAGGGTATACAAGTATTGAGATTAGGTAGTATGCACTTTATTTACTATGATATTCCTCACTTTTCATATCATTATACACACATGATTTTCCATTTCTAGATTTTTTTTCCAAGCATCACTTCTATATTTCATCTTATATCACAAGAATAAGAGAAATCATAAAACATTTTAAAGAACTTTGAGTAAAATGTAAATTCTCATCTTCCTTGTGTCCTTATAGGACTAGTCAAAGGAAGTTCAAAAACAACTACTTTCATATATTTAACACATAGAATCATGAAATGAAGTATCAGGATGAATATATTTTATTTAAGTATTACCCCTCAAGGGCACCTACCACATTAGGTTAATTTCAACACATAGTGTCTAGTTATCTCATGTTGCAGCTTTTGTCTTTACTTAGTGGCTACTGCCCTGGTGCACTAGGCATTTTTTGCACTGGTGACACCAAAAACTTTGGCTTTCAGAATATCTAGGCAAATGTCTCTAGAATTGTAGAGACCTTACCTTAATTCATAGCTTATGGCCCCTCCTTGGGCACTACCATCACAGATGTATTGTTTGTCCAGACTTATGGCAGAGTCTACTTTCTTGCCATTTATTAATCTTTCCCACATTTCCACTGTTCTAACATGACCATGTCACTCAGGAATCCTTTCAAAGCCCAAAGTTTATGCATTAAAGACTGGTAGCTTAGGTTGTAATACTAGTATACAGTCTTCTATATGCATTACTATTGTCCTATCCTACCCTTCAAGAGCATAACATAGGATTCTCTATCCTGATTAGGTCAAGGTGGGAATTCTCAAGCACTTTTTCTCCTCTTGCCTGGTCCCATGCACCCTCTCCTGGTGCAACAACATTGCCCTTAGAAATGTGTTCCTCATGTTCTCCAGTCATTTTCAAGTTCTTCTTCTCCTATATGAGCAGAAGATACTATCAGATAAACTCGAAGACACTTAGAATAGACTCTACAACCTTTGTCCTATGTATCTGTAGACTCAGCGAACCTAGAGCTCTAATACCACTTAATTGTGGCATACAACTTACAAAAACATAATTAACTAATGCGGAAGTGTTCACTAAGAAGTGAATTGCCAAGAATCACTAAAAATTAAAACCTTGTTTTCAAAAGATCCATTAAATGAAAACTTTCTCACATAGAAAAAAAGTAACATATTTACATTCTGTTTTTCAAAAGTACATAACTTGTATCATCTCTTCCTGTGAATTACAAGCATTAATTATCATGTCAAGATAAACACGGGTAATATAAAATCTCGAGGCACTGAGCCAAAATCTCGAAAGCACTAACTACTACTCCGAAGACCTAAGAGTACAGAGATGACACATAGGACTCTAACTACATCTATACAAGGCATAACAGCCAGTATCTCCACCTGAGACTTCACTGTTGTCCATGTTGCTGTTGCTATTGTCCTTCTTCTACTGAAGGATTCCTGTCTCCTCATCAGCGTCCACCTAAAAATGTAGTTCCCATGGGGGTGAGACAATTGTAAATTGCCCCAGTGAGAGATATAATTATTCGCTAGTAACATTATTATTGCAGCTTAAGAAGATAAATATGCACAATGGAATCATATTTATTTGGCAGCAGCTAATTCAATGTCTAACAGATTAGAATATTATTCTTATCTAAAACATTGTAGCTATAACTTGAAAGAGCCACATGTCACTTATTCATTAAGGAATAGGAAGAACATGTATAACATTTATTCACTACAACATCATTACCACAACATTAACTATCTTCAGGCTTAGATCATATATCTACTACCTGGCATTGTCATTGTGGAGTCATGGCTTGTAGCCATACTCTTTTCACAAAGTGTTGGGATCTTAATCCCTCAACTCACCAAGTACATTTCCTCTTCTTAACAAGTTCATCATCATGATTATAGCATCTGGGTATTTGAACCCATAAATCACCATAGGATACTTTTTACCACTTGTTAAGTAACTTTTTACCTTCAAATTATCTGACCAATGACATCATAATTCTTTCTATACAATGTATTTTACATAGTACAGAAATCTCATTGATTCTTACTAAACAAAGCATATGAAGGCTTATAAAGCCTATAAAACATTCTCAATAAACAAGCACCATAGCCCATACCTGGCTATGCTTCTCATCTCATCATCCATGCATGATTAGTATTCATGGTAACAATTATAATGCTTTCATATCAGTATCATACAACACTAAGTAGTATCATCCCTTTTTAGGGTTCATGATTTCTCTTTCACATAAGTACCATACAACACTAAGTAATACCAATGTTCCCTCTTTAGGGTTCATGGTTTCTCTTTTATATCAACACCCTTCATTAGGGTGTTCCATAAATAACCACTTGGGTTCTTAAGATCATATTATTGATGATCAGCCCTATTCCATTGCTTCTCAAAGCTAGAAACAAAAATAGCTATCATAAGTATTCAAACATACTTATATATCCTCATCATTCATCTTTGAATGTATTATCAACACCAAGTATGAGTTTCTCCCTCATCTTTATCAGAATATGATTTTATCACAGTCTATTGATTTGGCATAACCTTTTCATAAGGCATGTTAGCCTACACTTAACAAAGTGCATTACATTTCAATGTAACAATTGTCATGACACATTTCATGTGTCATCTATTCCAATTATAATGAAATTATAATACATCATGGAATATCAGCATTGGGGTGTTGGGTGTGATATCTATCATGCCTTGATGTATCACTTCCCTCAACACCCTCATCTTGCTTCAGTTTATTCACTTAGCTTGTATTAGGGTATCACTCTTCCTAATACCTATGCACTAGATCATCACATTCATTATGCAATGTATTGGTCATGATTCATCTATTGAAGATTACACAACCATTGCCAATGATATGGACTCACCCTTGAGTTAGGGACTATTCATATAAGGATATCCATAATCAACCCCTCTAGGTATTTCATTTGTCAATACATTAATCACTATTCTATCAATAGGAATAGGATTCCATAATTATAATTTGAGGTTCACTTAGCATCTCACAAACATATATAGATTTCACCTAGAATCACTCGTCATTAGAGTTTCATATAAAATCCTTCTATATCAGGGTTTCACCTAGTATTATGTGAAATTAAGACTTCACAACACATCACCCAGTGTTAAGGCTTCACATTAGTATTAATGGAACTTCCCTATATTAGGGTTTCATATACCTTTATCCCATTTTAGGGATTAGGGTTTACCATTCACATTCAAGTGGGGTTTCTCTTTCTTCATACCCAAATTAGGGTGAGGATGTACAATTCTCATTAAATTAGGGTTTCTTACTTTGTTACACTAAGTTAGGGTTACATCATCACCCTATATTTATGTTTCACTGAGCTTTGCCCTAAATTAGGGTTTCACATAACCTTGCACTAAATTAAGGTCAAGGTGCATCAATCATTTCAATGAGGATTTCATGCTCTCATTATTATGGATCAAACCCTGATTACACATTTATTCATGATGAGAGAATTAAGGCTTATATATGTAAGCAATCATCTCTCTCATTCTTTCTCCCTCTCATCCTCTCTAGGATGCTAGCTACTCCAAGATTGATTTAGGTCAGCCCTTTAATTAAGTACACATAGTTAGGGTCAACCTTCATAATCACCATTGATCTATATCATTAATAATCAAGTAGCTAATTGGCCTTTGATCATATTAGGTGTCCAAATGGTTTAACCAATTTGAACCTCAAAAGGTCTTGATCTCTTAGACCTCAAACGATCTTGGTCACTTAGACCTCAAACTGTCTTGACATATTAGGTTCAAACGGTTTGAAACCGTTTGCTAAAGGTGATCCTTGAAACTGTTTGCTAAAGGTGAACATTGAGATTGTTTGCTAAAGCAACATTTTGAAACCGCATGAACTCAACCGGTTTGGGATTGTTTGGTCCCAAACGGTCTTGAGACCATTTGGACTCAAACGGTCTTGAGACCGTTTGGTCCAAACCTCCTCAAAACTGCATGGACCAATTATAGTCTCACCCTATCAAATTGATTTAGGGTTCTCAATGTTGATTTCTTCAATCATTGAATTCATGTAACCAATCTTCAATTGGACCAATCACCATAGTTCAATGGAGTTAATTAGGTCATCCTTCAACTGATTTTACCCTCAATTAACCCTCAATTGATCATCAATTAGGGTTTGAATCAATTGGATTAGGGTTTGGAATCGATGATCCTTCAACATTAACCAATGTGAGTCTAGTTGCTTTAAAACTATTGGACCATCATACGAATTGAACATATCCTGATCCCAAACGGTCTTGAGGTCGTTTGGATGACCTCCAAACGGTCTTGAGACCGTTTGCCCATGTCAACATCAAAATCCAAGTCAATCAATCAAAGTTTGGATCATTGGATTGATAACCAAATCAGCATTTGATTGCACATCAACTTAGTACCTTTAGATCTTCAAACACCTAACCATAGTCAACCCTAGACCTCCAAACGGTCTTGGATGACCCCCAAACGGTCTTGGGATTGTTTAGATGACCTCCAAACAGTCTTGAGACCATTTTCCCATCATATCATCAATAATCATATCATTCAATTAGGGTTTGGATCCTAGGAATTGGTCACCAAATCAGCACTTAATTGTATTTCAATTTGGTATCTTTGGACCTTCAAACACTTGACCAAACTTAACCCTAGGCCTCCAAACAGTCTTGGGTGACCCCCAAACAGTCTTGAGACCGTTTGGGTGATCCCCAAACGGTTTTGAAACCTTTTGGGTCAATCAACCCAAAGCATCAACTCATTCAATTGCAAAATCAGCACTTAGCCGATTAAGGTTTATACCATATGTTTGAATCTTCAAATACCAGACAATACTCAAACCTAGACGTCCAAACGGTCTTGGTTGAACTCCAAACGGTATTGAGACCGTTTGGGTGATTCCCAAATGGTTTTGAAACCGTTTGGGTCAATCAACCTAAAATTCAAACTCAATCACTTATGAAATCAGCACTCAACCCGATTAGGGTTTACGTGATTGATGGACTTTCAACTCATGAACCAATTGGAGTTAATCAATAATAATTGGTGGGTCATTAACCTAGACCATTATGAACAAGTACACAAATGGTCAACCCTGGTAAACATCACCAAACGGTCTTAAACTGTTTGCTTCTATGCGGTTTGGTGAAACCATTTCATTCCAAACGGTTTGAAACCATTTGCTCCAAAAACACAAACCGTTTGGACATTTGATTGAAACCTTTTGGTATATATATTTGGGTAGGTGTGTGCTTATGATGATGTCATCATCATAAAGCTCTTGACCCATGAAACCTGCTGTGATTTCCATGGAAATTGCATCAATCAACCAAATCATTAATTGTAAACAGAGAAATGATCGTTATTTGATGGGGAATTGAATGCAATAGCAAAGTTAGGGTTTCAAGTTATAAAACCCGCCTCCAATTGAGCTCCAAAGCTCCAAGATCACGGAAAAAATGGTGGATGAAGCTCTTGCATCTCCCCCTAGGCTCATCCTCAAGCTTTTGGTTGAAAAGTTTGGCTAGGGTTGAAGAGGAGATCGAAATAAGAAGAAATCAATGATTTATTTTTTATTTCCACCATGGAATCAAGGAGAACGAAGTTCAAGGGCTTACCAACAGGTTTGGGATCGTTCTCCTGGTCCTCCCTAGCTCCTTGGTCATTTTCCAAGCAAGGGGAAAGAAAGAAATCCGAAAAAGCCTTTGTTTTGGCTTGGAAAAGGTACTTTTATAAGAAAATTGATGAGAGAGAAAATTCTTTATATAAGTATTTTAGTTCCAAAATTGTTGCCACCACTTCCCCCTTGGTTTATTTCATTCAAGGGAATCTCTATCCCCACCGATATCCCTTCCATTATCCATGAATTAAGGGAAAAGAAATTAAGCACCTTAACCCTTATAATAGTAATTTCCATATTTGAGTGGAAATGCTTTTTCTTATAATAATGGTGAGTGGAGTTTCACCTCCTTAGGATATGCTCGTGCCTTTGCAAGTCCTTAAGCTCATCCACACACATCTGAATCCAACCATTTTAATTTTGGTTGAAGGCCCTTTAATTAATACATTCATCTTTGCCCTAAATTGAATTAGGGTTTCACTTAGGATTAAATCTTGATTATTTTAATATCAAGATTCTCTCTCCTGCAACTTAATTCAAATGAGGTGCCCCTCTCATTTCCTTTGCTCTATATTATTCCAAGAAACATTAGGGACCTTATTGAAGTGGTAATTTGCATATTGAACCCTAGGTTTTGGGTAAATTGCACTTTACTCCAAAACTAGGTTTTAATGCACAAGGATTGCTTTACAAGCTTAATCTTAGAGCCCAAGCTTGTGAAAACCATACCATTATATTATATTCATTCTTATGATGTCTCAAAATCATAGGAACATCTTATTATGCAACATTTGCAATTTAACCCCTCAACTTGGATAATTTGCACTTTAGTCAAAAATAAGCAAATGTTGCTTCAACATTGCTCAATCATGACCAAAATTGAAACATAAGTTTCTCATGAGACTTAATTACTTTTCCTAAGATAATATTAAGAATCTACTCAACCTTATTAGGCAAAACATCTAGGGTTAATTCATAACCCAGGTCAGGGATGTTACAAATTATCCACCCCTTATAAGGATTTCGTCCTCGAAATCCTAGGAAAAAGGAGGGACAGATCATTCATTAATCATGCCCCCAGGTCTCCACATATCATCTTAATATTATGGAGATACCATGGATCTATAATTCACACAAAGTTCCTTTCATTACTTCCACCTTATCACTATTTATGTTTATGCAGAGCATAAACCTCTAACATATGATGTCCATACTATTGAAAAGAAGAAGCATAAAAGATCATACTTATATCATCACCCCATATTATTTACCAAAAGAGAAACATATACATATCTAACACAGATAATTCATTAAGCAATCCTTTATTTTCTTGGAAAAGTTCACTGAGAAAGTTCACTAAGCAATTAACTTAGAAATATTCACTGAGAAGGTTCACTAAGCAGTTTGTCTTGGAAAAATTCACTAAATATGTTCACTGAGTAATTTGATTTTGAAAAAATTCACTTAGCAAGTTCACTAAGTATGTTCACTGAGTATTTTGTTTTGAAGATATTCACTGAGCAAATTCACTGAGTATGTTCACTAAGTATTTTGTTTTGAAGATATTCACTGAGCAAATTCACTGAGTATGTTCACTAAGTATTTTGTTTTGAAGATATTCACTGAGCAAATTCACTGAGTATGTTCACTAAGTATTTTGTTTTGAAGATATTAACTGAGAAAATACACTGAGTATGTTCACCAAGTATTTTGTTTTGAATATATTCACTGAGAAAATTCACTGAGTATGTTCACTGAGAATATTGTTTTGAAAGTATTCACTGAGGAAGTTTACTGAGAATATTCACTAAGTATGTTGTTTTGAAAGTATTCACTGAGGAAGTTCACTAAGAATATTCACTAAGTATGTTGTTTTGAAAGTATTCACTGAGTAAGTTCACTGAGAATATTCACTAAGTATGTTGTTTTGAAAGTATTCACTGAGGAAGTTCACTGAGAATATTCACTAAGTATGTTGTTTTGGAAGTATTCACTAAGGAAGTTCACTGAGAATATTCACTAAGTATGTTGTTTTGAAAGTATTCACTGAGGAAGTTCACTAAGAATATTCACTAAGTATGTTGTTTTGAAAGTATTCACTGAGGAAGTTCACTGAGAATATTCACTAAGTATGTTATTTTGAAGGTATTCACTGAGGAAGTTCACTGAGAATATCCACTAAGTATGTTGTTTTGAATGTATTCACTGAGGAAGTTCACTGAGAATATTCACTAAGTATGTTGTTTTGAAAGTATTCACTGAGGAAGTTCACTGAGTATGTTCACTAAGTAGTTTATTTGGAAAAATTTCACTTAGCTCTTCCTATTTAATTTCATTATACTCTCTAAATCTTGATCAAAGTAATCAAAAAGATAACAATCTAAGAGTTTCATACTTGCTTAATATACAATAATCATATACCTGGCTAGGGTATACAAGTATTGAGATTAGGTAGTATGCACTTTATTTACTATCATATTCCTCACTTTTCATATCATTATACACATAGGATTTTCCATTTCTAGATTTTTTTTCCAAGCATCACTTCTATATTTCATCTTATATCACAAGGATAAGAGAAATCATAAAACATTTTAAAGAACATTGAGTAAAATGTAAATTCTCATCTTCCTTGTGTCCTTATAGGACTAGTCAAAGGAAGTTCAAAAACAACTACTTTCATATCTTTAACACATAGAATCATGAAATGAAGTATCAGGATGAATATATTTTATTTAAGTATTACCCCTCAAGGTCACCTACCACATTAGGTTGATTTCAACACATAGTGTCCAGTTATCTCATGTTGCTGCTTTTGCCTTTACTTAGTGGTTACTTTCCTGGTGCACTAGGCATTTATTGCACTGGTGACACCAAAAACTTTGGCTTTCAGAATATCTAGGCAAATGTCTCTAGAACTGTAGAAACCTTACCTTAATTCATAGCTTATGGCCCCTCCTTGGGCACTACCATCACATATGTACTGTTTGTCCAGACTTATGGCAGAGTCTACTTTCTTGTCATTTATTAATCTTTCCCACATTTCCATTGTTCTAACATGACCATGTCACTCAGGAATCCTTTCAAAGCCCAAAGTTTATGCATTAAAGATTGGTAGCTTAGGTTGTAATATTAGTATACAATCTTCTATATGCATTATTGTTGTCCTATCCTTCCCTTCAAGAGCATAACATAGGATTCTCTATCCTGATTAGGTCAAGGTGGGAATTCTCAGGAACTTTTTCTCCTCTTGCCTGGTCCCATGCACCCTCTCCTGGTGCAACAACATTGCCCTTAGAAATGTGTTCCTCATGTTCTCCAGTCATTTTCAAGTTCTTCTTCTCCTATATGAGCAGAAGATACTATCAGATAAACTGGAAGACACTTAGAACAGACTCTACAACCTTAGTCCTATGTATCTGTAGACTCAGTGAACCTAGAGATCTGATACCACTTAATTGTGGCATACAACTTACAAAAACATAATTAACTAATGCAGAAGCGTTCACTAAGCAGCGGATTACCAAAAATCACTAAAAATTAGAACCTTTTTTCCAAGAAGTCCATCAAATGAAAACTTTGTCACATAGAACAAAAGTAACATATTTACATTCTATTTTTCAAAAGTACATAACTTGTATCATCTCTTCCTGTGAATTACAAGCATTAATTATCATGTTAAGCTAAACACAGGTAATATAAAATCTCAAGGCACTGAGCAAAAATCTCAAAAGCACTAACTACTACTCCGAGGACCTGAGAGTACAGAGACGACACATAGGACTCTAACTACATCTATACAAAGCATAACAGGCAATGTCTCCACCTGAGACTTCACTTCTATCCCTGCTGCTTTTGCTGTTGTCCTTCTTCTACTAAAGGATTCTTGTCTTCTCGTCTGTGTCCACCTAAAAATGTAGTTCCCACGGGGGTGAAACAATTGTAAATTGCCCCAACGAGAGATATAACTCTTCGCCAGTAATATTATTATAGCAGCTTAAGAAGATAAATATGCACAAAGGAATCATATTTATTTGGCAGTAGCTAATTCAATGTCTAACAGATTAGAATATTATTCTTATCTAAAACATTGCAGCTATAACTTGAAAGAGCCACATGTCACTTATTCATTAAGGAATAGGAAGAACATGTCTAACATTTATTCACTACAGCATCATTACCACAACATTAACTATCTTCAGGCTTAGATCATATATCTACTACCTGGCATTGTCATTGTGGAGTCATGGCCTGTAGCCATACTCTTTTCACAAAGTGTTGGGATCTTAATCCCTCAACTCACCAAGTACATTTCCTCTTCTTAACAAGTTCATCATCATGATTATAGCATCTGGGCATTTGAACCCATAACTCACCATAGGATACTTTTTACCACCTGTTAGTTAACTTTTTACCTTCAGATTATCTGACCAAAGACATCATAATTCTTGCTATACAATGTATTTTACATAGTACACAAAGCTCATTGATTCTTACAACACAAAGCATATGAAGGCTTATAAAGCCTATAAAACATTCTCAATAAACAAGCATCATAGCCCATACCTGGCTATGCTTCTCATCTCATCATCCCTGCATGGTTAGTATTCATGGTTAAAATTATAATGCTTTCATATCAGTATCATACAACACTAAGTAGTATCATCCCTTTTTAGGGTTCATGATTTCTCTTTCACATCAGTACCATACAACAATAAGTAATACCACCGTTCCCTCTTTAGGGTTCATGGTTTCTCTTTTATATCAACACCCTTCATTAGGGTGTTCCATAAATAACCACTTGGGTTCTTAAGATCATATTATTAATGATCAGCCCTATTCCATTATTTCTCAAAGCTAGAAACCAAAAATAGCTATCATAAGTATTCAAACATACTTATATATCCTCATCATTCATCTTTGAATGTATTATCAACACCAAGTATGAGTTTCTCTCTCATCTTTATCAGAATATGATTGTATCATAGTCTATTGATTTGGATTAACCTTTTCATAAGGCATGTTAGCCTACACTTAACAAAGTGCATTAGATTTCAATGTAACAATTGTAATGAAACATTTCATGTGTCATCTATTCCAATTATAATGAACTTATAATACATCATGGTATATCAGAATTGGAGTGTTGGATGTGATATCTATCATGCCTTGATGTATCACTTCCCTCAACACCGTCATCTTGCTTGAGTTTATTCACTCAGCTTGTATTAGGGTATCACTCATCCTAATACCTATGCATTAGATCATCACATTCATTATGCAATGTATTGGTCATGATTCACCTATTTTAGAATACACAACCATTGCCAAAGATATGGACTCACCCTTGAGTCAGGGACTTTTCATATAAGGATATCCATAATCAACCCCTCTAGGTATTTCATTTTTCAATACATTAATCACTATTCTATCAATAGGAATAGGATTCCATAATTATAATTTGAGGTTCACTTAGAATCTCACAAACATATATAGATTTCACCTAGAATCACTCTTCATTAGAGTTTCATATAAAATCCTTCTATATCAGGGTTTCACCTAGTATTATGTGAAATTAAGACTTCACAACACATCACCCAGTGTTAAGGCTTCACATTAGTATTAATGGCACTTCCTTATACTAGGGTTTCATATACCTTTATCCCATTTTAGGGATTAGGGTTTACCATTCACATTCAAGTGGGGTTTCTCTTTCTTCGTACCCAAATCAGGGTTAGGATGTACAATTCTCATTAAATTAGGGTTTCTTACTTTGTTACACTAAGTTAGGGTTAAATCATCACCCTATATTTATGATTTCATTGAGATTTGCCCTAAATTAGGGTTTCACATAACCTTGCACTAAATTAAGGTCAAGGTGCATCAATCATTTCAATGAGGATTTCATGCTCTCATTATTATGGATCAAACCCTGATTACATATTTATTCATGATGAGAGAATTAAGGCTTATATATGTAACCAATCATCTCTCTCATTATTTCTCCCTCTCATCCTCTATAGGATGTTAGCTACTCTAAGATTGATATAGGTCAGCCTTTTAATTAAGTACACATAGTTAGGGTCAACCTTCATAATCACCATTGATCTATATCATTAATATTCAAGTAGCTAATTGACCTTTGATCATATTAGGTGTCCAAATGGTTTAACCAATTTGAACCTCAAAAGGTCTTGATCTTTTAGACCTCAAACGATCTTGGTCACTTAGACCTCAAATGGTCTTGACCTATTAGGTTCAAATGGTTTGAAACTATTTGCTAAAGGTGAAGCTTGAAATCATTTGCTAAAGGTGAACATTGAGATCGTTTGCTAAAGCAACGTTTTGAAACCGCATGAACTCAACCGGTTTGGGATTGTTTGGTCCCAAACGGTCTTGAGACCGTGTGGTCCCAAACGGTCTTGAGACCGTGTGGTCCCAAACGGTCTTGAGACCGTTTGGTCCAAACCTCCTCAAAACCGCATGGACCAATTATAGTCTCACCCTATCAAATCAATTTAGGGTTCTCAATGTTGATTTCTTCAATCATTGAATTCATGTAACAATCTTCAATTGGACCTATCACCATAGTTCAATTGAGTTAATTAGGTCATCCTTCAACTGATTTGACCCTAAATTAACCCTCAATTGATCATCAATTAGGGTTTGAATCAATTGGATTAGGGTTTGGAATCGATGATCCTTCAACATTTACCAATGTGAGTCTAGCTGCTTTAAAACTATTAGACCATCATCCGAATTGAACATATCCTGACCCCAAACGGTCTTGAGGTCGTTTGGATGACCTCCAAATGGTCTTGAGACCGTTTTCCCATGTCAACATTAAAATCCAAGTCAATCAATCAAAGTTTGGATCATTGGATTGATCATCAAATCAGCATTTGATTGCACATCAACTTAGTACCTTTAGATCTTCAAACACCTAACCATAGTCAACCCTAGACCTCCAAACGGTCTTGGATGACCCCCAAACGGTCTTGGGTTCATTTGGATGACCTCCAAATGGTATTGAGACCGTTTGCCCATCATATCATCAATAATCATATCATTCAATTAGGGTTTGGATCCTAGGAATTGGTCACCAAATCAACACTTAACTGTATTTCAATTTGGTATCTTTGGACCTTCAAACACTTGACCAAACTTAACCCTAGGCCTCCAAACGGTCTTGGGTGACCCCCAAACGGTCTTGAGACCGTTTGGGTGATCCCCAAACGGTTTTGAAACCATTTAGGTCAATCAACCCAAAGCATTAACTCATTCAATTACAAAATAAGCACTTAGCCGATTAGGGTTTATACCATATGTTTGAATCTTCAAATACCTAACCATACTCAACCCTAGAACTCCAAATGGTCTTGAGACCGTTTGGGTGATTCCCAAATGGTTTTGAAACCGTTTGGGTCAATCATCCAAAAATTCAAACTCAATCACTTATGAAATCAGCACTCAACCCGATTAGGGTTTACGTGATTGATGGACTTTCAACTCATGAACCAATTGGAGTTAATCAATAATAATTGGTGGGTAATTAACCTAGACCATTATGAACAAGTCCAAAAATGGTCAACCCTGGCCAACATCACCAAACGGTCTTAAACAGTTTGCTTCTATGCGGTTTAGTGAAATTGTATCATTCCAAACGGTTTGAAACCGTTTGCTCCCAAAACGCAAACCGTTTGGACATTTGATTGAAACCGTTTGGTCTATATATTTGGGGAGGTGTGTGCTTATGATGATTTCATCATCATCAAGATCTATACCCACGAAACCTGCTGTGATTTCCATGGAAATTGCATCAATCAACCAAATCATTAATTGTAAATAGAGAAATGATCATTATTTGATGGGGAATTGAATGCAATAACAAAGTTAGGGTTTCAAGTTATAAAACCCGCTTCCAATTGAGCTCCAAAGCTCCAATCTCACGGCAACAATGGTGGATGAAGCTCTTGAAACTCCCCCTAGGCTCGTCCTCAAGCTTTTGGTTGAAAAGTTTGGCAAGGGTTGAAGAGGAGATCGAAATAAGAAGAAATCAATGATTTGTTTTTGATTTCCACCATGGAATCAAGGAGAACGAAGGTCAAGGTCTTACCAAGAGGTTGTCGATCGTTCTCCTGGTCCTCCCTAGCTCCTTGGTCTTTTTCCAAGCAAGGGGAAAGAAAGAAATCCAAAAAAGCATTTGTTTTGGCTTGGAAAAGGTACTTTTCTAAGAAAATTGATGAGAGAGAAAATTCTTTATAAAAGTATTTTAGTTCCAAAATTGTTGCCACCACTTCCCCCTTGGTTTCTTGAATTCAAGGGAATCTCTATCCCCACCGAGATCCCTTCCATTATCCATGAATTAAGGGAAAAGAAATTAAGCACCTTAACCCTTATAATAGTAATTTCCATATTTGAGTGCAAATTCTTTTTCTTATAATAATGGTGAGTGGAGTTTCACCTCCTTAGGATATGCTTGTGCCTTTGCAAGGCCTTAAGATCATCCACACACATCTGAATCAAACCATTTTAGTTTTGGTTGAAGGCTCTTTAATAATACATTCATCTTTGCCCTAAATTGAATTAGGGTTTCACTTAGGATTAAATCTTGATTATTTTAATATCCAGATTCTCTCTCCTCCAAATTAATTCAAATGAGGTGCCCCTCTCATTTACTTTGCTCTATATGATGCCAAGAAACATTAGGGACCTTATTGAAGTGGTAATTTGCATATTGAACCCTAGGTTTTGGGTAAATTGCACTTTACTCCAAAACTAGGTTTTAATGCACAAGGATTGCTTTACAAGCTTAATCTTAGTGCCCAAGCTTGTGAAAACCATACCACTATATTATATTCATTCTTATGATGTCTCAACATCAGAGGAACATCTTATTATGAAACATTTGCAATTTAACTCCTCAACTTGGGTAATTTGCACTTTAGTCCAAAATAAGCAAACATTGCTTCAACATTGCTCAATCATGACCAAAATTGAAACATAAGTTTCTCATGAGCCTTAATTACTTTTCCTAAGATAAGATTAAGCATCTACTCAACCTTATTAGGCAAAAAATCTAGGGTTAATTCATAACCCATGTCAGAGATGTTACACATATGAAGAAACTTTATACATGTAAGTTGTGTAGGAAAATACAAGGAACCTGGTAAAAATAATTTGAGAACCTAGTTCTATTTCGTTTTGCAAAAGTGCTTTAATTTGGTAGAAAAGTTCATTAAAAAGTAATTAGAAACCCTAATTGTATATAAAGGATGCATCCTTGAAAATTAATAGGTTAATTTGAAAGGTATTAATCTGTTGATTAGTAATATAGAGTTTTCCTCCGTTTTGAATACAAAGTTGGTAGTTTTAGGGTTTTAATCCATAAATGAAGAATAATATATATGGAAACCCTAATTGGGGTAAAAGAAGAGGAAAACCATGATATTTCGGATTAAGGAAGTAAATTACTAAATAATGATCCTAAGACTGTTAGGAATATTAAAATGAGATAATTTAAAGGTTTTAAGTAGATTTGATGAATTAGGGTTCTTAATAACTAAGAATGGAGGCAAAACCCTAATTTCCAAGGAAACCCTAAAATTGAAATAGAAACCCTAAAGAATATGATGATATTGAATAAATTTTGATAAAATGAAGTTGGAATGTTTATTTTAGGGTTTCTGTACACTTTGCTTGATTGTTCGGATTTTCTCTCTCTATAAAGTTGATTCTGTATCCAAATCTACAAATACAGGTATGTGGTTACGCTTATGAATAATCTGAGCTAGTTTGTTGAGGATTTTCAAGGTTTTTATCGGTTGCTTGAAATTAATTGTTGGATGCCTTTATTTCATGCAACTATAGAGTGACTATGACTATCATTATAAATGTATACATATAACAGGCTTAGATCTGGGTCCACCCCTGTGGCTATGCAAAGGCTAAAAAGGATAACCTAGAGCAAGGTTTAGGCTATCATGAGTCAGAAATTGGGCTACACATGGGTAGTGCCATGAGACTCCTAGCATTCCATGAGTTAAGGAGTGGGCTACCTACGCGTAGTGCCATGTGACTCAACCCTAGAAATGGATTCACCTGTTAGGTGGGATCATAAGGGGTATAATGGGGATCTACCATAAGGAATGTAGTGTCCAGGTCCACTGCAGGGACAACGCAGCGGATAGGGTATACATGGATCGCACATTTATATTTAAAATGTAAAATTGTTTGTTAAATGATAATTGACTAAAATACATTGTTATGGATAATTGCATGATTAGTGTTCCCCCACATACGAGCTTCGACTGACCGCTGTTTTGTTTGTCGGTGATTTAGGTACAAAATCCCAAAAGGACAAACAGTAAAGTGATATATTGCGAATTCATAAATTAAAGAACAAGGAGGTAATAGTTAGATTAGTTCTAGTGTGGATAGAGGTTTAGAAACCCAATATTTCAAAAAGGTATGCAAAATTTTATTTTCTTAAAGCTTTCTAGTTTAGTCAGTTAAAATTTAATAATTGTTCTTGGTTAATTGTCGAACCTATGATCTGGAAATTATGTGTGCGGCTTCGACCTCTCGGTCTCCCTTAATTGGGGGTTACCGGAAGGTGGGGTCATAACATTTGGTATCAGAGCCTAGGTTCCTCACTTAACCATTAATAATTATTAAATTTTACAAACTCCATAGAACCCAAGGGAGTTATTTGAGGACTATCCGAAAGACAGAGGTGTCTAGAAAAGGATCATGACCGGGGGCTGGTAATATTTTCCTTCATACCGCTAGTCGGAATACGAGGACTCCCGGATCCATGTGACTTCCTGGCCAAAGTCTTAGGGTATGAATCAAAATAAGATACCTTTAGGACTTTCTTATCTTATTCATCCCTTCTCATCACACATTCTATTAAGGATTTTAAGAGTTATGGTTTTTCTCTCTCTTCCTCACCCTCATGTGGTATGGGCAAGTAAGTTAAGGATTTAGGGATCCTCCATAAAATTAATAAAAGATACATAATGAGACGTCATTGACATAAGTATAATTAGTTAACATATAAACTAAAGGTCTATTTGTTATGCTTATGTAGATGGCTCGTACCAAGACTGTTGTTATTCCTGATGGTAATGGGAACCCAGCTAGGAGTGCTTGGCCTCCCTGCAAAGGAAAGGGGTCTTTAGAAAAGAGAAAGAGGAACCAGGATGGTGAATCCTATAAGAAGAGGAAGAGACCCGAGGAGACCACTCATGAGGTCCCTAACCCTGACCCGATACCCTTCAACAACCTTGATCAAGAACATGACCAAGGGTATGAGGAGCAACATGTGTACGAGGAAGTAGACCAGATGGAAGAAGACCAAGCTGGAGGTCCAGAACCAACCATGATGATCCACACCCCTGATGCTTTGTGGATGGAGCAACAGAAGAAGCTGACAGAGGCCATTAATGCCTTGGCCCTCGGAGGCCTAGCTAGAGATGAGAATGGTGAGCCTCTTCTGGTTCATCCTCGACTAGGTGCCACCATCTTGGACTTCATCAAGTTGAACATCGAGAAGTTCTGGGGAGAATATAAGACCGAGGTAGTCGACAAGGCAGAAGCTTGGTTGCTTGCAGTCAAGAATGGATTCTGCATGCTTGAGGTACAGTCGAGCAAGAAGGTCCTCTTTGCTGCTCACCTCCTGGAAGGAGCAGCCAAGATATGGTGGAAGACCCACATTACCAGCCGAGATTTGACAGAGAAACCCATGGCATGGGCTGACTTCAAGAAAATATTCACCCCCAGATTCGTCCCAGTCTCAGCTAAGAAGGAAAAGGAAAGGGAGTTAACCAACATGACCCAAGGAAACTCTTTTGTGGTGGACTTTGGGCGCAAGTTCCGGATCTTGGAGCGTTTTGGGTACAAGATGGATGAAGAAAGAAGGGTGGATCACTTCATAGAGCGTCTTCACCCTGCCATCAGACCCCATGTGAGGGCAAGCAAGCCTAAAACCTTCATCGAAGCCTACAACACTACTTTAGACATGGAAAGGACTGTGATGCCTTCCCAGTTTCCACCCAAGGGGTACTTGGGTTTCACTGAAGGAGCCCAAGGCCCTAGAAACAACCAAAAGAAGGGTCAAGGATGTCATCAAGATAAAGGAAGACATGGAGGAAAAGGGAAACCCTGTCAAGAGAACAACCGACCTCCTTGCTGCACCTGCAGAAAGGGGCACGCCGGTGAGTGCCGCTATAAGAAGAAGACATGCTTTCGATGCCACCAAGAAGGACATCTGCAATCCGTTTTTCCTATGCCAGATCTTAGAGGGCCAAGACAAGTGGCAGCTCCACCAGTAGCAGCCCCACCTATAGCTGCAGCTCCACCTACTGGAGAGAGGAGGCAAGCTCAGGTGTTTGCCATTGATAATGAGGAGGCTCAAGTTAATGCTAATCGGTTGATCAAGGGTAATAAACCTTAGAGTTTTCTTTTATGTTTTAAAGTTAAGCATGTAATGGTCTAATGCATGATGAAAAACAATGTAGGCATGCTTGAAGTCATGGGACATAATGTAAAAGCTTTGTTTGACTCTGGATCTACTAATACTTTCATTTCAAGAAATCTTGCAACTATGCTTTGTTTGGATATCAAGGATTTAGGGTATGTCTTAGATGTTACAACCCCGAGTGGTCGGATCTTTACTTCCCTTTTGAAAACTCCAGTGATACCTATGAAATATTGAGATCATGAGTTTCCTATAGACTTTATCCTTCTTGACATGAATGATTTTGATGTGATTATTGGTATGGATTAGCTTTATACTTATAGGGCCAATATTGACTGTAGGGAGAAGAAAGTGATCATTAAGAGACCAAGTCACCCACCTTTTTTCATTATGAGTAGGAAGGATGCCACCACCAGCCTGTATGTGTCAGCCTTGAAGGCAGAGCAGATGATGAGTAAAGGGTGTCAAGCTTTCCTAGCAGTAGTCACCGAGCCAGAACCCAAGGTGCAACCCTTAGAGGAGATAGAGGTAATTAGGAGCTATGCAGATGTTTTCCCAGATGATCTACCTGGGATTCCTCCTAAGAGAGAGGTAGATTTCTCCATAGAGCTAGCTCCTCAGACAAACCCTATTTCACGAGCACCTTATAGAATGGCCCCTGCTGAGTTGCTCAAGTTAAAGAAACAACTGCAAGAATTGTTAGACAAGGGTTTTATCTGCCCTAGCACATCACCATGGGGAGCATCGATTCTTTTTGTAAAGAAAAAGTATGGTTCACTCTGAAAAAGTATGGTTCAAAGCTTCTTGGGGTTAGCAGGATACTATCGATGCTTCATTGTAGATTTCTCAAAGACCGCCTTACCTTTGACCATGTTGACTCGGAAAGATGTGAAGTTTGTGTGGTCTGATGTTTGTAAGGCTCGTTTCCAAGATCTAAAAGAGAAGTTGACCACTGCACCAGTTTTGACCCTACCATCAGGCAATGAGGGTTTCATGATTTTCACCGATGCATCAAAGATGGGACTTGGCTGTGTGTTGGAACAAAACCAACATGTGGTTGCATATGCCTCTTGACAGCTCAATCCCAATGAGGTGAATTACCCAACACATGACTTAGAGATGGCTGCTATTATCCATGCATTAAAGATTTGGCAGCATAACCTGTATGGTGCCACCTTTGAGATCCTCACTGACCATAAGAGCCTGAAATACCTCCTGACACAGAAAGACTTAAACCTACGGTCGATGGATGGAGTACATGAAGGATTACGACTTCACCATCGCTTATCATCCAGTAAAGGCAAATGTCATAGACGATTCTTTGAGTCAGAAACATCTTAGGTGTGCAGCTATTTTTTTCAGTCAGTGGAAGAGCTTAGAAGAGCTGGTAGAATGGTCTCCTCAACCATTAGATGATTGAGTTCGATTGGCCAACATCCAGATACAGTCTGAATTGTTGAGTGAAATTGTAGCAGCACAGTTAGCCAGTGGGGAGCTTGACAAGATCAAGGACTTGATGAAGAAGCCTCAGAACTATCTTTCTTTGGGAATAGATGGAGGAATCCGATTTGAGAATATCATATGGGTTTCTGAAGATTCCCAGTTGAAGGAACGTATCCTATAAGAGACTCATGGTTCTAAGTACACGGTACACCTGAGAACTACTAAGATGTTTAAGGACATGCAGAGGTTTTTCTGGTGGCCAGGAATGAAGAGAGACATTGCAGCTTATGTGGCCAGTTGTCTTATGTGCTAAATGGTGAAGGCTAAACACCAACGACCTGGTGGACTTTTGCAGTCTATAGAGATCCCATAGATGAAATGGGAGCAGATCACCATGGATTTCGTGGTGGGTCTACCCCGGACCAAGAGAGGTCATGATGTGATATGGGTTGTGGTAGATCACCTTACTAAGTCAGCACACTTCCTTGCCCTGAAGACCACTGCCAAGGTGTCATATTTAGTTGAGTTGTATATCAGAGAGATAGTGTGTTTGCATGGTGTACCCGATTCCATCATCTCCGATAGAGACCCAAAGTTCACTTCCAAGTTGTGGAAGCAGGTTCAAGAGGAACTAGGTACAAGGTTGATGTTAGTATCGCTTATCACCCCCAGACAGATGGTCAGTCAGAAAGGACAATCCAGACCTTAGAGGATCTGCTGAGAGCCTGTGTGCTCAATTGGGGTGGATCATGGGAGCAGTACCTACCTTTAGCCGAGTTTGCTTACAACAACGGTTACCAAGCCAGTATTGGGATGCCTCCATATGAAGCTCTTTATGGGAGACCATGTCGGTCACCACTTCACTGGGATGATGTTTGTAAAAGGACCTTATTGAGGTGATTAACTCTAAGTGTATGTTGATAAAGTCTCTTTGATCAGGCAAAGGCTAAAGAGAGCCCAGGACTGAAAGAAGTCATATGCTGATGCGAAGAGGACTGATGTGCATTTCACTGTGGGAGAACATGTTTTTCTGAAAATCTGACTGCTCCTAGCCATAGCTAAGAACAGAGGCAAGTTGAGTCCCCGATATGTGGGTCTGTTTGAAGTATTAGAATGGATTGGTGAAGCCACATATCATTTGGCGTTACCCCCTCAATATATTATGATGCATAATGTGTTTCACATGTCCAATCTGAAGTGATATCTGCAAGATCCAAGCCATGTGCTAAGCATTGAACCCATTGAGCTTCAAGGAAAGCTAACTTATCCTGAGTTGCCTTTGCAGATTCTAGATACCAAGGTAAAATAGCTCAGAAATAAGAATATAGAGATGGTAAAGGTTATTTGGAAGCACCATGGAGAGGATGAGGCCACATGGGAGCTGAAGACGGACATGGAAAAGGCATACCCCAATTTTTTTGTTTGATTGATGAATTTTGAGGGCAAAATTCCTATAAGGAGGGGAGGATGTTATAACCCCATTTTCTAAATCATGTAATGAGATTTGTAAATATCTTTTTAAAAGATAAATAAGATCAATGGTTGATTTGATGAGTTGATTTGAATGAATTTCATGTATGATAGCCTTGTATGCTTCCTTGATGGGCCTTATTGGCCATTAAGCCCAATTGAAAGAAAAAGAAAAAGAAATGAAAAAGGAATTCAATTGGATAAAGGAATACATAAGAAAATAAATAAAAAATATTAAAGGGTTAAAGGATATTTTCCAAAATAGAATTTTATAATATAAAGGTTCCTTGGGGTTCAAGGAACTCAGGATAATTACATTATGGAAAAAGGAATAGGAAATATGTGGAAAATATGAATGAATAAGTGATAACTTGAAACTGAAGAAAAGAGCTCGTTTTCTTTAGATAATGACTTCAATTTTTGCATGATGAGAGATAAAAGTATGAACGAGTTTCCCTTAAAATTTGAATTAAAAAGGAATTACGATTTGGGAGTTATAGATTTTTCAAGTTATCCTTGATTTTGGAATTTATTTCGAAAATTAGGAAATTGATTTCCTTTTGCTAGATCGGGTGTGATGAAGGTCGTTGCATCTTAATCCAACGTGCGCCGCTCATCGTCTAGAGTCCCAGTTGAACGCGGACTGTAACACAGTTATAGGGGGATTTTCCCCATAGCTTTTCTCACGATCTAGTGAGTGTGTGATCTTGGAAACTTTCCCAATGAGTTCGGGAGAGAGAGACGAACTCTCCCAACCCTGGTTAATCGGTCTTTGGAAGCTTCTACATGAATCCCCCATTTAGGCCAAAGGTAAGGGCGACGGCAGGGTTTAAGAAACCCTAAGGAATCCTCCACGCCCTATAAATAGGACCTCTCCTGGTTCCCCTTGCCCTCACGAACCCTGACGGCAGGTCCTTAGGTCTCCGCACCCTCACTCCCGCTTGATTGTATTCTCTCCAGTGAGGGCACCGCCACGACTCTAACAGCAGAGGAAGAAAGGAGATGACATACAATCATCCTTCGATTAGGGATCACGGTGATCCTCTGTGAGGATCTGACGGTGCTAGGACACGGCCGGCTAAGTTGAGTTGCTCGAACGCGGAGCGTTTGATCAAGAGTCCATCGTGGACTCAAGTGAGATCCAACGGACTGGGCCTTGGGGGTGTGCGCAAGCAAGAAAGTGGAGGAAATTTATGCGGAGCATTTAATCTAGACGTGGTCCATTGGCGCATCAATCCAACGACCGAGGAAATTCATTAAATCCCCTCTCTCATTGAATAATCAAGAAAATAGATTTTCTTTGCAAAATTAATAGAGATCGCTAGGAATCTCATATGAAGAAACTTTATACATGAAAGTTGTGTAGGAAAATACAAGGAACTTGATAAAAATAATTTGAGAACCTAGTTCTATTTCGTTTTGAAAAAGTACTTTAATTTGGAAGAAAAGTGCATTAAAAATTAATTAGAAACCCTAATTGTATATAAAGGATGCATCTGTGAATATTAATAGGTTAATTTGAAAGGTATTAACCTGTTGATTAGTAATATAGAGTTTTTGTAACATCCCTAACCCGGGTTATGTACTAACCCTAGGTGTTTTTCCTAATAAAGTTGATTAGATTCTTGCTTTTATCTTTTGAAAAGTAATTAAGACTTTTAAGGAACTTATGTTTCAATTTCAGTCCTTTTTGAATAATGTTAAAACATTATTTTGTTAAAATTGGACTAAAGTGCAAATTACCCAAGTTGAGGGGTTAACTTGAAAATTGTACTTGATAAAATGTTCCTATGATGTTGAGACATCATAAGAATTGATATGATGTAGTGATATGGTTTCCACAAGCTTGGGCATCAAGATAAAGCTTGTAGAGCAATCCTTGTGCATTAAAACCTAGTTTTGGTGTAATGTGCAATTTACCTAAAACCTAGGGTTCAATATGCAAAATACCACCTCTAGAGGGTCTCTCATGTTTCTTGGCATCAAGTAGAGCAAATAAAATGAGAGGGGCGCCTCATTTGAATTATCATGGAGGAGAGAGAATCTTGACATTAAAATAATCAAGATTTAAGCATAAATGGGGCTTTAATATAATTTAATGCAAAAAGAAATAAATTAATGAAGGAGCCCTTTAATCAAAAGTTTAAAGATTTGTTTGCAATATTATTGGAAGAGCTTGTGCCTTTCTTGGGCACAAAAATACCTTGGTTGAGTAGGACCTGCCGCTAGCATTCGTGAAGGCAAGGGGAACCAAGAGAGGTCCTATTTATAGGGCGTGGAGGCTTCGTTAGGGTTTCTTCAACCCTGCCGCCGCCCTTGCCTTTGGCCTAAATGGGCAATTCCTGTATAAGCTTCCAAAGATTGATAAACCAGGGTTGGGAGAGTTCGTCTCTCTCTCTCCCGAACTCATTGGGAAAGTTTCTAAGATCACACGCCCACTGGATCGTGAGAAAATCTGTGGGGAAAATCCCCCTATAACCGTGTTACATTCCGCGTTCCACTGGGACTCTAAATGATGACTGGTGCGCGTTGGATTAAGATCCAACGGCCCTCATCATGCCCAATCCAGCAAAAGGAAATCAGTTTCCTAAATTTTGAAATAAATTCCAAAATCAAGGATAACTTGAAAAATTGATAACTCCCAAATCGTAATTCCTTTTTAATTCAAATTTTAAGGGAAACTCGTTCATACTTTTATCGCTCATCATGAAAAAATTGAAGTCATTAGTTTCAAGTTATCACTTATTCATTCATTTCTGAATATTTCCTATTCCTTTTGCCATTATGTAATTATCTTGAGTTCCTTGAACCCCAAGGAACCTTTATATTACGAAATTCTATTTTGGAAAATATCCTTTAACCCTTTAATCATTTTTATTTATTTTCTTATGTATTCCTTTATCCAATTGAATTCCTTTTTCATTTCTTTTTCTTTTTCTTTCAATTGGGCTTAATGGCCAATAAGGCCCATCAAGAAAGCATACAAGGCTATCATACATGAAATTCATTCAAATCAACTCATCAAATCAACCATTGATCTTATTTATCTTTTAAAAAGAGATTTACAAATCTCATTACATGCTTTAGAAAATGGGGTTATAATAGAAAACATGTTCTCAAAACAACTACAAACCAATGATGAAAGGAGCATGATGATAAAAATAGTACATCTCAGATAATTTTCCCAGATGTCTTGAGTACAAAATAGTCTAGAAAGATATATATGGTAAACATCTAAGTAATAAAAACTAAAACATCTAAACATCCAGTCTATCTATGTCCAAAGGGTCATCATGAGCAGCATCATCCTCGGGCTTGTAGTCCTCATCATTGTCTGAAGGTGCAGTTTTGATAGCAACAACAACATCATCACTAGAGGCACCAATAATGCCATCATCATTCGAACCATCTCTAGAGCCATCATCCTAGGTAACCTCATCATCAACATCATCCTCGACAACATCCTGGTCAGGAATCTCCTCATCAGTAGGAGGACTAAAACCATGACCTGATCACAGAACATTATGCTCATCCCAAGTCATGCCAAGAGTGTGTAACTCATGTTCTTGAGGGAAAGAGGGAGAAAACCAAGTACAATATATATGTGCATGAGTTAATTTCATTGAAATTCAACTAATACAAATCTAATTAAATTAAACTATTCTAAGTGTACAAAAAAATCTATCTGGGTAACCAAAAAGTTGCCTGTCGAAAAGCGCCTTGTTTAATGTTGGTGGCTCAATGACTAAATTGTACCACCATGGAAGGGTTCAAACCAGAGTGTGAGTTGTGCTAATATATTCTCCTTGTGTTTCTATTTCAACCACTCCTTTATATTTATTTTAATATGTGCTTCTTGTATTCTATCTCATATAGGTAGTAACATACCAGATCTTGAACCCTACCCTAGAAGTTTGACCTTTTGGGCTTAGCCAAATAAGGTTAAGGTCGGATCTAAAAGATGTTTGGTATAAACCTAATGAGCTAATGCATGTATAAATCTCCTTAATGTAACCTAATGTTCTCACATTAATCTTAGGCCAAAAATGGACACATACTATAAGTCACATGAAATAATAATCAATTATATAAAATTCGTGCAAATAATCATACCCAACTCTTTTGGTGATAATATTAAATTATGGAACATAATTGAATGAGCAATATTTATAATAATGAAATAATGTGATAATAATGGCCAAAAATATTAATTGTGACATAACTCATTAAAAGAAATCCCAAAAGAGGAATTTAAGTTAAAAATCACGATCCTGGGGTCCCAATTGCCTTGGGTGTCAAGTTTCACATTATTCACATTATAATATTTAATTTAATTCAATTTGGAAAGAGAAGATCTGAGTTTTCCCCAAAATATCAAATAATATTATATGATTCTAAAAGTGGAAAATAATCTTGGATTCTTAATCTACACATTAAATATAGCCTTTGGGTGAATTTTCATCCAATTTGGAATATGTTTGGTTAAGAGATGAAATCAGGAAAGAGAATGTATGTAGAACCTTCAAAATATTAAATAAATGCACAAACAACTCCAACATGTAAAATTGATGGGAAATTCATATTCAAGGCACTTAATGTGATGTGTGGGTGAAGTTTCATCAAATTTTGAGAATCTTATAACCATTAATGGTGGAGGAAAGAGAAAATAAGATTTAATTTATTTAACATGTTAAAAGTTTTCAAAAGGCAAATCTAATTGCATAATTAGATTCTACATGCTTAATTAGTTGAGGTGTAGAGTTTCACCTTAAAAGAATAATGTTTCCTATATCAATTTAACTAGACAAGAAAAATACCTAAATATTAATTCCCAATGTAACTCAGACTTTGTTAATTGATTATTTCCTCTATTTAAATGACACACTTCAATGCCACACTCTTTGATTTTTGTCTGAGTCGGACCTGGATCCATGAGAGACACACTACAGTCATCTCCCTGACCCAGAGTCCTGACATATTTGGACTCTACAGTCCCAACATCATCCCCCGTGATTGCTCTCCCTCTTCTCACATCCTCTCCTTCGTATCTCTATCTCTTTACAATCCTCTCACGATATATAATCTAGAGATCCTTGATTCGATGGGATTCCATTGCCCCAGGTCCCCGGTCAACAAAGGGATCTTGTTATCCCCTTAGTTTTGACCTCTAATGGTTTTCCTCACCTCTCTAACTCTTTTCCTATATATAACCCATCCATAACCTTCGTACAACCCATCTGAACACATCCCAAAGTTTGTTTCATCCCTAGTCACCCCGTAGCTGTCTCACCCATCCCCGGCTACCTTTCCACATTAATTGACTCTGGCGGCGAGTTCTTAGATCAGGTCGGTGTCTGGAGGGTGTACATTGTCTCAATGAAGTTTGGTGAAGCTTCTCGCATGCTAGTTTGCTTGTCTGAGGTACATCACGAGTTTTCCCTTTTTTCTACCATATACAGCCTATATGATCTCGTTTGGAGGTTTTTCCACATCAAATTCATCACCTTGCCTCGATTTCTCTCCTCCTAGCTTCACAATGATGTTGCAGTTCTTACAACATGTTCAGTTTAATGGATTTATCTTCCTTGCATGATTGGTTATTTTGGTAGCTTCTTGGGTGGTCTCGAGAGAAGCAGTGACCATGGTCCTAGCCCTCTCCAGAGCTGGTGTTAGGGCTCGTTGAGTACTTTAGAATCCCTCTGGCCTCTTGGTGATCCTTACAGTACGATTTGAATCCTAGTTTTGGTTATGACCCTATACGGAGAAGACTATCAAGCTCTCTGGTTACTCGAACAGATTTCTTCACGTCTGGGTCAAAATGGAGAAAATGTGTTGACATTTTATGAAATTGTCTTGGAATTCATTTGATTCAGTCACACGTATGATGGGCACAATGTTATTTTCTCCCCGAATTCTTTTGCTTTGATGCAAGCCTCACTGGACATTGATCGGGTGACTTGGTCATATCTGATTGGGCCAAGTCATGTGGGCCCTTCTTTCTCTCTCTCTCTTTCTTTCTCACAGGAGTCTTGCTAACATGGAATTTTATGATTGGTGGTTTTTGAAAATAAGATCTATCTTATGGTGTTAGTTTTGTCACCTAAATCCAATGTTGAAAATATGTGATTTTAATGGATTTACCTAAATAGATAATAACTTGTAAATTTATAGCCAAATATATATAAGTCAAAAAATATCATAAAATACATTTTGAACTCAGAAAAAGATAATCTAAAATATAGCATAGTTTTGATAACCTAATTCAGTAATATTAAAAAGGCAATTTATAGGCTTTTGAATAATTAATGTAAACCTAACCCTAATTCCACATATATGCATCATAGGTGCTTTGGAGACCTAGGCTTGGATCTAGAACTGGGTTTGGACTATTTGGATTCTTGAGCAAGGTATGTTTACAGACCCGATTATTCTTATTTGGCAATGCACCTATATTCTTCTTTCTCTTGGTCCTATAGACATTAACGTACACCATATCTTGTTCTTTTGGAAAATATGCTTCATGTGAAGTAAATTATATTGTTATTGATCTTGTGATAATATTTGAACATTCTTTTAGTCTTTTCTTATGCTTGGTTCATGATGGAACTATGTATGATGACATGTGATATTTTTTGCCCACTTATGAGGTGGATGTATATGTTGGTCACTTTTGTGGTGACTACTTTATATAATCTGACGATACTTTTTACTTGCCTCTACACTAAACATGTTATGTGATTCAGTAGCACTAGAGTAGTGTAATTGCATTGGTTTTTGGGTAGATGTGTATTTCCTTCTTGGGGCAGTATGCTCCTGTTATTTTTGGGATGGAGGTAGCCCCATACCCCCATTTCAAATTTGTGAGGTTTGGCCCACTTTTATATATACGGGGAGTTTGGCAGTACATCATTCTCTATTAGGTTTCAAGTTTGTGAGACTTGGCATAATTTGTTGTTATATTGTTCTAGGGCTATGTTTATCTCACATGCATGCAGGTGATGATAATTGATGATGGGTTGTGTGCCCTAATTCTTTATGTGTGCTAGTATGTCACCTTTTTTATTTTTTTGGTTATGGAAAGTATCTCTTTTGTTGCTATTCTTTTTTTATGCCCTTTTGGGAAGTTATTTTTTCTTTCATGGGAAGCCTTTTATATTTGTTGACCTTTATTCCATATATTGCTCAATTTATTTTTTAGTATGCACATACCAGCCTTTGTTGACGTCGTCTATTTTTATCCTCTTGCTGGGATATGTTTCCAACCCTAGGTGAAGGACATGGAGGACATGGCATAAAGTTTTGGACATAGCTTAAGAAGGTAAAGCCTAAAGACAAAGTTGTTATGGTTTAGATTTTCCTCTACTTAGATCCATATGTTGTATCTTTCATGTAAACCCTTTTTGGGAGATTATGCTGTTCTTTTATAAGATTATGAGAAATTGAATATAGTCAATACTTTATTTCCGCTGCTATACTTTGGTTGTTTTGAGTACCATAGATAAGATTTGAAAATTTTACACCCACTCCAACATATCTTTTGGGTGTGTTTGGACTGGAGGTTTTATTCTTCAAATTTTAGTAAGGAGTGGATCCCCTCTGGGTCCCATTCCTTACATAGTGCAAAAAATATTGAAATATGATGGCAAGTAGTTAGAGTGGTATTGGGTTGATCTTTGTTTCTAAATGGAAGAACATGAATAGTTGTAAGGAATTTGGGATACAACATCAATGGGGTAACATTTTAGTGGCATGGAAGAAAAGTTGATTTGTTGATGCACAAATTATTCCATCATAACATGATGGCCCCAAGTATCCATATGTTATGAATATGGGGATTGATATTAGAGAAGCCAAAATCTACATATCCATGTAATTTTCCTTAACTGACACATGGTCATTACAATTTATAAGGTGTATGATAGTTCTCATGAATTGGGTCTCACTAAGAAGGAAAAAGGGAATGAGTATTTTCTATTTGTTTTCCTTCTAGTTCATTCATGTAGATGATTGTTTGTGGAATATATGGGTCAAGAGTATTTAGAGAAGGCACTAAAAAGTGATGACTAGAGGTGGCAAAATCTCTATCATGGTGGGTTATCCTTCCTTTGGTTGGGTGTAGGATGGTGCACCCTCAACTACCTTTGCATTGTGGTTGTCCTCCAATACTCTTAGCTTAATTTTTGGTGGGGTTTTGAAGAAATGAGTTGTTGTTGCATTTGAGTGAATTTATTAATGCAGTCAAGGAAATATAATTATTCTTACTTGGTGTGATTCCTTGTTTTGCCAAGTGCTTGGAAAGAAAATGACTCATTTCCCACTCATAGAGTCAAGATTCCTGCTTCAACATTAATTGAGACTCTACTAATGGCCGAGAATGTCCTGCTAAATATGATAGGGTAGCATGATCCATCTTGATCCCTAATCACTACAAAGTCGCATGGGAGAGAAAACTCCTCAACGTTCATTGGGATATCCTCTATGATACCTCCTAGCTTGGTAGTAAAGAAATCGATGAGCTAGATGATCATTCTAGTGGGTAATTCTTTGGTGAGGCGAGTCTTTTACACAAGCTAAGAGGTATGATGGAGATGCTAGCTACAAAATCATTTAGACCTTTTTTCAAAGTAGAGTTGTTGATATAGTGAAAATATCCAAAAGTGCTTAGATCTTTGCACTTGTGAGTCATATTACTCTAGATATTATATGATGATTTTCTTATGAACTTTACTATTTCATATTCTTCAGTTAAGTATTTGTTATTTAGAAAGATCTTGAAGAACTTAGACCAGTGGGGAATCTTGGCCATATCATCCAGTAATAGGACATAGAAAAAAACTTTTACATAGCTTCCTTTAATTTTTTGAACTTATCATACAATCATATCTTGTTTAGACAATTTTGAAATAGCACATGTAAGGTATATGGGAAAATTTGGTTGAGATGAGGTAGGAGTGGAATGTTTTGGTTGAGTTGTTTTTATGTTCTGAGTAGCAAATACATAGTCCTTATCATCATGCCTAGTTGTCACACGAATAAGGGTTATTTATCTAGAATTATAAATCTAGAATTATTTCATAGTTTTAAGTTTTTATGTGTTTTAGATTGTCTTCTAGCTGGCTTGCAAAGGCACTTGTAGGGGTGTAAAGACACAAAATATTAAACCAACTAAAAATTAATGGATTTGTGATAGGCCTGTTGGTTTGAGATAATTTTTAGATAACCAACAATCATATATTATTACAATTGGAGGATCTTCCGTATAGTAGAAAACTTGGCTTTATCGGAAGAAGGAACACTTGCTTGTTGCATCTGGGGTGCTTCATTCAGATTTCGGAACTATTGTCCCTGATTATAGACACGGTTGTGGCACTTACCTCATTAATTTTATTGGTTCCTAATCTTTTTTTTAAATCATGGAGGACCTCAAACTTGGTTCTTTACATGTCCTCCCCTAAATTATTAAACATGTTCAACACCCTATGGGTTGCCATATTGGAATCCCGGACGAAATTTGGTCTAATTGGGGTTATAATAGTTAGTGAGCATGCACGTTATTCACCATGGCATCATAAAGGAGATGGTGACTAAGAGTGGAATGATCACTACCCATGCATGGTTCATAGAAAAGATTTGTAGATTTAACTTGTTTTTGGATCTATTGTGGTTTCCCTCTTCTTTCATAGGTGTTGAAAGAATATTTTAGACTCTCCTACTTCAAAACCAATTTCCTAAAAGATTTAGTTATAAATATGAGTTCATAATTGCAATATGTCTTGGCCACCTTGAGAAAACCATTGTACCCTCTATTGGTATGTGGTTAATTTCCAAAACCTCTTTCAACCACTTCCCAATAATTGTCAAAATTGTGGAACATGAAATTTCATCCATATTAGGAATCCAATTATTTCTTCTTGTGACCATCAACACCTCTATATAATATCAATTGTACTAGCACATGCCATAATGTGGGCGTTAAGGGTGGACATTCTTGAATCATTTCCCAATCCTTGGAAAGGGAATCTCTAGAGACCATAGAAATTTGTGTGATTTGGCCTCGTCTATGATAAGTGAAAGATAGAGGGTAGTATTTATCTAGAAACGTGGCATGAAAACCTTCCAAAGTAGTTATATTGTCACCCTCCATATCATTATCCCAAATCTTTCCCTTATATGTTATAGAGTACTTGAACATTTGGTGTTTAAAAGAATCATCAGACACTCTAGGTTACTTGTTCAAAGCACATAAATATACAAGGCATTGTAGATGGTTTTTGTAATCATTGCCTTTGTTATTAGTGAAGGCATTACTTTACATCATCATGACCCATTATGAATGGATATTGAGACATGGGGTTTTGGTTACTAAAGGGGCTATAGGGTGATGCCCATGAGTGGATTTAGGGATAGAGAAATCCCTAACCTACTTTTTCATTCGTCCTTAAAAATAAAGGATTCTCTAGCCCTATTCTTCTCTGCAATAGTGGCTCTTGTTTCTTGTATAAGTGCCTTTCTCTGAGTTGCAAGAGCCATGTTCTCCCAATAGGTGATTTCTTCCTCATACATCCTACTGTATTTGATCTATTCATACAATGTAAAGTCCTATCAATCTCATGATCAATATTCTAAAGGTGTAGACTTGATGCTAGTGGAGTGTCACATCCACTATGCTAGTAACTAAAATGAGAAATGTGTAGGGTTAGATGGGATCAAGAAAATTCAAGTAGATATAAGTTAATATAATTTGAAAAGAAAAATCCTAATTATATAAACTATTGGATTCAAAAATTATTCTATTTTACACAACAATGGTGCCAAAATTTTATGTGTGATTTTACCACAAGAGATTATACGAAGATGAATAACCTTGATTTTATCCTATTTCTACATGCAAAAGAATCCACCCGCAAGAGGTGAGTCTTAATGTAATATAGCTTATAGAATCACACTCAGGTGACAACCTGTTGAAGAGAAATTCAAATCATAAACCTAAATAAAAAGTGATTAAATAAGGATAGGTCAAGTTGATGGTTAACTAACTCAATTAATAAATCATGAAATAAAGTCAAACTATGAAAGAAATGATTTCAATAATGAAAAAGTTACCACGATGACTGGTTTCACCACAATTTCCCATGTATCCACTCCCATATAATACATCAATTATGCATATGGATATTTAGATTGGGGCCAAGGAATTTCATATCCTATTGGAGTATGAAATTCACCAAGAAAGATTTCCATGTAGGCTTAAGGTATCGTTACCTACATATCCTAATTTTTATCCCTATAGAACTTCCTTCCTTGGTCTCATCTGGAGTTCAACATTACCAAATTCTAAGTTTAATCCTAGATTTCATTGTCTCTATGTCTAGGATTATAAATATCATACAAGATAGGTAGATAATTTATAGAGAATTCAATGAATCAATCAATAATCAATATGAAATTCCATATGAATATCAATTTATAGCATGAGAGTACAACATGCAGTCAAAATGGTGAATTCTACTTTACTCATGTTCAAGATAAAATAGAAAAGAGAGTAATATAGGATAATGGAGAAAATAATGGAGTATAATAAAAACATTGGGTGTCATAAACCACCCTTTGAACATAATTCTCAGTCTCCGGTCCTATCCTCCCACAGAACATATATCCATGTCAAACAATCAACTTGCATCTATATCTTTCCCCTTTAACATTTGTGGTTGTGGATGAGATATAGAGTTTGTATTCATTATCTTGTAAGTAGATCAAATGCATTGATATTAGCCCACAAAATATCAGATCCATCTAGACTAATCCAACATGTGTCAACCATTTTTTATAATTTTTGGGTCTGACACAACGATCAAATAGAACTAGTCAATAAATATACTCTTTAAATAAATAATCAAATTATGCTTCCAACTCAATTTCAATAGTCTAGTTAAAAGTTCAAGATGTGAACTCAAAATCTCTTTTAGTGTGGACTATGCTTTCTGGTCGATCGACTTGACAAATGAGTTGGTCGACTAGATCTTTTATTGACCTAAGTGTTACACATTGTCCATATCTTGATAATGACTTAACCATTCCATTCATATGTATCTAATATGTTTGTTTAAGATTCATTTCAGGAATTAGGTATGTTAAAAGGATCAAATATATCAAGCACTAGCTTGTCTTAGTTCAAGTCAAACGTAATGCAAATGCACTTTTATGGAAAACACTCCAAATCACCTTAGATGAAATTTGTAATCATTTGTATTGATGGTATGACTTGTAACTAAGATGAAAAAAAATTAGGAACCCTAAATTGGAATGTTTGGTCACTCAAAAGTAATTTTCCAAAATTCATTATAGGTTTTTGATCGGTCGAGGTTGAAACTCGAATGACCCCTTGATGGATTTTGAGAATTCTTTGGTTTGGTTGAGTTTACCACTCATAGAACTCGACCAATCCCTGCACTCAAAAAAAACTAATTTTAAGTGATTGATCGAGTTGCACATGGGATAAACTCAACCGATGCTTCAAATTAGCTTTGGTGCGTAGTGTAATCGGTTGAGATACCTTTATAAAAACTCGACCGACTGCACTTTACAAAAAACACAGAAAAAGTGATTCTAACCGTTGGAAGGTTGAAAAAAATCAAAATTATATTTGTTGCCACAGCCCAAACAGTTAGAAAACATTCATAAGTGTTCCTACCCTATAGTGGAAACCCTCATCTATAAATAGGACCTCTTAGAGTTCATTCCAAGGTTGCTCCTTCATGCTATTCAAGATCCTTGCTATAGTTGAGTGCATCCAATCCACTTGATCCCCTTTATCTCTCTTGATTACACTTCAATTCGTCATTATGAGTGAGATATGATCTGTATGAGAGTGCTACTTCATTGTATGCTTGTAAAGTTGTTAAATCTTCTCTTTTCCCAACCACATTCTTCAAAATCAAGTTGGTGAAAGCTTCTCCAAGTGAAGGAGAAGGTGAAAGATTCTTCAAGCTATAGAAGAAGGTGCATAAAACTTCCCAAGTGAAGGAGGAGGACAAGGTGGAAGATCACCAAGGAGTTGAGTGGGTAAATCCTTCAAGGCAAAAGACTTAGTGAAAGAAGGGGATCTCCTTGGTGAAGGCATACAACTGCTTGCAAGGGTAGGTAAGACCTTGGTGAGGTGGAAGACTAGCTCTTGGATAGCTAAGACCTTGTTTGTAAGGTTGTTGGCTCCCTTGACCTCAAAGGAAAGTTGGGTATCATTGTCCCAGAAAAGAAAGGTCAATTGCATGTCTTACAATGGAATATAAGTATACATAGGTTGCAAAATCCTAGGGCTTGGTCTCTCTAGGTTGTGGACTGACTCTCTCCTAATTTGGAGAGTGGAACCACTATAAAACATCTTGTTCAAGTGCTTGTTTCAATCTCTCTGATCCTTGCTATGCATGTTTAGATTTCTATCAAATTCACTATTTGCAATTGTGCTTAGTTGAAGTAACTTGAAGGTCTAATGATTTTTGTACAGGTGTTTTATATCTATTCACCCCACCCCTTTAGAGACCTTTGATCCAACATATTTGATATTAAGCTGGTTGGACTCCCATTTTTATGGCTCACAAGTGGTTCATGTGAGTGGAGGGATTTTGCTCTTCCTATATTGTAACATCCCAGACCTGGGTTATGTAATAACCCTAGGTGTTTTGTTTAATAAAGATGATTATATGCTTTCTCTTATCTTTTGAAAAGTAATTAAGGTTTTTGAGGAACTTATATTTCAATTTCAGTCCTTTTTTAATGATGTTAAAACATTGTTTTGTTAATTTTGGACTAAAGTGCAAATTACCCAAGTTGAGGGGTTAACTTGAAAATTACACATGATAAGATGTTCCTATGATTTTGATACATCATAAGAATGAATATGATGTAGTGGTATGGTTTCCATAAGCTTGGGCATCAAGATAAAGTTTGTAGAGCAAACTTTGTGCATTAAAACCTAGTTTTGGTGTAATGTGCAATTTACCCAACACCTAGGGTTCAACATGAAAAACACCACCTCTAGAGTGTCTCTCATATTTATTGGAATCAAGTAGAGCAAAGAAAATGAGAGGGGCGCCTCATTTGAATTATTTTGGAGGAGAGAGAATCTTGACATTAAAATAATCAAGATTTAAGCATATATGGAACTTTAATTTAATTTAATGCAAAAAGAAATAAATTAATTGAGGAGCCCTTCAACCAAAAGTTGAAGGATGTGTTTGCAATAGAGTTGGAAGAGCCTGTGCCTTGCTATGTCACAAAAAGATCTTGGTTGAGTGGAAGCCACTCACAATAAGATAATAAAAAGTAATATCCACTAAAAGGCTGGATATTAATATAAAACTCTTTAAGGTGCTTAGTTCTTTTGCCATTAATTCATGGATAATGATGGAGTTTTGCAAGAAAATGAAGGTGGCTTCGTGTCCAATAAATGGAGGGGAGTTTGGTGGAAATTATTTTGGAATTTAAGGAAATTAATTCTTTTTCTCTTTCCTTGAAAATCCCTTTATATATATCTTTTTCCAATACATTTAAGGACTTTTCCTTAGTTTCCTCTTCCCATCTTTTCTTTGGCTGACCAAGGAAGATCTCAGGATCAGGATAAGGACGAACACAACCTGTTGGTAAGGTTTTGATCATCTTCTACCTCGGATTCATGGAGGAAACCCTAAAGCAATGCTTGATTCTTGGTTTTCTTCACCCGATTTCCAATTCTAGCCATCTTTTTCATCCAATAGCTCAAGAACGAACCTTGGGAAGTTGCTGGAACTCCATCCACCATTAGAGACATGGATCTTGGAGATTGGAGATCATATTTGAGGTGGGTTTTATAACTTTAACTCTTAAACATTGATATTGCATCAAGTTCTCTATGATTTGTTGGTTATTTTCTTCTATTTCGAACTCTTTTGGTTCATTGCTGAAATTCCCATGAAAAACGGTTGTTGTTCTTCGTTGTTCTAAGGAGGAAGATGATAACATCGCCTTAGATGTTTATCCAAGAAAAATCCCAGGTCAAACGGTCTCCTTAGTTGCTCAAACGGTTTCCCAAACTGTTTGGGAGCAAACAGTTTCAAACCGTTTGGAATGAAACGGTTTCATTAAACTGCATGGAGGGAAATGGTTTCAGACCATTTGGTGATGTTGACCAGGGTTGACCATTTGAGGATTTGTTCATAATGATCTAGGTTAATGACCCATCAATTATAATTGATTAACTCTGATTGGTTCCTGAGTTGAAGGTCCAACAATCACCAAAACCCTAATCGGGTTGAGTGCTGATTTCATAAGTGTTTGAGTTTGAGACTTGGGTTGATTGACCCAAACGGTTTCAAAACCATTTGGGGATCACCCACACGGTCTCAAGACCGTTTGGTGATCACCCAAGACCGTTTGGAGGTCTAGGGTTAGGTATGGTTGAGCAATTGAAGGTCTAAAGATATTAAGTCGTAGTATAATCAATTGTTGATTTGGTGAGCAATCCAATGAACCAAACCCTAATTGGTTGACTTGGATTTTGATGTGGACATGGGAAAACGGTCTCAAGACCGTTTGGAGGTCATCCAAACGACCTCAAGACCGTTTGGGGTCAGGTCATGTTCAATTTGGATGAAGGTTCAATGGTTTCAAAGTTACCAATCTCACATTGATTAATGTTGAATGATCATCGATTCCAAACCCTAATCCAGTTGGTTCAAACCCTAATTGATGATTAATTGAGGGACAATTAAGGGTCAAATCAGTTGAAGTTTGACCTAATTAACTCAATTGAGGTATGGTGATAGGTCCATTTTATGAATAATAACATGATTACAATCAATGAAGGTATCGATCTTAGAAACCCTAATTTAATTGGAATGGTTGAGACCCTTTTTGGTCCTTGCGGTTTTGAGGAGGTTTGGACCAAACGGTATCAAGACCGTTTGAGTACAAACGGTCTCAAGACCATTTGGGACCAAACGATCCCAAACCATTTAGGTTCATGTGGTTTCAAAAGTCAAATTTGGGCAAACGGTCTTCACCACATACTTTACTAAACGGTTTCAAGGTGGTACTTTAGCAAATATTTTCATTGGTTGCTCAAGACCATTTGAGGTCTGATTTGTTCAAGACCGTTTAGGGTCTATAAGGCCAAAACCATTTGGTGGATAATTAACCAAAGCCGCATGGGTACTTAAAGTGGTTAAAGGACAAAGTGATTAGTTGATTAATACATGATGTAATCAAAGATGATTATAGTAATTACATCTTAATGGAATGAGGTGATTAGTACCTTTGAATAATTAAGCCTTAATGGTCATGGTGACAATGACATAACCCATGATGTCAATTCTTCTTCAAGAGTGAGTTGACTTAACCTAATCAAGACTGAAGCAAACATCATCTCTAGAAGATGAAAGAGAAGATTTCCTACGTGGATGATAATTAAGTATTGGACTTCTAATATGAATGAACGTCTAATTAGGGTATGATCCTTCATAGTGGGATCATGAAACCCTAATTATGATGGATGATAAATCATAACCCTAATTGAGGGCATTAATAGGTGAAATCCTAATACATGATGATGGTATGAACTTAATTCATAGTGATGACATGATAAACCTTAATTCAAGGTACTTTGATGCTCACTCCTACTTGGGGTGAATAATAAACCCTAATCAAGGGTGATGAAATGTGAATAGTAAACCTTAATCAAGGGTGATGTGATGTGAATAGTAAACCCTAATCAAGGGTGATGTGATGTGAATTGTAAACCCTAATTCCAAATAAGGTAGATGAATATGTGAAACCCTAATTCTGGGTTATGCTTTATACTAAGAAGTTCTAAGGTTGGACAATGACAACATGCTGAGTCCTTAACCCTAATTGAGATAGGGGGATGATTGAGCCTATTTGAATTGAAAAGGGAAACCCTAACCCTATCAAGGGCATAGTGGTATAACCCTTGAACAATGATGTTATAATTGTTTTACATTGTGCTGATAGGAAATTGATGTATATGTTATCATCTGTACTAATCATGCATGTCTTATGAGATATTGAACATAGCCAGGTATGAGATATGATGCTTTGTTTATTGAAAGTACTTTATGAGATTTGTAAGCAATGATATATTATGTTGCCTAATGAAAGGTAACAAAAGAGATTGATAGGCTGTAAGAGCCATGTGAAATACCTGCACAACATTTATCATGTATACACTGTTACATGACTTGATGACATTATGTTACCTATTAAAGTTGTAACAGGTATTTTGATAATCTCAGGGTTTGAACACCCATATTCTTGAATCATGATGATGAGATGATAAGGGATTGATTTCCCAATGTTAACAAAACTGTGAAATGAACTTGATAGAAATAGTACTCATTCTTTATAGCAATTGTTATAACAGTTTATGTTTGAAAACATGCCTGATGCTAAAAGAATGTTGTAATGTACTTAAATAATCAAGTGTAATGATATCATGTAGAGCCCTAACCATAGATCCATCATCGTCAGCAGTTAGGTGATGGTGAAATAGGTTTTCCAAAGGGAACTCCTGGAGAGCATACTTTTGAGTATGTGGGGGTAATGGGCGTGAATATCCTTACACCCTAATGGAGGAATTGATGTGAGATAAACATTAAATCTCTCAATCCTTCATTATATGTTTATGCCGGGATGATGTATCACTAATCTCCCGATGATGATGTTAATGCTGAATCGATGTGAGATAAACAAGAAATCCCTCGATTGCGAAGAGAGTACATCATGCCACTGTAACTCTAATAGAGAAGTTGCTAGTATACCCTGGAAAGCTATATTCATAGCAGAGACACAAGATGTCCTGCATGTTGTTCCTCACACTGACTGAGGAATATGAGGTCATAGAAATTTGGCTCTTCTGATGACCTATGTATGGTACCAATTTTGATTTCACAATGGTCGGTTGGAGTATGAGTGATATACCTCATCTCCTCAGGGCATAAGTTGTTTGTAAAATGTAATCAGTCGTGTAGCATATTTGCTTAGGGTTGAACTATGAGAAACAATGATTATTCATACATTGTTTATTATATCTTAGAAAGATAAAGGATATACATGTTCTTCATATTCCTTATTAAATGAATGACTTGCTATTTAATAAAGTTATAATTGAAATGATTGCATAGAGAATACTACTCTGCATATCTTATTCAATGATTTACCTGCTATTGAATATGTATAATTCTATTGCCCAGTGTTATTTTAATATCTACAATAACAATTCTTTTGGCGGAGAGTTATAACTCTCACTAGGACAATTTTCAATTGTCTCACCCCCGTGGGATTCAACTTTTTAGGTTGACGTCGAGGAAGAAGAAACCCTTCATTGCATGAGCAACAACAACAGCCACAGTAGCAACAACAACAGCAGCAAGGACAACAGTGATCCTCAGGTGGAGACACTGTCTGTCAAGTCCTATATATAGAGAGTCCTATGTGTCGTCTCTGTACTCTCAGGTCCTAGGAGTTAGTAGATGGTTTGATATAGATATGAGATTTTTGGCTTGATGCCTCGAGATTTTGTATACTGCTTATGTACAGTTTAACTGGGCAGTCAATGTTATGACTCTCGAGATGAGATGATACAGAGATGTACTGATGAATCAGAATGTAAATAACTTACTTTGATTCTTTATGATAGAGTTTTACATTTTTTGGATTTCTTTGTAAAAAGTTTTAAATTTTTAGTGATTTTCAGTCATTTCGCTGCTAATAATTCGCTTCCGCATTAGTTAATCCTGTTTTCATAAGTTGGATGCCACAATTGTTGGTATCAGAGCTCTAAGTTTGCTAAGTTTATAGAGACATAGGACTAGGGTTGTTGAGTCTGTTCTAGTGTCTTCTAGTCTATCTGATAGTGTCTTCTTCTTATATAGGAGGAGAACAGAAAAACTAAAGATGTCTGGATCACATGATGAACATGTTGCAGAAAGTAGTGTCACTGCACACGGAGAAGGTGCAAGAGACCAAGGAAGGGAGGAACATGTGCCTGAATTACCCCAGTTCAATCCAGCTGACATGGGGAATCCCACCTTCCAGGCTATGTTTGGACAGTTCATGACTGCCATGACACACATGACTGATAGAATGCCCATACCTACACCTAGGGAACCTACCCACCCTGAAGGACATGGAACTGGCAAGACGTTTGAACGACAACGATGGGTTGGAGCCATGGAATATGCTGGGACAGCAGACCCAACAGATGTTGGCATGTGGCTAACTAAACTAGAGAAGGCCTTTAGAATCCTTAACATCCCAGAAGCTGAGATGGTTAGACATGTTGTGTACCTTCTTAAGGGGAGTGCTGGTCACTGGTGGACCATAGAGGAGGGAAAAAGGCCAGGTGTGGAGATCGAATGGGAAGTATTTCGATGAGAATTTGTCAACAGATATTTCCTAAGACCTTTTTGGATGAGAAAATCTCTCAGTTTGAGAGGTTAAGGCAAGGACCAATGAACATTAGCGAGTACGAGGCTACATTCATGGAGCTTTTGTAGTTCTGTCCGCATATGGCAACCACAGATGAAGAGAGGATATGGCATTTTGAGAAGGGATTAAACGCTGAGTTGACCACCCCTATGTCTGCTCTGGAGAATAGAGAAAGATTTGCTACTTTTGTGGAGTATGTTAGAAGGATAGAGAGGTCTGTGACAGAGAAGCGACAAACCAAGAACAAGAAGGTGTATCCCCAGTTCCAAGGGTCCTCATCCAAAGGTTTCAAGAGACTGAGGTTTTCCGTGCCTACACCACCACCTAGATTCAGTACCCAGACGCATTGGACATCAAATAGGGGTAGAGGACGGAGTTTACCACCAGAGGGAGCTCGCAGCTCAACATATGTGTCAGTTACAGGACCATCTAGACCACAACAGGGGATCAGAAGTTGTTTCATATGTGGAAAAGTGGGGCATCTGATGAAGGATTGCAGAGCCCGAGAGGCAAGTGTGACTCAACCTCAAAGGCAGAGTCAACAAGGTTCTCAAAGGAGATAGTTTCCAGGTGGCGTTAGAGGATGTGGACAAGCGTCCCAAGTTGGGTCATCATCACCTAGTCATCGAGCACCGAATCAACCACAGGAAACGATGAGATTCTATGCGATGAATCCACCTGATGCAGTAATCAACCCTCAGGTTGTGATAGGTCAGATGAAGTTGTTTTATTCTGATATGTCTACATCCTGCATCGTATCTATTTTAATTGATCCAGGTGCTACGCACTCCTTTATCACTCAAAGAGTGATTTTGACTGCAACATGACTATCAGTCATAGAGCAGATAGTCTGTTGTTAGAAACTCCTTTGATGGGATCTGCTGTGTTGAGGGAGGTGTGTTCTCCATGCATTCTTTTCTTTTCAAAACATCGCATTCAAGTGGATCTTATACCACTTGAAATGCACGGGTTCGATATAATCCTTGGGATGGATACCTTAGAAAGGTATAAGGTTGTCTTGGATTGTGAGTCCAAGCAAGCTGTGTTCACCGATGATAGTGACACATGGATCTTTCAAGGAGATAGAAAGATTCTTCCAACCTGCCTTGTGTCAGCTATGGTAGCTGAGAAGTTGATGAGGCAAGGATGCTTTGCATTCTTAGCCCATGTGGTAGATACCACCATGGAGAGTTCTAATCCTGCTGAAGTTCCTGTAGTAAGGGAATTTGAAGATGTATTTCTTGAAGAACTTCCAGGTGTACCTCCGCCCCGAGAGATTGATTTTGAGATTAATCTAGTCACGGGCATGCAACCAATAGCTCAAACACCATATAGGATGGCGCCTGATGAGATGGAAGAACTCAAGAAACAACTGCAAGAGTTACTTGAGAAGGGTTTCATCTGACTGAGCACTTCACCCTGGGGTGCCCCGGTCCTCTTTGTTAAAAAGAAGGATGGGTCAATGCGATTATTCATTGATTATAGGAAGTTAAATAAAGTAACAATAAAGAATAAGTATCCTTTGCCTAGGATTGATGATCTCTTCGACCAGTTGCGTGGTGCAACAATCTTCTCAAAGATAGATTTGAGTTCGGGATATCATCAGCTACGTATTAAGGAGGGCGACATACCTAAGTCTGCTTTTAGGACAAGGTATGGTCACTATGAGTTCACAGTTATGTCATTTGGACTAACTAATGCACCAGATGCATTTATGGAACTCATGAATATAATCTTTCGACCTTTTCTCGATCAGTGTGTAGTTGTCTTTATAGATGACATACTGATCTACAGTAGAGATGCTCAGTAGCATGAGCAGCATCTTCATCAGGCTCTAACTTTTCTAAGAGAGCATGAGTTATATGCTAAGTTTAGCAAGTGTGAGTTTTGGTTACCAGAAGTTTCTTTTCTTGGACACGTAATATCTGCTTCTGGTATTCGTGTTGACCCTAAAAAGGTAGAATCTGTCCTACAATGGGAACAGCCGAAGACACCGACGGAGATTCGCAGTTTCTTAGGGTTAGCAGGATATTACAGGAGGTTCATTAAGAACTTCAGTTCTATAGCCTTACCCTTAACCAAGTTGACCAGGAACGATGTTCCTTTTTCCTGGAATGACAAGTGTCAGCAATCATTCCAGCTATTGAAGGAGAGGCTGACAAGTGCACATGTGCTAGTGTTACCTGAACAAGGGAAAGGGTATATAGTTTTTTGTGATGCTTCTAAGAATGGACTAGGATGTGTGTTAATGCAGGATAAACAAGTGATTTCTTTTGCTTCTCTACAGATTAAGAAACATGAGGAGAATTATCCGACACATGATCTAGAACTAGCTGCTGCAGTCCATGCCTTGAAGATCTTGAGACATTACCTCTATGGAGAAATTGTTGGCATTTTAGGGGAATCAGAGAAGGCAGCGGAAACAAAAATTTCTCCCCCAAACCCAGAACAAGGAAATGTGTCAACATCTATATAATAGGAAAGGGATGGTTTGTGGAATCATACCTTGTCCCGAGGCTTGCTCGGTGACAATACCTCACGCCTTGTGTGGTCTTCAACTCCGGTCTTGGACGGTGTCTGTGCAGCTCCTGGTCGCACCAGGACTGACGACTCGTGGTCTCACAGGACTGTCGGGTTGACAGTTGTCCTCCTGACCGTCAGAAACCTCCCGCCTCTGAAGTAGTCCACACAGACCACCTGGAACTCCACACTTCTTGTCCCATAAGAGTTGGAAGGAGTCGCACCCTCCTGTCAGCGTACTAGTCGCCAACACACTCTCCTGCCTCCCGTTGCAACTGCAGTTGTCTTTCCCTTGCTGCACCTCCCTTTGGGGGTAGCACTTGCTTGGGCTCTCTCTCGGTTACCAAAACCAGAGAGAACAACAACTTTACAGAGCCACTGGTTGCACTGAGTCGTACCTTGAGAAGCCCCCAATACCCCTATATATATAGGAGGGTCATGGGACAGGGTTCTCTATCCCGAGCAATGCAGGACTAAAAGCAGGAGTAGAAGGGTTCGAGATTTTCCACAAAAGCAACCAAATCGCAACCTGAACCGATCATTCCATAAGTGAAACGGTCGGTTGGGGACCTGAACCGATCGGTTCACAAGTGAACCAGTCAGTTGGGACACCTCAACCGGTCAGTTCACAAGTGAACCAGTCGGTTGGTGGTCCTGGTCGGTTCCCGATTGACTTTCCTTCTTTTGTTTCTAATTGGTATAGAATACCAATCCTATTTCCCAATCAAATTGGGCAATTGAAATGAAAGGAAAATTCTCACCAATCCTATTTTCCCAAGTTGCTCGGTTGCACCAGTTGAATCGATTGTTTCAACACTTGAAGCAATTGGTTCACCCTGATCTTGAGCCGATCGGCTCAACACTTGAGCGACCGGTTCACCAAGCTCAGCCGACCGGTTCATCACATGAACCGATCAGTTGGGAGTACAGGTTGTGCAGAATCAGTCAATTGCGATTTCAATCAATCTGATACTCCAATCAATGTGTCCAACACCTTGAACATTATGATATTGAGATATCAATTGACTGAGTGTTTAATTGAACTACTAAACTCTTTTAGTAATCAATCTAAACATTGCTTGTGGACAAAGCTCCTATTCCAAGTTAAATCCTTTGTGTGTGACCATGCAGGTCCATTTCACATTGGCAGTGAAAGTCCATAACACTTATGACTTCACAAGCAAAGAGAGGTGCCTAGTCACACATCAGTGCTACCCAAGTGAAAGTAGAAAGTTGGAGAACAACTTTCAATCCTACAATCCATGAATGGTGTTACAGTGAATGTATAATTCCTTTGTCGCTGATATCCCGAATGAACTCGAGGCATGGAACAGTCATCCTGTCAATGTTCATTCACTTTGTTGATCTCAGAGTAGATTGGAAGAGATATGTATGACATCAATATCACATACTGATTCACACATGCATGCACATGCCTATTTCAATCCTACTCATCAAGTGGCCTTGGATATCAAACTCCCTCAGGAGGGACAAATCCCATATCTATCACTCACCCCTCAAAAGCCCCATGTGTCAAAGCCACCCAATCATCACCTTTATAACAACCCATGTTTTAGGACTGCGTTTGATGATGTCAAAGTGTGCCCAACGACATGTGTTGAGTGTAATGATTTTAGGTCAAAGAATCACACTCACCACCATCACTGTGAGTATTGCTGTGACTACCATGTCATGGTTCCATGTATCAAACTCACGGTGGGTCTATCTGATACACTTGTTCTCTAACAAGTACCTATGTGTTTGGTTTGATATCTCTATATCATGACTAATGAGATTCTATCATCAACCAACACCACAATCTAGTCTTGTGTGTCATTGTTGTCTATCTACATTCCACAATGACATCTGACTAGGGACATAACAAGAATGTACAAACTCTTAGCATCCGTATGATCTCATCGTTCAGGTCATGAACCTGAAGGCATACGTCATTGAGTACTGTCATTCTCTAGACATTCAATTTGTTCTATCACTATCCCACATAACTGAACCAGAAAGAATTGGAAGCTTGCCTTTGATGTTTATCAAATCAATCTTAATGTATCCCACCAATCATCCCATGATTGGCTCTCAGGGCATTCACACCAACAGACTCTCACTTGCACTGCGAACCAATCACCCTTGAATCATATTCATAGTGATCTTCAAACATGTCCCACATGTCACTCTGCTCTAGTGCCAACATAGTGAGTAATGGAAACACCTTACCAAAGTCAGTATAAATTGCATGTCTCTCATCTCTTCATTGTACGTCATACGTATGAGATGGAGTTGCCATAATATGCAATCTAGTATTCCTTTGCTAACCTTTAGCCACATTGCATGATCAAGGATTCCAGACTTGTCATCAATGAGCGGAATATTTATAAGTTCATCTCATGAACTTCCAAATCCATATAGTATCCACTGTTGTTCACTAACACATAGATACTCGACATTTCCTTTTAAATGGTTTTATTGGAACACTTCCAATTATCAACAAACTTTCACTTTTATATATCCTATATGTATTTTGCGATTAATTTTCTATCCTTTCAGAAGTTCGCATCAATGTAACTCTTTACATTGAACTCTTCCTTATCTCCATAGAACTGGTACTTCTCAAGTACTTATCAAGTTCTCATGGTATTCCAGTAACCCTTACTGGAAGTAGACAGACATCCACTCGTCATGTCCCACATACGAGTTATCAGGATGAGCACATCATATTGTCATGTCATACATACAAAATGATGAATGCATTTTATTCTTGCCATGTCTATACATGAAAGATAATGGGATGATTACATACATGATAGATCCATATCTATTCTTAGTGTTCCCATTCTTCATAAGAATTGGACACCTAGCCTTGGGATACTAACTCCATGTATCATGGACAAGTTTTCTCCCACTGAATCTGTGCATACTAAACCCTTCAGTACAGATTACCAATGTATGCTTTCTCCTTACAAGTCAAGAGGTTTTTGAGAACTATCTCTATAGATCTCCATTCCTATCACATAGGAAACATCTCTATCTTCATTAAAGATAATTTCCACTTTTGGATTTCCATTCTAGAACATTTCCATTTCACATCAACATGTGGAATGTGAACACGCTCCCACTAAATCACAGATCCCTTCTTTATCTTTGACATATCAGTCAAACCCTTTGACTATATCATCAAAGTAAAGATCCAATTCTAAGTTGCTTGTACTCAATCAATCACATTGATTAGTCCATTGTAACTTATAGACTTCATTTGCATTAGTGGATTCATAAACCTTATAGGTTGTGTCACGTACACATCCTTATTTTATTCCTCATAGGAATGTGGTTTTAGTATCCATATGCCAAATGTCTTAGTCATTAAGTTGCAATCAACAAGAATCATCCTTTAAAATGTTATCCATGTGTCTTAACATTTAAGACTTATTCACACTTATGGATTTTATTCCAATGGGTGCTACCATCAAGGTCATACCTTATGGTTCACATGGATGTCATTTAGGATGTAATGGTCATGAACCATAACTCAAAATTTGGTTCCTCATATTCTTCTAGATAGTTGACTCATCACATGACCAACTCATCACATAGATAATTGAGGTGTATCTGTTAAGGATATAAGAACTCACAACTCCTTGTGATTCTTAATGTCCTTTATTAGTGTGGGGTATTCTTTTATTAAGAAGAATTCAGTTATTTGATAATCATTCTCTAACTCCTTAGAGTATGATTCCTTCTTGATTTAGACATCACCATGCCTTAATCATGAGTTCACTATGATACACTATCATAATCACTCATAAGGATCTCAAACATTTGGTCCAAGTATTTCATTCATTGATCTCATCAAGAATTAGCACTTTACCAAATTTGCATTTCATCTATGATAATCTTGAACACTTCCAGATATTCATATTGGTATTTCTCTAAACACCATTTGAAGTATTAGCATTTGTTCCAATAGGTATGTAAATACATCACATGTATTATACCTAATAGGATAATCATTCTCTCCACTATTTTTAGTGAAGATTGATTAATCATGTCCAAGATATTCATGTCTCTTACTGGTTCTCTAACCAAAAGAGTCTAGACTTATCCATGACATGGAAACTAGAAATGAATTTCTCATGATTGATGCTAATTTGATTGTTTGAGTTATCTATAAATTTTAGGTATCATTTTATCTCATGCATATCAAATACCACAAGATAAACAAGGCATTTCCACAAAGATCATATCTTTAAGATTGAAACTCAACTTTATTAATTGCCATCATTATCGCACAATATGCAAAAATAAAGTGTTTCTATCTATTGGCAAATATGAAATAGCAGTTCATAACTATATTACATGCCTTATAGGCTGAAAATAACTAAAGTACTCCTATCTATGGCAGCAACACTTGCCCCAATTATGAGTGCTTTACACTTTACATCTTGGTATCATATACCTCAAAAAGTGTTACAAGTTTACTTTCATGACACCATTAAGTAGAGACATCAGTCGCCTCCTTCTTCTTTTGTTCTTCCAGATAGAGAGGACAATTCCTTTTCCAATGTCCTGGCTTTTGACAATGGTGGCAATTTCCTTTCTTGGTCACGCCTCCTTTGGCCTTGAGAGCTGAAGACGTCTTGGGCTCCTGGCTAGCATCAGAACCTTTCTTAGCTTTGCCCTTGCCCTTGCGCTTGGACTTGCCTTTCTTGCCCGTGATCACCATCATAGACTTAGGCTTGTCCTTCTTCATCTATATCCCGGCTATCCTCAACATGCCCAACAACTCTGACAGTGGCCTATCAAAGTTGTTCATGTTGTAGTTCATCACAAACTGACTGTAGGATTCTGGAAACGATTGCAGTATCACGTCAGTATCCAACTCTTGGCATAGTGGAAATCCCAGTCTCTGTAGGTTCTCGACATACCCAATCATCTTGAGTGTGTGAGGACCAACTGGATCTCCTTCTGTCATGACACACTTGAACAACGCCCTAGAAACATTGTATCTCTCTTGCCGTGCCTGATCTTCATACATGTTCCTGAGATGCTGAATCATCTCAATGACACCCATGTTCTCATGTTGTCTTTGAAACTCATGGTTCATAGAACATAACATCAAGCACTTTGCATCAATGGCATCATCAAAATGCTTCTTGTAAGCATCCCTTTCTGCCTTTGGTGCATTAGGAGCGGGTTCCTCTGGAATTGGAGTATCCAGGACATAGAGCTTTCGCTCTTGAGTGAGAACAATTCTCAATGTCTGATACCAGTCGTGGAAGTTTGTCCCATTTAGCGTGTCCTTTTCAAGGACCGATCGCAAAGAAAAGTGATTGTTGTTCGTTGCCATTTGTACTACAAAAGGAAAATATGCAATTTTAGTCCAAAAACTCATTTTTGACTTATTTGATTGATTTGAAAAAATGACGATATAATTAGGCCTTTAATTAATTATCGCTCCCACTATTTTTCTTCAAATTGATAGCCCTCACCATCAATTCGGAAGATTGCAGCGTACAACCTTCTAGTGGGCAAGATCCTAAAATCCTCTAAGTCATGGACCAGCTAGGGCTGTCACCCACAACATAGATCTCTCAGGTAGGCAACTCTTTCCAATTGCATCATATGCAACTCTTGATAAGGTGTCATATACAACTCCTTGCCATGATCATCTCCATGCCTCAAGGTACTAGACCCCATCTAGGTCACCTTGTTAAGTCCGACCCAAAGGAAACACGATGAACATGCACCCTGCTAGGGCAGACCCACACATTCATCCTTCACGCTTCCACGAGATAGATGGCGCACCACGCTAGGGCGTGCCCACACTTGGTTGATCAAGCTTTTCACATGTGTCGCATTTGGAAGGCATATAAAACTTAATATTTTAATGAGGAATTTGGTTTTTATATACATATACATATCCAATCACCACAATACATAGTATGTATCATATACATGCTATATCCCACTGAAAACATGCAAAATGATAAAAGCAATGATTATGGCCATCCTAATGTGATTCCTCGATCCAAGAGGAATCATGGTCATCTAGGTCTACATCACATGAAACCTGTACAAGATGAACTCTGTGCTTTGCCTTTGGAGTAGATCACCTCATTACATGATCGACTTGCTCGTTCTGGCCTGGTCGTCTGGGTGCCACCAGCCGATCGGTTGGCTCCTCCAACCGATCAGTTCGCCTGGTCATCATGCATCTCGTCATGGCTACCACCCACTCGTCTCACTCCTCGAACCGATCATCAACCGATCGGTTCACTCCTTGAACCGATCGTCTGGAACGTCAACCGATCGGTTCACATCTTGAACCGATCGTCTCAACTGTCGTCTGGATGTCCTTCGTTCTTTGACATAACAGGAAATAAAATCTATCCTAATGTTACATTGCTTAAAAGGGAAACCCCAAGTTACATTTGGGGGGAGCAAAGGTAGGAAAGAATCTCGAATTATTTCGAGTTACATCAGGAATAGGAGAGTGAAGATCAGTGCGCAGACCGAGATGCAAGCAACCACATACAACCATACACAAATAGGGTTTATTGGCCATAACCACTCTATACATCCACCACAAAACTCATTTAAGGGCGACGTGTATCGAGTGCATTAATACATATCATATATGTAATTGAGACTTTTGGATTTAGGATTGGACATGCATAAAGCCAATTTTATTCGCATCGTATGCAATAAATAAAGGCGAAAAACCAAAATTGATCATATTGATATTCCTAAAATATAGAGCAGTTGACGCGGCTTTGATACCACTGTTGGCATTTTAGGGGAATCAGAGAAGGCAGCGGAAACAAAAAGTTCTCCCCCAAACCCATTGATACCACTGTTGGCATTTTAGGGGAATCAGAGAAGGCAGCGGAAACAAAAAGTTCTCCCCCAAACCCAGAACATGGAAACGCGTCAACGTCTATATAATAGGAAAGGGATGGTTTGTGGAATCATACCTTGTCCTGAGGCTTGCTCAGTAACAATAACTCGCACCTTGTGTGGTCTTCAACTCCGGTCTTGGACGGTGTCTGTGCAGCTCCTGGTCGCACCGGGACTGACGACTCATGGTCTCACCGAACTGTGAGGTTGACAGTTGTCCTCCTGAGCGGAAGAAACCTCCCGCCTCTGAAGTAGTCCACACAGACCACCTAGAACTCCATACTCCTTGTCCCACAAGGAGTTGGAAGGGGTCGCACCCTCCTGTCAGTGTACTAGTCGCCAACACACTCTCTTTCCTCTAGTTGCAACTGCAGTTGTCTTTCCCTTACTGCACCTCCCTTTGCGGGTAGCACTTGCTCAGGATCTCTCTCGGTTACCAAAACTAGAGAGAATGACAACTTTGCAGAGAAATTGGTTACACTGAGTCATACCTTGAGAAGCCCCCAATACCCCTATATATAGGAGGGTCATGGGACAGGGTTCTCTATCCCGGGCAATGTGGGACTAAAAGCAGGAGTAGAAGGGTTCGAGATTTTCCACAAAAGCAACTAACTCGCAACCTGAACTGATCATTCCACAAGTGAAACGGTCAGTTGGGGACCTGAACCGGTCGGTTGGGACACCTCAACCGGTCGGTTCACAAGTGAACCGGTCGATTGGTGGTCCTAGTCAGTTCCCGACTGACTTTCCTTCTTTTGTTTCTAATTGGTATCGAGTACCAATCCTATTTCCCAATCAAATTGGGCAATTGAAACGAAAGGAAAATTCTCACCAATCCTAATTTACCAAGTTGCTCGGTTGCACCAATTGAATTGATCGTTTCAACACTTGAAGCAATCGATTCACCCTGATCTTGAGCCGATCGGCTCAACACTTGAGCCGACCGGTTCACCAAGCTCAGCCGATCGGTTCATCACATGAACTGATCGGTTGGGAGTACATGTTGTGCAGAATCAATCAATTGCAATTTCAATCAATCTGATACTCCAATCAATGTGTCCAACACCTTGAACATTATGATATTGAGCTATCAATTCACTGAGTGTTTAATTGAACTACTAAACTCCTTTAGTAATCAATCTAAACATTGCTTGTGGACAAAGCTCCTATTCCAGGTTAAATCCTTTCTGTGTGACCCTGTAGGTCCATTTCACATTGGCAGTGAAATTCCATGACACTTATGACTTCACAAGCAAAGAGCGGTGCCTATTCACACATCAGTGCTACCCAAGTGAAAGTAGAAAGTTGGAGAACAACTTTCAATCCTACAATCAGTGAATGGTGTTACAGTGAATGTATAATTCCTTTGTCGTTGATATCCCGAATGAACTCGAGGCATGGAACAGTCATCCTGTCAACGTTCATTCACTTTGTTGATCTCAGAGTAGATTGGAAGAGATATGTATGACATCAATATCACATACTGATTCACACATGCGTGCGCACGCCTATTTCAATCCTACTCATCAAGTGGCCTTGGATATAAAACTCCCTCAGGAGGGACAAATCCCATATCTATCACTCACCCCTCAAAAGCCCCATGTGTTAAAGCCACCCAATCATCACCTTTATAACAACCCATGTTTCAAGACTGCGTTTGATGATGTCAAAGTGTGCCCAACGACATGTGTTGAGTGTAGTGATTTCAGGTCAAAGAATCACACTCACCACCATCACTGTGAGTACTGACTGTGACTACCATGTCATGGTTCCATGTGTCAAACTCACGGTGGGTCTATCCGGTACACTTGTTCTCTAACAAGTACCTATGTGTTTGGTTTGATATCTCTATATCATGACTAATGAGATTCTATCATCAACCAACACCACAATCTAGTCTTGTGTGTCATTGTTGTCTATCTACCTTCCACAATGACATCCGACTAGGAACATAACAAGAATGTATAAACTCTTAGCATCCGTATGATCTCATCATTCAGGTCATGAACCTGAAAGCATACATCATTGAGTACTGTCATTCTCTAGACATTCAATATGTTCTATCACTATCTCACATGACTGAACCAGAAAGAATTGGAAGCTTGCCTTTGATGTTTATCAAATCAATCTTAATGTATCCCACCAATCATCCCATGATTGGCTCTCAGGGCATACACACCAACAGAAACATTCTGGATTTTCACAGACCATAAGAACCTAAAGTACATCTTCTCTCAGCATGAGCTTAACATGAGGCAACACCGTTGGATGGAGTTAATCAAAAACTATGATTGTACGATTGATTATCATCCGGGGAAGGCCAATGTGGTTGTTGATGCTTTGAGTAGGAAATCAGCAACACCGGCCCTAGACAGAGCATAGTTGAATTCTTTGGTGTGCTCTAGGAGGGATATGCTTATCTCTTTAAGGCAAGACAATGTACAGCTAAAAGTATCATTATTATCTGGGTTGCTAGCTAAGATGCACATAAAACCTACTCTGAGACAACAGATTAAGGAGGCATAGCAAGTGGATGTTGTAGTTCAGTAGATTAGATCAGAGTATGGTAGTGAGAAAAGAGATGGTTTCCATGATTCAGATGATCAGGTAGCCTGCTATCATGGTAGAATGATAGTACCTGATGTTGATGACTTAAGGAAGTTAGTCCTGGAAGAAGCTCATTCTTCAATGTATGTTATGCATCCAGGAAGCACCAAGATGTATCATAACTTGAAAGATATGTATTGGTGGCCTAGTTTGAATAAGGATGTTGTTGAGTTCATTATGTGGTGTCTGGTGTGTCAGCAAGTTAAAGCTGAACACCAGAAGCCTGCAGGAACACTACAACCTTTACCCATACCAAAGTGGAAGTGGGATCATGTAACCATGGATTTTTTGGTTGGTTTGCCCAGAACAGCCAAAGGTCATGATTCCATCTGGGTAATAGTTGATAGGTTGATAAAGACATCACATTTCTTACCTGTCAAAACAACCTATTCTGCTAAAAAGTTGGCACAGTTATATGTGGATGACATTGTGTGACTGCATGGAGTCCCAGTTACCATTATTTCTGATAGAGGTCCCCAGTTTATGAGTCATTTTTGGGAGCGACTTCATAAAGCCTTAGGCACACAGTTAAGGTTTAGTACAACCTTTCATCCTCAGATAGATGGGCAATCAAAAAGAACTATACAAACCTTGGAGGACTTGCTTAGGGCATGTGTCATCCAGTTTACAGGAAGTTGGGATCTACATCTAAGCTTGATAGAGTTTGCCTACAATAACAGCTATCAACACAGTATAGACATGGCACCTTATGAAGCTTTATATGGTAGACGTTGTAGATCTCCCCTATGTTGGTATGAAATTGGTGAATATCAACTTTTGGGTCCTGATCTTGTGCAGTAGACCACTGAGAAGATTAAAATAATACAACAACAGTTAAAGACTGCACATGATAGGCAGAAATCTTACGTTGATAAGCATCGTAGACATTTAGAATTCTAGGTTGGAGATAGAGTGTACCTCAAGGTCTCACCTTGGAAGGGAGTTCTTAGATTTGGAAGGAAAGGAAAGTTAGCTCCTAGATTTATGTGGCCTTATCCAATCATTGAACGAATTGGAAAGGTAGCTTATAAGCTGGAGTTACCACCTGATTTGTAAAGGTTACACCCAGTGTTCCACATTTCCATGCTAAGGAAATGTCATCCTGAGACAGAATCAGTTCTGCAGCCTATGAAAGTAGAATTGAATGATGATATATCCTATGTTGAAGGACCTATGTTGATTCTAGATAGAAGGATCAAGAAGCTGAAAAAGAAAGACATTAGTCTTGTAAAAATCCTCTGGAATCATCATGGAGTTGAAGAAGCTACATGTGAACTAGAGGAAGAAATGAGGAGGAAATACCCTACTCTTTTCTCTTAAAATGTTTTATTAATGATTTCGGGGACGAAATCCTTGTAAGGGGTGGATAATTTGTAACATCCGTGACCTGGGTTATGTACTAACCCTAGGTGTTTTTTTAATAAAGATGATTATATGCTTTCTCTTATCTTTTAAAAAGTAATTAAGGTTTTTGAGGAACTTATATTTCAATTTCAGTCCTTTTTGAATGATGTTGAAACATTGTTTTGTTAATTTTGGACTAAAGTGCAAATTACCCAAGTCGAGGGGTTAACTTGCAAATTCCACATGATAAGATGTTCCTCTGATGTGGAGACATCATAAGAATGAATATGAAGCAGTGGTATGGTTTCCACAAGCTTGGGCATCAAGATAAAGTTTGTAGAGCAAACTTTGTGCATTAAAACCTAATTTTGGTGTAATGTACAATTTACCCAAAACCTAGGGTTCAACATGCAAAACACCACCTCTAGAGGGTCTCTCATGTTTCTTGTCATCAATTAGAGCAAATAAAATGAGAGGGGCTCCTCATTTGAATTATTTTGGAGGAGAGAGAATCTTGACATTAAAATAATCAAGATTTAAGCATATATGGAACTTTAATTTAATTTAATGCAAAAAGAAATAAATTAATTGAGGAGCCCTTCAACCAAAAGTTGAAGGATATGTTTGCAATATATTTTTACGAGCTTGTGCCTTGCTATGGCACAAAAAGATCTTGGTTGAGTGGAAGCCACTCACAATAAGATAATAAAAAGTAATATCCACTAAAAGGTTGGATATTAATATAAAACTCTTTAAGGTGCTTAGTTCCTTTTCCATTAATTCTTGGATAATGATGGAGTTTTGCAAGAAAATGAAGGTGGCTTCGTATCCAATAAATGGATGGGAGTTTGTTGGAAATTATTTTGGAATTTAAGGAAATTAATTCTTTTTCTCTTTCCTTGAAAATCCCTTTATGTATATTTTTTTCCAATACACTTAAGGACTTTTCCTTAGTTTCCTCTTCCCATCTTTTCTTTGGATGACAAAGGAGGAGCTCAGGAGAATGAGAAGGACGAACACAACCTGTTGATAATGTTTTGATCATCTTCTACCTCGGATTCATGGTGGAAACCCTAAAGCAATGCTTGATTCTTGGTTTTCTTCACCCGATTACCAATTCTAGCCATCTTTTTCATCCAATAGCTCAAGAACGGACCTTGGGCAGTTGCTGTAACTCCATCCACCATTATAGCCGTGGATCTTGGATCTTGGAGATCAGATTTGAGGCTGGTTTTATAACTTTAACCCTTAAACATTGATATTGCATCGAGTTCTCTATGATTTGTTGGTTATTTTCTTCTATTTCGAACTCTTTTGGTTCATTGCTGAAATTCCCATGAAAAACGGTTGTTGTTCTTGGTTTTTCTAAGGAGGACGATGATAACATCACCTTAGATGTTTATCCAAGAAAAATCCCAGGTCAAACAGTCTCCTTAGTTGCTCAAACGGTTTCCCAAACCATTTGGGAGCAAACGGTTTCAAACCGTTTGGAATGAAATGGTTTCATTAAACCACATGGAGGGAAACTATTTTAGACCGTTTGGTGATGTTGACCAGGATTGACCATTTGAGGATTTGTTCATAATGATCTAGGTTAATGACCCATCAATTATAATTGATTAACTCTAATTGGTTCATGAGTTGAAGGTCCAACAATCACCAAAACCCAAATCGGGTTGAGTGCTGATTTCATAAGTGTTTGAGTTTGAGACTTGGGTTGATTGACCCAAACGGTTTCAAAACCGTTTGGGGATCACCCAAACGGTCTCAAGACCGTTTGGTGATCACCCAAGACCGTTTGGAGGTCTAGGGTTAGGTATGGTTGAGCAATTGAAGGTCCAAAGATATTAAGTCGTAGTATAATCAATTGTTGATTTGGTGAGTAATCCAATGAACCAAATCCTAATTGGTTGACTTGGATTTTGATGTGGACATGGAAAAATGGTCTCAAGACCATTTGGAGGTCATCCAAACGACCTCAAGACCGTTTGGGGTCAGGTCATGTTCAATTTGGATGAAGGTTCAATGGTTTCAAAGTTACCAATCTCACATTGATTAATGTTGAATGATCATTGATTCCAAACCCTAATCCAATTGGTTCAAACCCTAATTGATGATTAATTGAGGGTCAAATCAATTGAAGGTTTACCTAATTAACTCAATTGAGGTATGGTGATAGGTCCATTTGATGAATAATAACATGATTACAATCAATGAAGGAATCGATCTTGGAAACCCTAATTTAATTGGAATGGTTGAGACCCTTTTTGGTCCTTGTGGTTTTGAGGAGGTTTGGACCAAACAGTCTCAAGACCATTTGGGACCAAACGATCCCAAACTGTTTAGGTTCATGCGGTTTCAAAAGTCAAATTTGGGCAAACGGTCTTCACCACCTACTTTACTAAACGATTTCAAGGTGGTATTTTAGAAAACGGTTTCATTGGTTGCTCAAGACCGTTTGAGGTCTGATTTGGTCAAGACCGTTTAGGGTCTATAAGGCCAAAACCGTTTGGTGGATAATTAACCAAAGCCGCATGGGCACTTAAAGTGGTTAAAGGACAAAGTGATTAGTTGACTAATACATGATGTAATCAAAGATGATTATAGTAATTACATCTTAATGGGATGAGGTGATTAGTACCTTTGAATAATTAAGCCTTAATGGTCATGGTGACAATGACAAAACCCATGATGTCAATTCTTCATCAAGAATGAGTTGACTTAACCTAATCAAGACTGAAGCAAACATCATCTCTAGAAGATGAAAGAGAAGATTTCCTACATGGATGATAATTAAGTATTGGACTTCTAATATGAATGAACGTCTAATTAGGGTATGATCCTTCATAGTGGGATCATGAAACCCTAATTATAATGGATGATAAATCATAACCCTAATTGAGGGCATTAATAGGTGAAATCCTAATACATGATGATGGTATGAACTTAATTCATAGTGATGACATGATAAACCTTAATTCAAGGTACTTTGATGCTCACTCCTACTTGGGGTGAATAGTAAACCCTAATCAAGGGTGATGCAATGTGAATAGTAAACCTTAATCAAGGGTGATGTGATATAAATAGTAAACCCTAATCAAGGGTGATGTGATGTGAATAGTAAACCCTAATTCCAAATAAGGTGAATGAATATGTAAAACCCTAATTCTGGGTTATGCTTTATACTAAGAAGCTCTAAGGTTGGACAATGACAACATGATGAGTCCTTAACCCTAATTGATCTAGGGGGATGATTGAGCCTAATTGAATTGAAAAGGGAAACCCTAACCCTATCAAGGGCATAGTGGTATAACCCTTGAACAATGATGTTATAATTATTTTACATTGTGCTGATAGGAAATTGATGTATATGTTATCATCTGTACTAATCATGCAGGTCTTATGAGATATTGAACATAGCCAGGTATAAGCTATGATGCTTTGTTTATTGAAAGTACTTTATGAGATTTGTAAGAAATGATATATTATGTTGCCTAGTGAAAGGTAACAAAAGAGATCGATAGGCTGTAAGAGCCATGTGAAATACATGCACAACATTTATCATGTATACACTGTTACATGACTTGATGACATTATGTTACTTGTTAAAGTTGTAACAGGTATTTTGATAATCTCAAGGTTTGAAAACCCATATTCTTGAATCATGATGATGAGATGATAAGGGATTGAGTTCCCAATGTTAACAAAGCTGTGAAATGAACTTGATAGAAATAGTACTCATTCTTTATAGCAATTGTTATAACAGATAATGTTTGAAAACATTCTTGATGCTAAAAGAATGATGTAATGTACTTAAATAATCAAGTGTAATGATATCATGTAGAGTCCTGACCATAGATCCATCATCGTCAGTAGTTAGGTGATGGTGAAATAGGTTTTCCTAAGGGAACTCCTGGAGAGCATACTTTTGAGTATGTGGGGGTAATGGGCGTGAATATCCTTACGCCCTAATGGAGGAATTGATGTGAGATAAACATTAAATCTCTCAATCCTTCATTATATGTTTATGCCGGGATGATGTATCACTAATCTCCTGATGATGATGTTAATGTCAAATCGATGTGAGATAAACAAGAAATCCCTCGATTGCGAAGAGAGTACAGCATGCCACTGTAACTCTAATAGCGAAGTTGCCAGTATACCCTGGAAAGCTATATTTATAGTAGAGACACAAGATGTCCTACATGTTGTTCCTCACATTGACTGAGGAAGATGAGGTCATAGAAATCCGGCTCTTCTGATGACCTATGTATGGTACTAATTTTGATTTCACAATGGTCGGTTGGAGTATGAGCGGTATACCTCATCTCCTCAGGACATAAGTTGTTTGTAAAATGTAATCAGCCGTGTAGCATATTTGCTTAGGGTTGAACTATGAGAAACAATGATTATTGATACATTGTTTATTATATCTTAGAAAGATAAAGGATATACATGTTCTTCATATTCCTTATTAAATGAATGACTTGCTGTTTAATCAAGTTATAATTGAAATGATTGCATAGAGAATATTGCTCTGCATATCTTATTCAATGATTTACCTACTGTTGAATATTTATAATTCTATTGCCCAGTGTTATTTTAATATCTGCAATAACAATGCTTTTGGCGGAGAGTTATAACTCTCGCTGGGACAATTTTCAATTGTCTCACCCCTGTGGGATTCAACGTTTTAGGTAGACGTCGAGGAAGAAGAAACCCTTCAGTGAGTGAGCAACAATAGCAGCCATAACAGCAGCAGCAACAACAGCAAGGACAACAGTGATCCTGAGGTGGAGACACTGTCTGTCAAGTCCTGTATATAGAGAGTCCTATGTGTTGTCTCTATACTCTCAGGTCCTAGGTGTCAGTAGATGGTTTGATATAGATCTGAGATTTTTGGCTTGATGCCTCGAGATTTTATATACCGCTTATGTACAGTTTAACTGGGCAGTCAATGTTATGACTCTCGAGATGAGATGATACAGAGATGTACTGATGAATCAGAATGTAAATAACTTACTTTGGTTCTTTAGGATAGAGTTTTACAGTTTGTGGATTTCTTTGCAAAAAGTTTTAAATTTTTAGTGATTTTCAGTAATTCTGCTGCTAATAATTCGCTTCTGCATTAGTTAATCCTATTTTCATAAGTTGGATGCCACATATATCAAAATGAAGGATCTTGATTTTAATGAATATCTCCTCAAATAGGTCAATTGGATAATTGATGAGTTTCTCTAAAGATATCCAGTCTATCAACCCAGATTGTGAACTGGGCAACTCATCCTTGATTAGTGAAAAAATGTTATAGGTAAGTCAGACGACTTGTTGGTTGAGTCAACCAACTTGTAGCGTGCAAGAGCTCTAGTTTTTTTTTGCTTTGATGTTTTCCCAAAGCAATCAAACAAATAAACTATTTAATTAGTCTTTATTGTATGGAGCCTTATTCTAATTGCTTGTCCACTTGGCTGACTAGTAAACCTAGTTGCTTGAATGGCCTCCCAAGAATGTGTTCTTTGGCTTAAATCAATGGATAGGATCCTTACTCAAATTTTTGGATTTGAGGAGTGAGGACATGCAATATTTAGTCAGGTATTAATATTTTTTTGAGGTATATTTGCATCTTTTTAACTTGCATCAATCCTACAATTGAAACAAAAAATGCGTTCAATACCAAGAAAATTTCTTAAACCACTTAAAACCTGAAACTTGTGGAATATAAAGTGAAAGCAATAGAAACATGAAAAGTTGCAAAAATGCAAATAAAAATATGATGAATGGACATTCATCAGAAACCCACCTATAAAGCATCTAAAAATGAAGTTACTCTTCAATTTCACATGTGCCACTCTTCAAGAATCGCCATCATCCCTCTAAAAGCTCCACCAAAGATCCCTTTGCTAGATCCAACTTCAACTAGGGCAAAGAGAGGGAAAAGATATGACTTTAGATATATTAAATATAAAACCATGATGGATTATCACGGAGATTGGCTAAAGAATATGAATAAGGGTAGAATACAAAGGAAAGGGAGACGGGAAGGGATTTTTACATGGTTTAGGGTTGAAACTAAGCTATATAGATATAGATCCACTCAAAAGATCTATATCTTCAACTTCCATGCACATGCAAGAATGAAAACATGGATGTGGAACTCTAGGAAGCTCCTCTCTGCTTCCATGGTTGGGCATCCACATCCTCCACTCAAAAAATCTAGATCTTCAACTTTCATGCACATGCAAGCACAAAATTATGGACTTTGACGTCCATGAAGATCCTCTCTTCTTCCACGGTTGTTCCTCCACATCATAGCAAGTCTCTTGGCTTACAAATGAGGGAAGTGGTCAATGGGTAGGGGTATATATATGAAAGTGTATATAAAAGACTAATGCATCCCCTCTAATGAAGCTATCAAGACCCATGCATAGGAGAGTTGTCAAGGGTGACCCCATCAAGGGTCTACCCTATCTGGGGTCCTTATACCAATGCTATGAATGTACCCTCTACAAAGTGATGGAATTTTGGTTTTGGGTCTCCATTTTTTCTAATTTTTCCCTTATTAACAATAGTATATGTCTAATGCAATTAATTTTTCAATATATATCAATTATTTCCATATGTACTTACGATTTCTCTTGCATGTTTTTATAGGTACTTTGGGGAAGGAAGATAAGAAGGATAATCCTATGACTTATCCAATTATTGAGGAGGCCATAGTGAGATAAGAAGGATAATCCTATGACTTATCCAATTATTGAGGAGCCCACAGTGATCCCTAAAGCTACCCCAAACTATCCCTAAGTGGCCAAAGACCAAATTAAAGCAAGAAGAACCAAGATGGATACTTAGAAGATCAAGTTGCATCCCATGTCCCCAGAAATGATCAAGCTACATCAAAAACCACAACAATATAAGAGAGAAGAAAGAACCAATATCCCTCAAATCCCATCTAAGTCGTAATCATACCACATCCACAACATGGAACAATCATTTTATGACTACAACGACTGTGACAAAATGGTTAATATCCACATCCCACTGCCATCTTACCATAAATCCCACAAAAATCCACTAAACAAATACATCTCTCACCTAGACCAAAGATGGTCATTCTAGTCACACAACGACCATGCTAGAATGGACATTTTCACAATTTTTATGTACACTCAATCAATTTCCACAAAATATTCCATCTACACCTAGAATGACTATTCTCATCTAAATGGTCATAATGGTCCACAACTAGCACAATCATGACACAACTGTGAAAATAGTTACTATGTCTGTAACAACCATTCCACCTAGATTATCCATCCACTCCCAAGGCCAGCACGACTATTCTAACCTCCAATCCTACTTATTCCAATTTTCTATTTCCTAAACTACCTGCACTTATCCTAGCCACCCTAGCCCCCTATATATATTATAGTGGTGTCCAACATGAAAAGGTTACCTCTGGTTACCATTTCCTAGCCCTCCTAACTTCCATCTACCCTATCCCAATTTCATTACACTTCCATCCATTCCAAAACCCTAACTTTTTAGGGTTTTGGCTATTCTACATCTATTTCCTATGATTTTGGACCTTAAAGGAGTGTGGTTCTTAGATATATACATCTTGAGGTAAAGAATGATAGGTGTTTTATGATATTTATTGAATTTTACTTTTCTTCTCCTACTTAAATTGTTATTTCTTTCACTATGAGTAGCTAAGATCCTTTGTGGGTTGTTTGGGGGCAATAATATGTAACTTGGTACCATGTTGAAAAATATTTGTGCACCATATTCTGATTTCATTGCATCATGCTATTTTATTTCTTGTTCTCCTTCCTTACCTCTTGCTATTGTTGTTTGAGTTATGGAACCACCTAAAGAATAGGCAAATGAGTGATCTTGGTCTTTTTGGTGGACACACTTTTAAAGTCCCTAAAGGATCTTTAGCTAGTTTCTTTCCCTTCCCCTTTATCTCTCCATTTCCCTAGTCCTAGGTGAGAGATCTAAGTGACTTGATGTTGTCTTCCTACACACTTAGTCAAATATCTTTCTTAATGGTTAGATGGAGCTAGTGGAAGGTGACACACACATATCTATACTATATACCCCTCCTTGCCCCTAAGTGTATTAAAAGAAGTCCATCTAGAAACCTACTTAGATAATATATATCTATGTCTACCTATTCCTTATTCAATAGAGCCTCATAAGGGTAGATGGTGGTTGATAGGGACTAGTTTCCCTATACACTACCACTCCATTCATGACCAACTAATAGAGTAGTAGGCATGCTCTACATTGATCCTTTTTGTTTGTTTTAATATCTACTTGATAAATTTTGTGCATAAAGAGGACCCTCACATGGTTTATTTTTACATATCTCCCCAAGAAGACCATTACCCAATCTACTTTCTCAAATCCTAGTTTTCCTTCTTGCTAATTAATTGTCTTTTCTTAATTAGCTTGCTTGCCTTGTTCATGTTGATTAGTTCCTATTAGAGTAAGTAGTGCTAGATTATTAACTTGCATTAGGTTTTTCTAGTTAATTGATTAGTTTAGTTCTTTCTTGTTTATTTAGTTCAACCTCTAGTTTATCTTAGTTAATTGATCTTTCTTGCTCTCTCTCTCATGTTATTGTATTAACTTATTTTCATTGATCTTCAAGTTTGTTCAGTTAGCAATGATTGATTATGGTTAACTTAGGTTTTGAGTCTTTATTTTATGTCTTGCTTTTTATTCACCATGGTATAAATTAAACCTCCCCCAGATCAAACTCTAAAAACCATAACTTATTTCTCTAGAAACCTACAGATTTAGTTTAGCTAGTTGTCCTACCCCAATCCTTATGGATTGACCCCTAACTTGCCTACTCTAGATACTATAATACAAACTTGTTCTCTTGTATTATAGTTATTCCAAGTCTGCCTCATCTCGAAGAACATCACAAGGCATATTAAGGTTCAAAACCCCTCCACTTATCAAGTATCACACAAATTTCCATTGGGGTACCCTTTCTAAAACCTATTGAGATACCACACCTACCACCATCAAAGATCCCTCCACATAACCCCGTCATGGTTCCATCTACAACTTGGTATCAGGTTACCCTCAGTAAACAAGCTATTTATGATAGGCATGGGAAAATATATCAACGTCCAAGGGTTTTCTATCAAGCCTCACTCATCCAACCATTAAACTCTAGATAAGGCTTAGAGTTAGAGTCTGTACCCAAAGGAAGAAACCGTTGATAATATATGTTCATAAGCATCCAAAGAACATAAAATTAAGAACATACCTGGAGTAAAACATGAAATTGGATCATTTTCACATTATTTTCAATTAGGTACTCATATTTAATATTTTTTATATTGTTCTCATATATTCATGAACCAACAAAAATATGACAAGCAAAGTGCATATTGATCCAAGTTATGGTTTCTATTTATCAATTGATTTCAAAAATTAATCAAGCATTCAATTATTATTAATAAATATTAAGGCTAGGTCATGGGACTTTCAAATTAGGCAATCTAAGATGCACTTTCTTTCTAGTCACCCAATCAACATCTAGTAATGGTGTTTAAGTCCTTGAAAACCACATGTAGTAACCTATTGACACAAGAAAATCCCTTATTTCATTTGTCATCATGGGATATTCCCATTAAAGTATAGGTTTTAAATTCATGAGATCTACATAAATCACATGTAAAAAAATTATATGGCCCAATAATACCACCTTAGATAACCGGAATTCACATTTATTACAAAATTTAGCATACAATTAGTGTTGTCTTAGCAAGTAGAGTTCAAAATATAATTATGTATCTTGATATACTTGATTTAAAAATATATCATGATACCATCTATGAAGACAAAATGAAGTGATCAAGGAGCTAGTGTAAAACTCATCTATATCAGGTCCACAAAGTTTGTTGGTATATTGGTTAGGCTGAATGACATAATGAAAATTGATAAAGAAAATAAATAGTCAAAAGAACTATGTCTTGGGAACATCATAAGAATTTATACGAAACTGATGATAATGTGAAATTTCATATCAATCTTTAAGAGTACAACCACTTCACACAACTAAAGAAAATCATCATTGGTTCTAGGCAAGAGATACTTATTAATGATGGTTGTTTTGTTCATTTTCATGTAGCTGATACAAGAATATAGAGATCCACCTTTATTATAAACAAATAGAACTAGATATTCCATAGGTGATTAACTTGATTGTGTAAGTATCATGAAAATTAACTATATTAATCGCATGTCCACATATTTTTATTGAAATATAAAAAACTTTTAACATGTAGGAATTAAGTAACATTGTGGAAAGTGTATCTACAATTATAGCACAAAGTGTATAAACAACCTATCCATAGCATACTGGAATGTCCCCCAAACATGTGAATACAAGTATATATATAAATGAAAGATAAAAACTAGTCCACTAAAGGAAACCTATCCATATTTATATTTTTCTTAGGTATTCCTTAGAAAATCTTGTCTCAAGAAATTACCACTCAGTGACATCTGGTTATGTCCTTGCATTTTCATATGGAATGTATATTGTATGAACGCAAAGGGAATGGGCTAGTCACATGGACTACTTTACATATTCCAATATTCCACTTTAAATGGAACATAAATAATAACTATCAAGATTTTTCAAGAGAATGGAATGCAACAAAAATCTAGGAAAGCATGCAAGTGTATGGAAAAAGGCTACTAAATATAAAAAAATCTCAATAGCATTTCAAAAAGATTTAACAAGTTGGCATTTCAAATTATGTATTTTCTTGGGATGTCTGTGTTTTGATGATATCATACAAGAATAAAAACACATAACATAAAGATACCAAATAACTAGAGGCACCATTCCCTTCCTCTACTTAGAATCACAGAAGTTCAGTTTTAAAAAGTAAGTATTATTAGCTATTTTATTTCTTAAATTGTAAACAAGTTACAGGAGTCTAGGTATACTACTATGTAGGTATTCAAGAAGGAGATGTTGAGGTGTTAAACAAGTGTATATTCCCCAAAATTTATAGCATGCATGATTCATGAGGGAGAAACATTTCAATTAACAACAACATAATTTTGTACCTCTAATTAAGGATGTAAGCATATTTATAGGGATGATTACACATGAGAAAAACAAAAGTGACCAACTATACTCATATCTATGAATCACATTTAAAATATAATTACATGTTTAAAGGGTCTCAAACTAGTAACTAGGGTATTCATGAATTGGTCAACTTCATTTTACAAGTTACACTCTAAAGTTTTCATCTTATAACCAATGTGGTTGTAGTAAATTCCCCAATTAGTTTTTTATCCTCCAAGTGCAACTCATATATAAAAATATGGAAGCACATATCATCATAAATACTCTAAGACATTGTCACTCATTTCAAACTATGCATTGTAGTTATACATTAATTTACATATAAGTATTTTACTTTCATTCTCATAAAGTTTTTTCACAAACTTATTTCATCAAGGTATAAAAGGAACTTGATACATGACATCATTAAATCTACATAAACTTCTCTGGATCATTTATATGTCACCCATAATTCAAGAACTTGTAAAAACATCAACATATTGAGAGAGATATGTGTTGTTGATCACAGATAAATGCATATTCATCATAGTTACAGTCACCACTTTTTGCCCAGTTTTACACTCAAATCTCTCATATACCCCCTAAATCTGTTCATTTATAATTTTCCTCATTTTCATATGATTATTTAGGGTTCTGATCAAATCCACTAGATTCTATGACAGGATAAAGGATTGCATTAAGTACACCAGATTAGGAGATGGTGGTCCCACTAAGGTCAGACCGAGATAGATGTCATGACCATAGCAAAGGTCACGACCGTGACAAAAGGGATGACCACTATTATTACGTCCAAAGAAAGTGTCTCGGTCACTATAGTTAAGTCGATGCTTCCCAGATCTGAGTCTATAAATAGATGACTCCCTCCTTCATTCGAGGGATCTCTTCTGCTCCATTACACCAATAGGTTGTTGCTCTATGCCTAGACAAGAAAGACGATATCCGTCAACCTACGATGCCTCCATGGTGTCCTTTCTATGATGCTTCCATGGTGTCCTTGCTATGTCGCCACCTCCATTTTATCAAGATCCGTTCTCTAGCCACAAAGGTGGTTGGGTTCAAATCTGCATCAGCTACCTACTACTCCATGTCCTATGGGAGAGAGCATGAGAAGAGATGGAAGAAGGAAGGAGAAGATCATCCTGGCCTATTGTTGGTGTATCTTCCACTCCTCCTCCAGATATGCCTCTTCATCAGAGTAGAAGGTTGTTTCTCCATCGAGTCATGACCATCTTCTTCACCATGACCATGGTGGCATCTTCCCTCTCCCTTGTTTTCTTTGTTTCCATCATGAGGAGTGAGTAGTCCATCTTGCTGGGGTGAAGGGACTAGCCCATCTGCCTGTTCTTACATGTTAATTTTATAACATTCCATGGCTTGTATATAACTTTCCATATCATTTTTAATCATTTAATACATGCTTTGTGGATTAATTACCTGCCTTTCATGATCTGTTATATTCCTTTGTACCAAGACTTCAATACTTAGGATTCGAATATCAATTAACATAATTGATGCCCGAACAATAACTTTTGAAGGGATATCTTTGGAGTAGAGTAAGTTCATGATCCATGAGTAATGAGACATCGAGCTCATGGAGATTCTTATGCAATCTCTATATCCTAAAGGATGGTTTTTTCTTACTCCATTTGGATAGTTGTATTTCTCTAGGATGTGTTTTGGATGTGTTTGTAAGTTTAGAGGTGGTGAAACCCAATTTGACCGCAGTGATTCTCGACATCAATCTAAACTCAGTTTTAATCCTACTCTTTTACTTTCTTTGCAACTAGTTTAACAAAACCCAAATCAACTCTTTGTTCTAAATATTAGTCTTAGTTGACCCGGACTCAATTAAAAATGTTGTCCCGTGGGATTCAATCCTTAACTATACTGCAATATGACTCGTCTGCTTGCGGGTGGTACTATTACACAAGGTTTTGGTGAAAACCTAGGGATTTCATTCCTAGGTGAATTTGTTAGTGCAGTAAAAGTCATGTCAACCACTAATGTGCATCCACACTTAGACATGTATTTTACAAACTATTATAAGTGATTGAGTGTGAAATACACATAGTCATATCCAAATAACCTTTAAATGTAAATATATCAAAATGATTTCTTTATAATCAAGTTTACAAATGAATTTTCACATACTAAGCCACTGCAATAATTATATATACAAGAACATCTACAGTTGGGGTTGATCTGCTCTGACACACAACATTGTTCTCAAAAAATAGATTAGTCACCATCATATGATGTGTGCCACCTTAGAACATAAGTGACGAGTCTCGATGAGGTCTGTACATTTGAAAGCATTGAGTCCAACCCTACGGCATCAAAAACTACAAGCCAATATAGAGTCCACATACAATTTTTTCTTAATTTATTTAACTTTTGGGTTTACACCCACAAATCTTTAGTCAATGAAACATGATGTAGTGCATGATATACTGATCCAAAATTTGTTGTTCATAGTTTTGTGAAACTCATTATTTTAAAATGTACACTTCTAATCATTCACTTTAATTATTTCATTTAGATCAAATGTTCCATTATAGTTCTCCTTAAATATTTCTTAAGTTTAAAGCATATTTATCATATTTTAATCTCAATGTATGGACTACTTACCAAACATATTAGGAACACTCATACCAAAAATTCTTTGATCATTAACCCCTTCGTCAACCTATAAACCCCAATTAACCATCACTAGTCTTTTAAAACCCCAAATAATATTAAGTCTAATAGTTCATAAAAACCAAAATAAATTGTGTTATCAATCCTTTCTAATTAATTAGCTATTAAAAAAATATGAAAAAGGTATATGTTACATCATCCTTAAACGTTTTCTATGAAAATTTGAATGTGAGACTTTGACTAACCAAACATATATCATGATAACTTAGATAACAAGACATTTAATAGAATGAATAAAGTCATTTCCACAATATTTGACTAGACAAAAGTACCAAAAGGGGTCCCTACTCCAAGGCACAACATAGTCGAACCCCTCTTCGTGAAGCCCAACCATGGCAGATCCTACAAATACAACATTATGTGATGACCATGAGAACTCATCTCATGATCTAAGAATAAAGGGAAACCACCTGGGCGGGAATCTTCGGTATGCTCCCGTGACTCAGTGATCCTTTGGTTGAGGTCTAATGATGTTTATAGGAGGAAGAGAAGTTCATTGTAAAGACATCTAGGGAACATGAATATGAAATGAGTGTGAATGAATTCAAGTTTCCCTAAAATATTACAAGAAAGTCAAAACTTGTGACTAATGAGAGAAATCTAGTTGAGCACTAGTATATGATTTTTGGGTATTAATGGAAGCATGAGAATTCAATATATACTCTCATAATTAAATCATTCCATGATGAAAACTAAATGGGTGACAATGAATTTACAAAGTTAAAGTATCCACACAATAATGATTGCATGCTATTACACAAATGTGATAGCACAATTGAATGTCAAAATCTACCAGTTTAGTGTCAGCCAATGAAAGGCTTTCCCTTGTTACTTAAAACTCTCTTAATGATTTCAATATGTTGAGTGTTCAGATGGTGTCTACTGGAGACACAAGAAAAAGGGGGACACCAACAGATAATAACATCTAGGTATATGTTGGGAGGAGTGATCCTACCCATACAAGTAAAAATAGTATAACATAAAGATGAGAGGGAGAGATCCTACCCATACTAGTAAAAATAATCTAAGATAAAGGTGTCAAACTAGGAAAACAATAGAAAATGTGAAAGGATACCAACATGATATGTGGGGTAGAATCTAAATGTGGATGCAATTGCATGAAAGTGTCAAATAAGGAAAATGGGTAAAAATATGTGGAGGGATACCAACTTTAAATATTGGGTAGAAGATAAAATGCATCAAATTGCATGCACTGAATCACTATTACTATCACCACAGTCACACAACATGGAGAATGAAATGTGTGCACCAGAGTATTTGCCACAAATTATATAACTTGATTCTATTCCATCCATACACATAGTATAGTCATCCTAACTTTACCCTACTCCCCTTTGTCCTAGAAATAAAAAAATCACCCAAGTGAATCAAGAGTATTACCCTTCTATTCCTCTTAGAATGCCTCCCTAGGTGTCCTCTCCCCTGTAAATATGATCAAAGAAGCTTTATGTCCCCCATTTAAGTTGGATATGCCCTAGTAAGGCTCATGTCCTCCTAATCAGGGGTTTGTATAGAACCTCATGGAGTCATGTAAACCCCTAGTGAGGCATTGGAATATGATAGGGACAACCCAAACATGAACCTCATGTTTATGTAAATTCAAAAGGAGTGATTGATATCTCTCCTTTGAGAATATGGAAAGGGTTGTGTATATAAGTAATGCTCTCCATAGCACATGTGCTTCCTTTGGTCAAGGGTTCATGGTAGACACCTAAGACATGCACTAGGGCCTACCAACCTAAGGTACATTTTACATAAATCATTTTTCCCAAGACGATACAAAACAACATTTCCTATTCCATAATCAACAAAAAGGAAAGGCATTGAAGAAAAAGTTGGAAAAACAAAATGTGTCATAGTATATTTTACTTGTAAGGGACGTTTTTGCAAATTAAGAATGTATATTGTCACTAATTTAAGATCCCTATGTGGTGAGGCATAAAAAAAAACCCACATAAGTCACAAAATATTCTTGAAGAGGAGTATATATAATAATAAATTTTCTCCTCAGACAACTTAAAGAATATGAAATAGTTATATGTCAAATAACCTATAAAAATTAGCAAAAATGATGAAATAAATTGAGCATGAGAAGGGTAGAAGAAAATAGTATCTAGAATAAAAAGTCCCTTTTGTACTATTTACTCTTAGGAGTTGCTTACCAGACCCTCCGATCTATCCTCTTTCATCACACTTTGACCTCTTGCACCATGTTAGATGTTGGATGCCCCACCCCCACACCCCAAATTGCTAACTGTAGGTTATACTGTAGAAGTATGGAATTGGGTTGTCTCATGGCCTAAGTTGCAAACAAAACATATAGGGGTTTTAGTTTACCATCCAAGAATAAATAGGAGAAAGGAATATCACCAAACTCTGTTAATTTAAATACATTCATGGTAGTGCGAGCCAAATAAATTAACTTAGTATCTCCAATATGTCAACCAAAGTCAGATTCCACCTAAAATGTTTTTTCATTGTAAGATTTACATTCTATATGTCTATTTTGATCTCTATCCAACTAGATAGTGTTTGTCACATATGACTAGTACAATGACACCTTGCCCCACTAAAAGTATCATTGTCACTCATTGCTCTATTGCAGCCAAATCTGGTTTGGGTAGCCTTCAACCATGGTAGAGTCGACCAATGTAGTTATCCTCTCTTACTAATGCTTCTACCCAAAATGGAGATGAATAAGAACATGAATTGACATGTTGAGTGCATTCCTTTCTTCTTGGACCTCTTAATGAGGTGGTTGAACGCTATAAAATACACACACTAGACACACACACACACGCAACACACACATATATATAATTAATATACAAACATATATGTATATATGGGGATTAAGATAAGCATTCACTCCTCTTCCATGATGTAGTACAGGATGAACACTTGGGAGGGTGGTAAATCAAGATGGCAACTGGGATTTGAACTCATGTCCCTTAGTTAGGTAATGTCGTGTTTGACCACTTGATCCACCACTTTTCTGGATAGTAAATACCACTAAGTTGCACATTGTGACTCATACACTTGAGTTTATTCTAGCCTATATCTCTATCTCTCTCTCTCTCTCACTATATATATATATATATATATATATATATATATATACATATATATACATATATATACATATATATACATACATACATATATACATATATATATGATAGTGATTTAGTTAGTTCTTCTTGTCCCTCTTAATGAGGTGGTTGAATGCTATAAAATACACACAGTAGACACACACACACGCAACACACGCATATATATAAATTAATATACAAACATATATGTATATATGGGGATTAAGATAAGCATTCACTCCTCCTCTTCCATGATGTAGTACAGGATGAACACTTGGGAGGGTGGAAAATCAAGATGGCAGCTGGGATTTGAAGTCGGGTCCCTTAGTTAGGGAATGTCGTGTTTGACCACTTGATCCACCACTTTTCTAGATAGGAAAATACCACTGAGTTGCTCATTGTGATTCATACACTTGAGTTTATTCTAGCCTCTATCTTTATCTCTCTCTCTATCTCTCTCTCTCTCTTTCTCTCTCTCTCTCAATATATATATATACATATATATATACATATATATACATACATATATATATATATATATGATAGTGATTTAGTGAGAAACATGCTACAATGAGAGCATGAA